>OY757904.1:87631604-87992637 GCA_963585895.1 Sepioteuthis lessoniana | reverse complement strand
GGTCCCCAAAACAGGGACAAACAAGCACCACCTCACCTCCACAAAACAAGCCACCGAAGCCGGGAAGCTTGCGGCCAAGGAGCCGACACCCAAAAAAGTACCAGCACCAGCAACACCAGCATCAGCAGCGACAACTCCTCCAGCAAAACCAACAAAGAAAAAACAGGAACCTATGGAGACCAACACAAACCTCAAGAGAAGAAGAGACTGCGGGGAAGGGGCTGCCAAAAAAATATGTGCAGGACCACTCTGCATTGAGGACCCACTAGAAGGCCCCTCCAACGCATATCCCCAAAAGCAGCCTCCCCCCCAACAAGTTCCAAGTCATCTACCAATCTTGGCTCCTTTTCCACCACTTTCCCTACCACCACCTCCCCTACCACTTCCGCCAATGTGTTATGTTCCGCCCTCTGGTCAAACAAACGACAACACGGAATTTGTATATAACAATATATATTTATTTTCTCGACGGACGCTTGTGTGAAGTAGGAGCAGTCAGGAGAGGAATTAGGATCGTTCGTCGATGAGGCTTGAACTTTTCGATGTCAGAAGACGATGGCCGAGACAACGCACACAGCGTGACGACGAGAGAGGTTTCGTGAACAGCGGGATCCTTTTTTCTCTATCTTCTTCTGTTCAATTCGTCGGCCTTATATTACCTTCAAACTTCCACGCAGAGATAAAGACACGCCTCTACGCCTCTGCAATCTTCCCGATCTCAGGCGATTGGGATGTGTTACTTCCGCTCATTTGGAATGGCCTGTGTGATCTTCGTCGAGCGGAAATAACTGTCATGCAGTTCACAGGTCACTCTCTTCCGGTGCATCATTGAAGTGGGACCTTCACCTTGTCCCATATTATCAGCCGAGCACACCTGCGCGCTTTCTTTCGATTATTGGTCATTGGGATGTCTTCGGAATTGCAGGTGTGATAATCATCGAGCGGAAATAATCATCATGCAGTTCATAGGTCAATCTCTTCCGGCGCATCACTTTTTTTACGGCACAGTGAGAATTTTTACCTTGTCTCATATTGTGAGCCAAGCTGTATTTTACAAATGCTCCACTCTCAATATTGCATTCCTCAAAATGCTCCCCTGGAGCCCCTACAACCCCCACAATATTTACAACCCCCATTACCACCACCACAACCACAACAACCTCCCCTACCAACAGATCAACCTCATCCTGAAACACCCCCATTTTATCCCCAGTTGCAAAAAATTCGTCCCAACCAAATCATACACATAAGGAGGTCACAATCTGTAGACAGACAGTCACCCAAAAACCTCAGCATAACCTTATCATTACCATCCCTGAGTCCTTCTTCTTCCCCTGAACTTTTTCCAGAAAGGACTCCTATAAAAACAGACCCCCAAAGTAAATCACCCCAACAGCAGAAAAAGGCGGCAAACACTGCCGAACAAGAAAAACAACAAAAACAAAAAGATAATGTAACACACCTATGTTCTATAGATACAAATGCAGTAACGGACCATCAACTTAAAAAAAATGCTGAAGCCCTTACTACAACTGGAAAAAATAAATTTTAAAAAAGTAAACAACCCATTGAATTTTAAGAGTGCAGCAATGGTGACCACTTTCATCCGTTCGACTGGTGACCGTACCAAGGGCGTATGAAAGTTCTTGGATACGGCCAGCCAGTCCGGCACGGCTGTAAAGCTGGCGGAATTGGAGCACTCTTCCTTAAAAAGATGTCTTCCATTTTGCTCAGGGAGGGTCCCTATTTTAGTTCATCCCTCCTTTTATAGATCACTAAAAATGCGGTTCCCACTGGATGTCGGTGGAGTGTCTAGGGATAGCCGAGTAAACACTGAGCTCGGCACAGGCTCCTTGAGACAGGCCATTGGCATCCCCACCCCCGGGGATTTCCGGCCCGTTGTTGACACTGATTAAGGTAAGTTGGATTGATGACTTTAAACCTTGCCAGTTTGAATGTGAGGGGACGGAGGGATTCAAGTGTGCGCGCTTGCTTGCTGAACTCAGGAATATCGGTGTAGATGTTGCTGCAGTGCAGGAGACCCACTTCACTTGCGGTGCCGACTGTCGGGTGCTGGAAAGCGACTTTAACGTTTTCTCAGCATACGGCAGCTGTACTAGCGCTGGGGTCTCCTTGCTAGTTGGACGCAGCCTTGATGCTGATGTTGACGTTGTTTTGCAGGTGACGGGGGCCGGCTGGTTGTGGTCGATGTTGCCGTGAAAAGTTTCAAGTTCCGTCTGGTTGCGGTTTATGCGTCCAATATCGCTGCGGAGAGGGTTTCCTTTTTTCGTCGGTTGGCGCCGTTCCGGGATGATACGAAGCGGCTAGTCTTAATGGGTGATTGGAATGCGATCCTTGATCCCAAGATAGATAAGGTCGGGCGGGGAGCCAGCAGATTGGGAAGGTGTGAAAGCAGCCTTGTCGGCTTCATGACTCTTCATGATTTAATACAGGTTTCGTCTGGATCACCCAGGGCGGGAGATTTGGACGAGGCTAGATAGCTCGCCCTCTGCCAAAGTAGGCTCCTACTTGGACAGAGTGTTAGTTAGACGAGCTGACATTGATTTCGTTAGTTGTCCCACGTTCCACTTGGTAGCGTGGACTGACCATAAACTTGTTAGTGTCAGTCTGCGGTTAGCTAATAGGCCTAGTCTAGCCGGCTACTGGAAGTTCCATACCTCCTTACTGGAGATACGGGACTGCCAGGACCAGCTGAAATCCCTAATTAAGCGAGCGTTAGTAGGGGCGGTTTCTGGGAATAGGTGGTGGGTTTCTCTTAAACTTAGGATTAGAGATTTCGCACCAAGTACGGTCGACAGCTAAATCTACATAAGACCGCGGAGGGAAATCTATCGATGATAGACATTCCCGGGCGGTGTAGATATAGCTAGGAGGGACCTTGAGCGTGAGAGTAGCGAGCGCTACAAGGGAGCAGTAGTTAGATCTAGGCTAAAAAGAGTTCTCAACGAAGCTGTGAAATCGAACGCGACTGCGCGTGAAGAAGTGCGAAGGTTTCCCGATCGGTACATCGCTTCTGTCAAGACCCCAGACGGGCGACTGCTGCGATCGAGTCGTGAGATGCGTGACGCCTTTCGGGCGCACTTTCGGGATCGCTTTGCCCGCTGCACTGATCTCCCGCTCCGGGAGTTTCATAGCTATCTCGCCGACTTCCCCGGCTGAATCGGCTTGCTGCGAGGGTGTGGTTACTGAATGCGAAGTCCGTGATGCGTTGAAGCAGGTCCGCCTCAACAAGTCGCCGGGACTAGATGGTTTGCCGTACGAAGTGTACTTGAGGATGTCGCACATGTTTGTACCTATTCTGACGGATATGTTCAACCATTGGTTCGCCCAGGGAGCCATCCCTGGTAGCGTTACCAAGGGCGTGATCACGTTACTGAAGAAAGGTTGCAGGCATGTTTGGGAGGGTTTAGACGATTACAGGCCCATAACTCTGCTTAACACAGAGTTAAAGATTTTGGCCCGGGTCTTAGCGAATCGTTTACAGCTTGTCATTAGCGATCTGATCGGCCCCGAACAGACCTTTGCTGTGAAGGGAAGATCGATCCAGGACAACCTGCACTTGATTCGCGAGGTCCTAGAGGGGATAAAAGACGACATTGAAGCCGCGCTGATCAGTTTAGATCAGTCCAAGGCCTTCGATAGGGTTGACCATCGGTTTTTGGCCACTGTTTTGGAGACTGCCGGATTCCAACTGGAGTTCCGTAGATGGATTAGCATGATGTACCACAACCCTCAGGCAGTGGTGCAGGTGAACGGAAGGCGTTCGGGGGCGTTCGTGATCGAACGTTCGGTCCGGCAGGTCTGCCCTCTGTCTCCTCTTCTCTATGTCCTCGCGTTGGAGCCCCTCCTGCACAGGCTTAGGGATGAGGGGACAAGTCCAGCACTGCGCGGTAACCCTTTCGTTGGCCGCATTGCGGCTAGGGTTTCCGCGTTCGCTGATGACATCACAGTCTTTGTATCCCACCGGCTGGATATAGAGGCTGTGAAAGAGGCGGTTGTTGAGTACGAGCAGATTGCAGGGGCCAAGGTCAATTTTGACAAAAGCGAAGGTTTGCGGCTCGGTGCTTGGAGGGGTAGTAATACTCTTCCAGGGCCCTTCCGCTGGGGTGACGGACTCGTCCGCATCCTCGGGGTGTGTTTCAGGCCCGACCTCCAACTGGAGCGAAATTGGTCGGAAGTACATGCTAAGGTGAATGCTCAGGTGGGAATCTGGCTTTCAAGGAGGTTGTCCTTAAAGGGCAGGGCTGAGGCGTGCGCCGTGTACGTCTTCCCCTTGATCCTTTACCGATTGGCTGTACTTCCTCTGCCTAAGGCACATCGGTTGGTGCTTCAACGATCCCTCTCCAGATTGCTCTGGGGGGGTGCAATGCCGATGGTCCGTAGGCAGGTCTGTATCCAACGTACACGCAACGGGGGTCTGGGTATGCCTGATCTGGAGAGCCACTGGCTTGCTGAAAGACTTGCATATCTGGGCCGAGTCTTGACGGGGGACTCAGTGTGGAGACGAAAGGCGAGTCGGACTTTTCCTCGCCTCAACTCAGACCCAAAGGCTGAAGGTCGACGTAGGCCTTTGGGCGAAGCACTGTTTGTCCCCGAGTGCCGAAAGGCCCTTCGTAACCTTCTTGGGTCCAGTGACCTTTCATGGCCTCGGAAGGAACTGTATCGGGAATTAGTGGTGGGTTCCGCTTCTGATCCTCTCAGCGAGCGGCTCGGCTGGACGGCGGAGGAGATCCGCTCTCACTGGAATTGGGCGCCAGGATCAAGCTTCTTGAACAACTCCAAGTTCTCGCTCACCTGGTGACTTGTTCGGAATGCGTTATCCCTTCGCGGCTTGAACTTCAAAGCGGGCCTGGCAGACATGCCCGATTGCCCTCGCTGCGGCAGTGGCTCGGAAGAAACGGCTGAGCACGCCTTCTACTACTGCGAGCGAGTCCGCCCGTTTTGGGATCACGTCGGGGAGTGGACGGCTCGCATCGAACCCAAACAGCTCGTGCTGCTCGACGTTGGTTACGTCGTAGACAACGTTCTTCCTCCGTTTCATGGTGAGAAGCGTATGGTGTTTCTCGCAATCCTAGCTGTAGCTCGAATGGTGATTTGGACGACGCGAAACAAGGGATTGTATGACGATGCAAACTTTTCTCATCGTGATCTGGTTTTGTATTTTCGGCATCAGCTGAGGGTCAAAATCAGATGCGATAGAAAACGCTTGGATCGCATAACATTCAGCAAAAGGTGGGTGACTGCAGCGAGCCTGGTCGTACGAAAGGGGGCAACGTTGGAGTCATCCTTCCCTCCTCTGCCGACCCATGGCGTCTACGGTACAGGTCCTTAGGGACCCCATCCCTGGTAAGTAGAATTGTTTTTTCCCCTTGTAACCTAGTTAGTAGTATGTTGTGAGTTATTTTCCCCGTCATCTAGTCGCTAGTTTCTCAAGACCTTCCCCCTCCCTATTATTTTTGTACCTCAACCCGAATCCCAGCCTGCTTTTTTTGAAGATCTTGAACATTCATATGTAAAAATCATATTACCTGCTTCTATCGACCCATACCGCGCCCGACCCTTTATTTTCTTTTATCCCTGTAGATTAGGATTCCTGCCCAACCTAGGGTAGGTCCGGCTTGTTTCCGGTTTCTTTCTACCTGGAAAACAGTCGGGCTCCAATTTTATAGACGGGGGGATGGGAGAGAAACCAAACGGGAAATTTTTCCTTGTTTTTCTTGTATATATATATTTTCGTGTTTTTTTTTCCCATTCCCATCATATCATTGTACATATATATACCACTTTCGGGTTTTAAGTAGGTCTTCTTCATAGAGCAAATGTGGTATTTTGGTGACTGCTGCGCGCATGTTGATGGATGAATGGTTATATATTGTACTGTTGAATGGGTCGGCAAATGTGGCTAGCTAGGTCCCCTTAGAATTCATAGTTATAGCAAGACCACTCCCTTTCCCTCCCACAAAACCTTAAGGCCTTGTGCCTTCTTTGTACACGTTACAAAGAAATAAAATAAGCCTACGAGTCAGACCAGAAGAGCCGTTCCTATTGTTGAAGTATATCATTACTCTATCACTAATCCTATGTTCTTATTACTAACAGTTTCTCTCTTGTAAATATCCTTTCCTGTAAATATAACTGTTTTTCCTCACATGTCGTTGTTTGTCTTATTATTACTACTACTTGTGTTCACTAACCAGAACACAACAGTTTGGCGACGAGGGATTCGAACTCACGCAACAGAACAAAATCCGTTCGCCTACAACAGTTTGACGAGGAGTGATTCGAACTCATGCAACAGAAAAAAGTCCTTACGCCTCACAACAGTTTGGCGACGAAGATTCGAACACACGCAGCAACAAAATCCATTTGCCTACAACAGCTTGACGACGAAGATTCGAACACGTAGCAACAAAAATTCATTCGCCTTGCAACAATTTGGCCACAAGGAACCAAACTCAGCACACAAAAATTCTATCGTCCCACTCAACAAGTTTGAAGACGAATTGCGAATTCAAACACGGCGAAAAAAGGAAAAAACACTCAGGTCGTAACAATTGACGACTGAGATTCTCAAAATCACTTGGACAAATAAAACCACTGTCATAGGTTAACAGTGCTGACAAGGAAAATTGAACCCGCAAAATAACAGTGACGAAACAGGAACAAAAAAAAATATTCGTCACATAACAAAAAAAAAAAAAAAAACAACGGAGGATTAAAAATACAGACGTAAAGTTTTTATCATTAAGGTTTTTCAGACTATTGTCTTCATCTTTATAGTTATTTCCACAACGTTTCGGTCGATATGTCCTCCGGCCTTCTTCAGGTGTTTGTCGAACTCGGGAACCTTCATGGAACTTCGAACTTCGTCCTTTATTGAAACCACGTGGGTCGCCTTTTCTGATTCTGTTAGCCATAACCGGGTACAAGTGTTAAGTATTCATGTATATTACTCGCCTGTAGTGAGGATTGATAGGGCTGAACATTGGAGGATTAGACGCCTTAAGGAATCAGCACATATGTTGGGCTACAATGCCCTGTTGAGTAGACCAAGTATAGAGTTGAATACAATATGGGAACCGATAATCAAGAAGGCTAGATTTTTTTTAAAAATCTGAATATGAGCACAGGTAAAAAAATGATACATAATAGTAGTAATTCTAGCTAAAGTAAGAACATTAAGTTTATAATACCTAAAAATTCACTCTGAATTGTCCATGGCGTAACAGTTATAGGTTGGTTCCCTGAGCTTCTAAGGAGACAATCATCTGAAGGTTGCAGGTTCAATCCTCACTACAGGCGAGTAATATACATGAATACTTAACACTTGTACCCGGTTATGGCTAACGGACCCCTGTGGTTTCAATAAAGGACGTAGTTCGAGGTTTCGTGAAGGTTCCCGAGTTCGACTGAAGAAGGCCGGAGGACATATCGCCCGAAACGTTATGGAAATAACAATAAAGATGAAGACAATAGTCCGAAAAAAACCTTAATGATAAAAATCAACAAGCTTCGTCTCAGAAATTTAGACAACTAAGACGTGAAGTTATTGCCGGAATCTGTAAGTTAAACTTCATTCTCCGTGCTAAAATTACGTGGCTAAAGAAAAAAGTTTTCTTTGTCCCCCCTCACGGAGAAAACCCCACACATTTTTTTCTCTACTTGCAACAAATATGGAACAATTTCAATCGTCAATCCTTGAACTTACTAAATTTCAAATACAATCCCAAAAGGAACTACAAGAGAGACATAAAAAATGAAGAGAAATTCCAACAACAAATTTTGTAATTAAAACAAGACAATGACAGAAAACAGCTAGAAAATAATTAAAAAAAAGGTAGAAATTTCAGAACTGATCCATAAGGCTATTCTAACTAAAGAAAACAAGTCTGACGAAAAATTCTGCTCACAAAATACAATTTGGTCCACCATGGAAACTTTCAACTACAATCCCGAGGAAGATCAAACTTTTGAACGCTTCTACCAAAAGTACGAAGATTTCTTCGATATCGATTGTCAAACATGGACCGATGAGAAAAAAATTAGACTCTTACTCTCAAAACTTGGGACTAACGAACATAATAAGTTCACCGACTTCATTTTACCCAAGAAAACGCGAGACTTAAAATTTAATGAAACAATTGAGCTTCTAAAAAATTATTCAACCCGAGACTGTCCTTATTCCACAAAAGATGGAAATGCTTAAATATCCAAAAAAATGAATCGGAAGACTTTACGACGTACGCATCAGTTATTAACAAAAATTGCGACGACTTCCGCCTATCAGAACTGACAGCCGACAATTTCAAATGTTTAATTTTTGTACTAGGCCTAGTTTCGAGAAAAGATAGCGATTTGCGTAGACGAATTCTTACGAAGCTAGAGAATGAACAAAATATGTCGCTTCAATAATTGGCAGATTATTGCCAACAACAACAATATAAAGCAAGACTCACAAAAAATTGAAGAAGCGGACATAGCAAACGTCAGACGAATTTGGAAGTCCCCTGCAAGTACAAATAAAAACCATTTTAGAAAAAAATTCCCCATTGCCAAGACAAAATTGGAAGTCCCCCTCAAGTACAAATAAAAACCATGAAGAAAAAAACCCTCCTCGCGCATGCTGTGGTTGCGGACAATTCCACTGGTACAAAGACTGCTCGTACAAGAACAAAATTTGTAAAAACTGCAACAGAAAGGGACATAAAGTGTCGTGCTGTAAAAAAAATTAAACAAAGTCGAGTTAAAATTACCCAAATCGATAATCAAGAACAAAATATCAGGAAATACTTTTACGTAAAAATCCAAAACAAAAAGGTAAAAATGCAACTCGATTCGGGCTCAGACATCTCTATCATAAACACTCAGACTTGGAAAAATATTGGGAAACCAACACTCTTTAAGTCCAACAAAATAGTCAGAACCGTGACAGGCAGAAAAATAAACTTTGTTGTCGAAGGTTGGCTAAACATACATTTCAATAATAAAATAAAAAAATGAGAATATTCGTGATGCGAAACACTAACACTTTATTTGGAACAGATGCTATCACGAAATTTAACTTATGGGATCTACCCATATCGTCTTTCTGTAACAAAATGAAAGAATATAAAGACGACCCTCAAATCATGAAGAAGGAAATAAAGAAAACCTTTCCTGAGGTCTTTTCAGAAGGTTTGGGTAGATGCACAAAAATGACAGCAAAAATTAAATTAAAAAAGAATACACAGTCTTCAGAAAAAAACGAAGTATTCCTTTCGCCTCTATAGACAAAATTGATAAAGAACTAGAAAGATTAACACAGTGCAGAGTACTATCAAGAGTTGACTATAGCGACTGGGCAGCTCCTGTAGTATACGTAAAGAAAAAATTAGGAGAATATGCGTCTCTGCAGATTTTTCCACAGGCTTAAATAGCGCAAAAGAAGATCACCATTACCCGCTACCTAGTCCAGAAGAAATATTTACGAAACTAAATGGCAGTCAATATTTCTCGAAAATTGATCTTAGCGAGGCTTATCTCCAAATACCAACAGACGACGAAAGCTCAAAATTACTCTGTATTAGTACTCATAGAGGTTTGTTCAAGTACCAACGTTTACCCTTTGGCGTTAAGACTGCACCGGCAGTGCTCCAACAAATCATGGACACTATGTTAGCCGGGCTAGATTTCGCAACGGCATATCTGGACGATATTCTAGTTAAAAGTAATACCATAGAAGAACACAAAAGTTTTCTAAAGAAAATTTTTGAGCGAATCAGGAAGTATGGGCTGAAGATCAAAGAAAATAAATGCGACTTCCTTCTAGAAGAAATTAAATACTTAGGACATGTAATAAATAAGGACGGCAAGAAACCAGACAAAAGTCAGCCGCGCCAATCAAAGACATGCCTAATCCAAAAAATGTAAAAACACTACAAAGTTTCTTAGGTTTAGTAAGCTACTATCAGGATTTTATCCCTAATTTACATAACTTAAGAGCACCGCTTAACGAACTGCTACGTAAAGAAAAGAAGTGGATTTGGACAAAAGAATGCGAACAAGCATTTCGTGAAATAAAAAATAAACTAACATCTGACTTATTCTTAACACACTTCGACCCTAATCTTGACATAATCGTAGCTAGCGACGCCAGTACACACGGCGTAGGAGCATGTATATTACACAAGTGGAAAGATGGGAAAGTCATACCCATAGCATATGCACGCAGATCGTTAATTCCAGCAGAGCGCAATTATTCACAAATTGAAAAAGAGGCTCTCGCCATAATATTTGCAGTCACAAAATTCAACAGATACATTCATGGACGCCTGTTTACATTGCAAACAGACCACAAAGCACTAGTAACTATTTTTGGTTAAAAAAAGGACTTCCAACATATACAGCCAACAGACTGCTTCGATGGGGAACCATCCTTTTAAACTATGATTTTCAGATTCAATACCTATCCACGATAGGGCACGCAGATGGATTATCTAGACTCATTCCTAGGTCAGCAGAAACCTTTGAAGACACGGTTATAGCAGCCCTCAGATCTGAAAATGAGGTAGAAAATACACTAAACAGCACAATTAGAGAACTACCGGTATCTCTTAAGGAAATAAAAAGAGAAGCAGTAAGAGACAAGTTCATGAGAGAAATAAAAGCGAAGCTATTAAAGAAAAGCACAAAAATTGAGGAGACTTATTCACTATGTGATAACGTATTATTATACAGTGAGAGAGTCGTAATACCAAAAACCCTTCAAAAAAGAATTCTTCACGATTTCCACACTGGTCACCCAGGAATAAATCGAATGAAGAGCCTTACGTCTTTTGGCCTGGTATGGACTCCGATGTCACTGATATGGTCAGTAAATGCAAAGGATGTATCCTAGCAGCAAAATCTCCACCAACCTCGCAAGAAACCTGGCCCAAAACAGATAGACTTAGAATCATTTACAAACAGTTTGATATAAGATAATTGCATATATTAGAGAATTAATCAATCTTAATGAAATTTCCAGTGGTGGTAAGAATATTTGTCCCAATTTAGTTTACTCTCACATAAGTACCCTGGATTTCAATAATAAGAAGAAATTATTTAGAGATGTGATTGATTTTTTTCAGAAGGTCCAGTTCCCTACGTTTGCTCTTTTTAAAATGCACACCGTCTTTCGATCTAGGAAATAAAAATGAAACCTATTCAAGAAAAATCGAGTAAAACGTGGCATTTGAAGGGGGTTTAAAAACTTCTGTTGTAAAACTATGTAGCAATATACAAATTTGGTTCATATTACAAAAAAAAGATTCCAATGGTTTTATCATTGCTGTATTTTCAATGAAATGTCCTCTCTGTTCGTTCTCTAGAGCCCAATCGACTGAGGCTATAGAATACGCTGACTACGCCTCTGCCAAAGGGTGTAAACACCCCAACATGTGTCCTGGATATGACTAAACTATCTGATAGCCTTGAGGGAATGTAGAGTACCCCTTTCATTGCTACTTTTCTAGTTTCACTCTGACTGGGATTGTTAGTATACGTAAAGCTTCTATCTATTTGTCAAATAGGGCTGGATTATTATTATTATTAAATTGAATTGGTAGTGTTAGATAGTGATACTTGAAACCATTCAACTGTGCACAAACAATAAATAGCAATATTTGAAACCATTTAACAGTGTACAAGCAATGGAGTTCTGGCATATTTGAAAATGCTACCTACAAACTATTCGTGTACAAATCATATATATATATATATATATATATATATATATATATATATATATATATAATGTGGGTTTGGCACTAAATTGCTCACAAGGATTGATATGTCATAAAGGAAAATCAACTAATCAACCAAACAATCATTCTCTAGATGGATTGTTAGAATGACCATTGTTGGATATCGTTGGTGGATGTCTAATCGAAAGATTCTACAGATAAGTTAATCACTCTTCTTGTCTGATAAAATTTGACTTAAATATCGCTCACTAACATCACCAATAGGAAAAGTATCCATGGTATAACCCTTGTTAATGTATTTCGTAATGTACTGAATGTCTTTCACTGGGCTACAGTACTCCACCTTAAGATTTTCTATAATAATTTCTTATATGTCACTACCTGTTGATTATCCGATGTCATATCCTCACCTTAAAGTATGAAAGTTGTTGACTTGCTTCTATCTTCTGGCTTACGTCTACAATAAAGAGAATATTGGTAATTGTTGGTCGGAGTTTCCTGAAGATAAGCCTTTTGATATCTTTTCATGCATTTTTTTTATCTTGCAGTCATAGTGATTTAAGATTGATGGTTCCACATAAACCATGAATGAGTTGAGTTTTGACGATACCAAGGAGCTCTTGATTATTTCTTACAAACAGATCAGCTTAATTGATTTTTTCAATATGATCTATTTTTACTTTGCACCAAATCAGAGTGCAAGTGAGGAAGTCTTCTCTTTTGTTGTCATCTAGGGATTAACTTCATCGAAAACTCTTTCTTCTTTGCAACGCCAGGGAAGTTTTTTTCTGTTTTTCATGGAACTCTTGAGCAATTAGATTATAGTGATTTCAAGCCTCTATGAATTACAAAATGAATGTAATGAAAAAGCCTGCAAGGCCAAACTGTCTTATGTAGGCCATTGCCTGCTTAGTCTGTTGATGCAAATAACAGGGCGCTCTGTATAACATGAAGGCAATATGACTTAATAACTCCTTCAAGCAACCTGGGGATACTACGTTACGTGATAAATGCTCTAATGATAAGATATCTAACTGCACACTTACATGCTCCAATAATACAATTTGGAATTGGATAGTTTGTCGGAACCTGTTAGTAATCATTATCAGTTGGAAATATTGTTGTATAAAATCACTTGATTCCTGAAATTCCTTCGTTATAGCTTCAGACACGTTAACCATCTCCTCTCTTAATGAGTGTATCTCGCTCATCAATTCGTTTACATAACCCCTTTTCTTTGCCAAATCCAATCGCATTTATATAGTCATACTTTCTTTAGCAACCTGAGTCAACATCTATTGATACTTTCCTATTTTTTTTTAGTTTTCTCCTTACTACCTGTAACTCTTCCTTGGATTCTGTTTCGGATAAAACACTTAACGCCTTTCCCACTATAGGAATAACTGCTCTCTTATTCCTGATCTTTAATTATTCAAATTCTTTAAAATACCAACTCTTTTCTCTCCTCTCATATTCTAGTATATGTGCCTCTTAAAAATACAATCGAAGGTATTTTTGATTACATCCGTATTCATGTTACATGTGCCCTAGGATACCTGAGCTTAATCACTTTGTCCATTTATGATATAGTTAAGTGGTGCTTCGGATACCTAGTGCGAGAGAAATCTGACAATTATTGTAATAGTAAAAGAATAATCGGCAAGGATTTTAGAAGAATAAAATCAGTACATTTATTTTAGAAGTATGATAAAATATATCGTCAAAATGGGAAAGCCAGTTTAATTTTTGGCTGGGCAGAAAAGCGAAAAAATAGGAAATTATTTTTTAACCAGAAAGAGAAAGGAAAGAGAGAAAGCTAAAATATCTATTTTGATTGTACTAAAAGTCTCATCGAAAGACAGCTAGCTAAAACAATGACAAAGCTGGAAATGAGGTCAGATAAAGGGGTCAATCGCAGCCCAGGTGTAGATATGAATGTGTGGGAACATTTCAGATCCTGAGAAATGGAAATTTTTAAAATTTATTTTTTCCCTCGGAAGACTGAGTAATTTGCGTCACATGTTGGTCACGAGAGTGAGAGGGTCGCTCACTGAGGGAAGAAGGCACAGTGGTCGACACAGAAAGTGGGAGGAAAACCCTCCCTTTTGAGTAACGGTCACAGAGTCACCGATTGAAGTGAGAGATAAGCAACCATGAATGGAATCAATTACTGAAATCTAATTAAGAAAACCGTTGATAATACACGCCCACTTGGAAATAAGAAAAATAATTATATAAACCGGGATTTTCACCGCAGACGGGGAAGAAGCAAGAGAGAAGAGGAACAGCAGTAGTTAGCTGAATGAACCCCTAACGCTCCGCACTTGAGCCTTCTGAGTGAAAGAATTTAGAACTACGAATTAGTAACGGAAGACTGTCGAAGAGAATTGATAGCCGTACAGAGAACTGCTAAGCGTATAAGCTTTTTGAAAAACTGTGCCTACTACTAGATAGACTGACTGCTGAGATAAAAGGGGCCATATCTCTGAATCTCATAACTTCACTATACGTGAAAGGTACTTGTATAATCGGACTTATTTATTTAAAAAATGACTTAATTATTTTTTAACGGACTTTTTTTTTAACATTTTATTAATTATCAAACACCCCGTGCTTGTTTTATCTCTGGCGTTTTGACTTCAATTTATTTTTCTTTGAATGACCAAACACATCTAATTCATTTGGCGATCGGCGAGTAGTAACTTCGGTTATCTGGATCAAAAACACAATGGGATCAGATGGCCTGACAAGCCTAGGTTCAATCCTTCATTGGAGCAGTGATCCGTTGGTGGTCTAGGTAGTCGACTGGGTGACACTTCAATTTATATAGCAGTATATCATACGGTTTTAAATCGATTACAAGGGTTTCCAGCCATCATGGTTTGGTGACAACCACCTCACTTGACTTCTTAAAAATTGTGTTTTGACTGCGTCTCCATAGACTTAAGATTGATGAACCATGCGATAAAATAAAGATTCTCGATTCAAAATCTTTAAAAAAATCAATGTTTGTGGAATGTGATTGTATTAAATCCAAAAATAAAAATTTTTCCGGGAATTTAGTTTGTTATCTTTCCATTGAAGACGGAAATAACACACCTGCTTGATAACTATCGTCTGCCATCGGTCAGTATTTTTTCTCTTCTTGATGTATTGAAAAAAAACTTTCTTATGATAATATTTTTTTGTTTGTTATTCAAATTTTATTTGTTCCAAACGTGTTTATTGATTTACAATTCTATTTTTAACGAAATTAGAATAAAATGGTTTTTAAAATATCTATCTTTTTTATCTCAAAAACGGGAGACGGCATGTTTCGTTTGCTATGATTTCTTCTTAAATAGATAAAGAATTTTATAAATAACCTTAAAAATAAACATCATATTTTTACACAGAATATTTTTCGATATTTAAAAATACGATTACTTCATTTCATTTTGAATTCACATTTTTTAATAAATACTGAATTGAAAAGTTTATTGTTTATTACTATAACTACTATGACGACGACGACGATTACCTTATAACGTACCATTTTTTCCATTTAAATTCATATTTTCTAAGCATTTTTCAGATGGATCTTTGCTTAGATTAAAGTATAAATGTAATGATATATAAAATAATAATCAAACATTATAGTAAACACTATATACACATTATTACTTTAAACGGTTTGATATTTTATGTCAAATGTCGTAATTTGTCCTTTACCGCCGACTTTCAGATAGACAGACCAACCTTTTGCCTTTATATTAATAGATGATGTATCAATTAAAGTCGAGCTTAGCAAGAATTGCCTCAAAACAGCCCACGTTATTAATGCATTAAATAATGCATTAATAATCCGTTTTCCCAACAAGTTGGATTTCACATTTTATAGTGGTAGAGTAAGGCACCTCAGTCCTACCAAGCAAATTGATAGGGGAAAGACTCTCAGGAACCAGTTGATAGAGCTTAATTGCACCCACCTGATGTTCTCGCCCGGTGGTTCCCGGAAGATCTGTGAGGGCGATGCTCATGATATTTATATTTATCTTACTTGCACTAAGTCAGATTTGACATGAAGTCATTTTGTAGTAGGAGCCATGCACAAATTGAGACTCGTGTGGGATTGTGATAAAAATGCTTGATCACCACGAAATTCCCTATTTTGGGGCGTTTGAGGCGCTTAGCAATACATTAAGCCCTGCTAAACAGGTATTGCCTTGAAGGGAGGCTTCCTGTGACCTGGGGATTAACAATAACTTCCACCTAGTATTCATACCAGGTGGCCCCCAAAATCTTGGGTGGCATGACAACCCCCTGACATTATTACGTTTACAATCCTGCAAGGTCTATTATATATCTCAAAGAAACAAAGATATTCATAATATATGGTGTGGGTAATTTGTATACTGAATTTATATAAAACGGGGTTAAATGAATAATTAGTCAGTGTTATAGATTCCAAATATTGTTGTTTCACCAAAATTTATCAAAAGCAATCCATATATAATGTACAGTTTTATGTGGAAATCAAATAAAATCAAATAAAAGTGGAATTTTTTAATGAGTTATTATTTAGTTTCGTTAGTCTTTCTAATTCAATATAATATTTTGTTACATTAAAACTAAAATACTTACGCCCGGCAGAGGGCACATATTTTTGCTAGTGTTTATAATACTACTCCTTAGAGCTGGAAAAACATGCCAATAGAATTCTCTCTATATTAGGAGACATATATACAAATGTTTGAGTAAGATTGCATATATCTATACTAATGAATGGGTTAGAAGAAAGCAATATCTCTTTATACACAGATGGACATATTCCCGTCGCTCTGTCTGTCCCAAATATAACATTTTCTTTTTTAGAATATTTGCATGTTACGCTTCTCTGTACAACAACACATCTTGGGTGCCTCAGGTGCTGCAAGCCTTCACGAATGAGTTCAAATCTCATTGGAGGCCTAATCCGTACAGCTTCGTACCTCGTCTAAGCAAAAAGCCTTGTGAATTACTACACGGACCCATCTTTTTTACTTCTAATTTTGTTTTTTTATCAATATAAGAATGATGAGTGTGTGGCTATTCCGGAATTGAATTAACAAAGAAAAATAAATAGCTACTGAACTCATAAAAACCGCAAAGTAGAACCTCTTGTCAAACGAAAATATCTATAGTTAACATTATTCAAATTTTAAAAAAGGAAATCCACTATTAGTTAACAGCAATTGTAGATAAAATATTTTTGTGCTTCGAAATTATCAACACGTATTCTGTCGCGTGATTAGGTAATCAAATGATTTGCCGATTTGGGCTCATTGTGAATGAACAGCTATAAAATGTAAGAAGAATATAAATGCGAGAAAAAAATTTTCAAAGTCTTGTTCAATTTTTTATTAAGTTGAAATCTCATTAAATAACAATCTTCCAAGAGACGAGAAAATTCGTTCAATCTTTCAAGCAGCGAAAAAGAAACATAGGATATAAGGATATGCATTAGTTAAGAAAAACTGTTAAACAAAAAGAGAGGAAAAGAATTACTGGCTGCTATCCAACTAAATAACAATGCCCTTCACTGATGAAAAGCCGGGACACAAAATTACGTCTCGTATGCTACATCCAGTGAACCCAAAGATTTTTTTTTTGTAATCATCAAATATCTTCTGAATTTGATTATGCTAATTATAAAAAGGATTCGAATAAAACATATTTATTTAAATTTCATTCTTTCATTTATTAAGCTGGATTCATGAAAATCGGGAAAATAAACGATGTGGTTCTGGTAATAAAATGAATAGCGCTGGTGTAAACTGAACCACTAAAGTCCATGAAAATCGGTGAAGAGACAAACTTTAAACACCTTTGTGGGTGAATGCAGAGAACAAGTCAATTAGGAACGTGCAATCTTTTGTTGTTATTTATGAGTAAAAGCCTTCTATGAGGAACTATTTTGAAAAAATCGTTGTGAGTATCGAGTTTCATTAACGATAAACTTCCTTAAGAAACAAAATTAAAAGCGTGAAAATAAAAAAAATAATGTTATTGGCTGACGGATTCACATTAAATATAAGGTCTTTAAAATGAATATTTTAAAGAAAACTATTTAACATATTAAGAGTGTTTTCATGAAATTATTTTAAGTACATGGATAATTTCAGGAAGCATTTACAGACGCCCACATTTTATTATGTCTTTTTCAAATTTTACATAACATATAAAGAATGTTCTCACTTTTTATAGACATTTACTCCAAACGTTATTTCATGTACACATCAAAAAATTATTTGTGAGTACACAATATTAAAACTGGTTTAAGCGTGTTACATCTCTTGAAACTATCGACAACCTAAGAAGGATGTCCATGTTTGGCAGAAAATTACGATTCATTTAACTGCAAAGTAATGAACAACTCGACCACCAACACCGAAAAACTTTCAAAACAGCTAGTAATTTAGCCTTCCATTTTTGTCGGCACCATTTATTTACATGATAAAACCAAAATCATTTTCAAAATTCTCACTATATCAATGTTCTTCGAAGACTTTTTGTTCTTACATTTCTCATAAGTAAATATTTTGCATCAAATAATGACGAGGTTTATAGCTTTATTTTGTTCTCAAAAGAATAGCTAACATCGCCTTTAGGTGACGTTAGCTAAACTTTTTCTTTATTTTTCTACATTTCCTTTGGTAGATTGATTCCTACGTAATTGCTGTATGGGCAAGGATAGCTTCTGTTTTGTTTGTTTGTTTGTTATAACTTTGGTAAGTTATTTAATGCCAAATCCATTTTTATACAAATAAACAATTCTATTTTAAACAATACACTTTAGCATAAGTACACGGTTTAATTGTCAAAAACATTTCTATTTCAAGCTATTCAGTTTAGTCAAACAGTTCTAATTCAAACAATACAGTTTAGTCTGAATATAATTTTTGTTTACACACAGTTAGATGTCAAAGCAGTTCTATTTCAAGCAATTCAATTTACCATAAGAGCACAGTTTAGTTCTATCTGACCCATAGACAGGGCCATATCAGGTGCTACCACTCCAGGCCAGAGTAGAACTGGGAGCGATGGCAATGAAGGAGTACTCCGCATTCTCCAAAGCTCCAGCAATACCTCACCCTCAGATTGCTTAGTGTCATATCCAGAACACTCGTTGGTGGAGGTCTTACCCCTCTGCTGATGCAGACGGTGAATTCTACAGCCCCAGGCGACTGAGCAAATTGTTTCTGTTTTGTCATTACTTGAAAAATTATATAATTGAAACTCGTAGATTTATTGGTTTGTATTTTTTAGTAATAATTTGTCCTTTGAACATCATGTGTGTGTAGATCTTTCATAATAACGTTGAACGTAAGAATAGTATACAAGCATATCTGAATACTGCTTTGCAAGTTACACTCACGTATTTCTGTTGGAAGCACGGTCGACATGTTTGACACTATACCAACCTTCCCTAAATATTGGGATGGTTCCGCTTTCAATCCGGTGACAGTTCCACTTGGCTAGTTATGCCATCAAATGGGTCAATCAATCAGCTTATCCACCCATGTTGTGCTTTTGATCTAGTCTGCTGATCAATCACTAATCGGAGTCGCCAGTCGATTAGTAGATGAATGAGACCGCACAATTAATGAAGAAAAAAAGTCGACGTTAACATACAGAGAATAGAACACCGCTTTGTAACAATAATGATATTTAGTTTTAAAAAGGGTCTTTAAAGATGGTATACATATTCACCTATCCTAGAGGTTGAAAGTTTATTAACAGACAGTCAATTACTCGGCATTCAAAGTCAGGAACAAGCCTCTCAATTTATTGAATAAGTTTTAGGCTTTTCCTGTCTCACTTTCTATCATCCGACACGAGGCAATCTCAAATGGCAGTTATGCTTGCATTCCTCAGTCTTTAGCTCTCAGTTTCTCTGATTATAGTCTGGTACAAGGTGACTTCTAGTTGCACGTTATGTTAATTTATCCTTGCTTCGTTTCTATCACGAGTCTGGTACAAAGGCGTTTCTCCTCGCTTCTTTACTTATCTATACCCAGTGCAGTCTGGTGCAAGGCCATCTCGAAGTATCGTTTTATCTCAGGTTTTCTTCGCTTCTTTCAAAGTGTCTTATTATCTTAGTTCCCTTCGCTTTTCTAAAACCAAAGGATTCTTGTGCAAGGCCATCTCGGATGATCGTATTAACTCAGGATTTCTTCGCCTCTCTGAAAGTGTCCAATTATCTTAGTTCCCTTCGCTTTTCTAAACCTAGAGCATTCTGGTGCAAGACCATCTCGAAGTATCCTTTTATCTCAGGCTTTCTCTGTCTCTCTCAAATGGTTTTATTATCTGAGTTCACTTCACTTTCTTAAACCCATGGCAGTCTAGTGTCTTATTATCACTGTTTTCTTCGCTTTTCTAAAACCAGGACAGCCTTGCGGAAGGCTATCCCGAAGTATCGTATTATCTCAGGCTTTCTCTGTCTCTCAAAGTGTATTCATATCTTAGTCCTGTTCGTTTTTCTAAACCAAGGTAGTCTGTTGCAAGGCCATCTCGAAGCATAATATTTTGTCCGGCTTCTCTGTTTCTCCCAAAGTGTCATATTATCTTAGTTATGTTCGTTTTTCTAAGCCCAGTGCAGTCTGGTGCAAAAACCCTTAATGATAAAAATCAACAAGCTTCGTCTCAGAAATTTAGACGACTGTCTTATTATCTTAGTTACGTTAGCTTTTCTAAACCCAGGATCGTATTTCCTCAGGCTTTTGCTGTCTCTCTTAAAGTGTCTAGTTATCTTAGTTCTCTTTGCTTTTCTAAACCCAGGGCAGTCTGGTGCAAGATCATCTTGTAGTATTGTATTACCTCAGGCTTTTTTTTTTGTCTTTCCCGAAGTGTCTTATTATATTAGTTCTCTTCGCTTTTCTTCACCCAGTGCTGTCTGGTGCAAGGGCATCTCGAAGCATAGTGTTATCTCAGACTTTCCCTGTCTCTCTCAAAGTGTCTTTTTATCTTTGTTCTCTTCGCTTTTCTAAAACCAGTGCAGTCTGGTGTAAGCCAATCTGGAAGTGACTGTCTGTCTCTCTCTCTCTCAAAGTGTCTTTTTATCTGAGTTCTCTTCAAGGCCATCTCAAAGTATCATATTATATCAAGTTTTTTCGGTCTCTCTCAAAGTTTTTCATTATTATAGTTCTCTTCACGTTTCTAAACCCAGGGCAGTCTGATGCAAGGCCATCAGGAAGTAACATATAATATCTGGCTGTCTCTGTCTCTGTCTCTCTCAAAGTGTCTTACAATTTTAGTTCTCGCCGCTTTCCTAAACCCTAGTCAGTCTGATACAAGGGCATCTCGAAGTACTGTATTATTTCAGGCTGTCTGTCTGTCTGTCTGTCTGTCTCTCTCTCAAGGTGCCTTTTTATCTCATTTATTTTCTCTTTTCTAAACCGAGGGCAGTCTCGTGCAAGGCGATACCGAAGTTTCGTATTATCTTAAGCTTTTTTGGTCGTTCTGAAAGTGTCTTGTTATCTTAGTTTTCTTCGCTTTTCTGAACCCAGGTGCAAGAGAATCCAGATGTAACCTTCTATCTCAGACTTTTTCTGTCTTTCTCTCTCTTAAAGTGTCTTATCATCTTAGTTTTCTTCCCTTTACTAAACCCATATTTTCTTTGTCTCTCTCAGTGTGTCACTATCGTAGTTCTCTAAGTTTTTCGAAACACATGGCAATCTGGTTCAAGGCCATTTCGAAATATTGCAATATCTTGGGCTTTTTCAGTCTCTCTCACAGGGTCTTATTATTTTAGTTCTCTTCGCTTTTCTAAATCCATGGCAGTTTGGTGCAAAGCCATCTCGGAGGATCGTATTATCTCAGGCTTTCTCTGTCTTTCTCTCAAAGTCTCTTATTATTTGAGTTCTATACGCTTTTCTAAATCCAGGTCAGTCCGTTGCAAGGCCATCTTGAGGTATCGTATTATCTCAGGCTTTCTCTCACTCTCAAAATATCTTGCTATCTTACTTCTCGTCGCTTTTCTAAACCCAGTCCTGTCGGGTGCAAGGTCATCCTGATATATTGTATTATCTCAGGCTTTCTTTGTTTCTCTCAACGTGTCTTATTAGTTCTCTTCCCATTTCTTAACCCAGGACAGTCCGGTTCAAAGCCATCTCGAAGTATCGTATAATCTCAGGCTTCCCTGTGTCCCTGAAAGTGTCTCATCTTAGGGCAGTCTTTTAAAAAATCAAAACTCAGATATATTAGCCGCTATTCTTTGACCTTGCCGAGAGACGAAACTTCTTTTTTATATGTATTTTCTCTCCTCTGAGGCGTAGTGTTTGGCGAATCTATAGACAATATCAATTTTCTTCCAGTTTGGATTTCAATAATCAATTCAACCCCTTGTCTTGCTGAGATTTCAATATTCGATTTACACTCTTTTACCCAGAGAGACAATCCTCCCTTAATTTGAATTACTACTAATTTTCTGATCGTGTCATATGGCACCAGAAAACGTTTTGAAATTTTCTACACTTGAATCTTTAAAAGAAATGTTGTCTCAGAATTTTCTTTTTTTCAGGCAACCTCTCTGGTTATCATTTTGACATCTATTTACCTCCGATTTCCTCTTTACACAGTGGACAATCGAAAAAATAATTCTCTCACCATTTCTGTAGACATTTCTTTCAGAAAAATAAAAAACAATACATTTTTTGCTCTCTTTCTCATCAAAAGATAAAAATAAACATCCCTGGTTTTTCCTTTTAAAATCTATTTCCATAAATTTTCACTTTTGTAATATACTTCTAAAATCGATTATGGTCGAATGTTATATTTCTGATGAATAAATTTATTCGACTGTGTCTCGGACTCATCGGATTATACAAGTACCATAAATGGACTCACATGTGTACACGTACAAGCCAACTGGGTTAATGCTACTGAGGATTTTATACTATTAATCATTTACGTTAATTCAAACCCGCTTAAAATCAATCTACGGGTCCGTTAAGCTCGACGAAAAATCATTTTTCTTTATAAAGTTTATATTATAATCATCGAAATAGAACGGATTTCCTATAGCGATGGAACATTATCAGACTTTACAAAAACGTAAATGTAAACAGTTGACTTACAAGAACAGAAAGATATTCTACAACAGAAGATTTTGATTCCCATATCGTTTTACTTTATCATTTTTTAAATAAACATTCAAATTTATAATACGTAATCAAAACATTTTTATTTAACTTTTTCTTTTGTCATTTCAAAGCTGAAAAAAAAAATATAGAGAAGGTAAAGTATTAGAACATAATAACCCTAGTGATAAAATGGTATATTGTATAAAGTAACAAATAATCCACTTATTTATTTCCCCCCTTTTATATCCATATGATTTTCTTTTAATGTTTTCATTTCAATATTATTTAATTTCATTATTTAGCGTATCGCCCTCTTACTTTGTAGCTTTTAAGATTTTAGCAACTAAAACTTGTCAAATAATCTGTTTTTGTGAAATACTTTTAAAACTCATAACCGCTGAAATTGATATTTCAAATTTTAATCGTTGTACCAGGAGCTTTTTACCTGGATCGGATATTCAAAGAAAGAGAAATCGCTTCCACTGAACCATAATTATTAAGCTGTGAATTATTTTATTCTCTAATTTGGAGCGATTTAATGGTATTGCAGGATCCAAAATTTCGCGACGATGTGTTAGGATAAAAAAAACGACAAAAATCCGGTTATTATTGTTTGATCAATATTGACCTTGCAATACCATCACCACAAACGTAAACAAATTCTAAATAGTTTTTTTTTTTTTTAAGTAGTCATCACTTTAAACTAAACTTGGTAAAAATTTGCTTCATTAAAAATATTGAACGATCTCTTTTCCTTATCAGAACTTGTATAATTCATCTCGGTTTTAAAATGGTAATTATTTGAATGGAGATATTCAAATTTGTTTAAAATGCATAAGATGAATATTTCATTAATACAATGGGTTACAAAAGGAAATAAATTTTAAATTTACATTAATAGCTTAAAGTAAAAATAAGTGAAAATATATTGTCTTTTACTTTATTAAAACAAAAAATGCAAACTATTTTAATTATCAAAATCACATGTATTGTTAATGCCTTTACTTATCATAATTATTATGTATATTTACTACTTGTGTGTGTGTGTGTGTGTGTGTGTGTGTGTACGTGTGTGTGTGTGTGTGTACGTACGTGTGTGCGCACGAGCGTATGTGTAGACGTGCGTGTGTGTTATTTTCGTACTTCGTCGATTCTGGTTGTTATGTCTTTTAATTTTTTGTTCATTTCTTGTAATATGATTTATAACAATTAACAACTTGTTTTATTCTTAAATAGAATGCAAAAATGCTCAATCTAATTATCTTTCATGCTGAGGTCTTTAATTTATTATTTCGAATATCATTCTTTTTAACAAGTAAAACTTTATCTTAATCATTATCAGGAAATAGTTCATTACATTATAAAATGAAAATAAGGTTTAGTTGATGAAAATAAATCGAATTATATTTAGTATTTACTCAATATACTTCGATCTATTTTCATTAATAGCTTGAAACAGACCACAGTAGTTATTAACCATTTTAGAATCGATTCGACAACACTGGCAAGTATATAGGCATGAAATTAATCTTGTTTTATTTATTCTTACTGATTTATCTGAAACGCAATTTTTTCTTTCTGAATGTTTTTAAACAAATAAAGATAATCAACTAGTATGCCGGGCAATCTTAGTTGAATCTTTTTATTCACGAGCATATGTTGGAAAATGTCATTGTCAAATAAAAACGAAGATTATTCGTATACAAATAAGTGAAACTGCTCCTTTGCCGTTTTGTTGTTGTTGATTTTTTGCTTTATGTGAACAACTAAAGCCTCCTAAACAGAATGCATTTAATGATGAAGGACATTTTACTCTCGCAACCTACTGCTGACTGAGTTCACAATTTTTTTAGGCTTACCTGAAAGTTGTAACCTTTGTTTGTATCACTTTGTTAAAGAGAGCAACAAGTACATGCTTTTCATCATGCAACTATTCTGAAAACATGCACAGATGCTTTTTTGTGAATCATAGGCCAAGATATGACCTTTTTTCAATTATACAAGCGGTTGATAACTCTTTGTTTGTCAGTAAATAGCCCTAAGATAAAAAAGAAGAAAACCTGTATAATCTTTCCCTAAATTTATGTCTATAAATTCATTTTTCGTCTCATGTTTGCAGTTTTGCACTTTAGTTTAAATATCCATTCTATTTACTCAATGAGGAAGTTCCCGTGACGCACCACTTAGTCACTGGTCAGCGATATCGTCATAAGTGAGTTCGAATTCCAGTCGCGCTAATACATGGTGCATTCAATACGTTTCCAGACTTTTTTTGTACAGGCATTTAGAATTGCCGTAGACTCTTGAAAATTCACCACGTTATTGCGATACATCTTAAGAGATGACTGACCAATTTTTATGATTTCAGGTTTAAATAAAGAGCTACAGCAGGAATTGGAATACACCCTACAAAAGCCTGATTGTCACACCTGGTGAATTTCAAAAATGCAATCTGGACGTGAGGACACTTTAGAAGAACGATATGCAATAAAATTCTGTTTTAAACTTGAGAAAAATGCCACAGAAACGTATGGAATGCTTCAGACTGCTTTTCGACTATCTTACATGAATCTAGCATCAGTTTTTGAGTGGCATAAGAGATTCAAGGAAGGCAGGTAGTCTGTGATGGATGATGAGAGGTGTGGGAGGAGTAAGGAAGTCAATACACCAGAGTTGATTGGCCAAAGAGTTAGGCTTAGGATTAGGGTTACTATGTTGAGGTTTTAAGGGAGTTCAGGAAGAGATTCCGTCGGAAGAGGCCAACACTCTTCAAATCGGCTCAGTGGCATTTCCACCAGGACAATGCACCAGTTCACGACTTCATCCTTTTCACAGACTATTTGACCAAGATGGGAATTAAGACAGTTCCTCATCCTCCCTATAGTCCAGACCTTGCTCCCTGTGACTTTTGCTTACTCCCTAAGCTCAGAGGCTGTTGTTATGAGACAATTGAGGAGATGAAAGAAGCTATGATGAAGGTCATTGCACGCACACAAGAGAACTTCCATGGGTCCTTCCAGAAGTTGTTGGAACGGTATAACAAGTGCATTGCAGCCGAAGGAGATTACTTCGAAGGGGACTAGAATCTTATGTGTGTACTATCAATAAAAGTGCCCATACGAAAAAAGTCTGGAAACTTATTTAATGATCCTCGTATCTCTTTCGGACAAATACTCTTGGGAAAGGTATAAACCATCTTATCCCTCTTGTTATAGGTTACATAGTACTACTACTGTCATTCTAAAAGAGAGAATTCAGCACTAAATAATCAACGAAATTTATATGCCATTAAAAAGAAAAACAAAACCAATCTGGCTTCTAGTTTCCAATTCCTGTCAAAAATAACAGTGAGATTAACTACTGATCTATTGTGTGTTTAGTTTCATTATCACTGATATATTAAGCTCATACATCAAATATCATATATAATATATCATTGACTTATATTATACATATCAAAATTATATGATGTCTTTTCCAAAGTTTATTGATATTAGAATTATATTTTTAAATACAATTTTTTTTATATATCGGGGGAGTTATATTTCTAAATTCTTAAAGCTTTTAAATGTATATAAAAGTATTTCCTCACTTCATTTTTAAAAGATTTAATGTTTCGAAATCTTTTAGATTGCATCTAAGTAAACATGTCCACAACAAATTGGTAAAAGGGAATTTTATTTTGAGGAAAGTTTTTAAATGAATCATCTTGCACCATGAAGTGTTGTAGTCGATGGATGGAATACTTTTGAAAGATTTCTTCTGAACATCGACATGAAGAAAAGGATATTGGAAAACATTTATAATTTATATTTTTGACAATGTTCTCTTGCCATTCAGAATTATTTCTTTCTCAGATTGTACCAAGCATAGGTAAGGTAAGCATGCATATGTGGTCTTGGACAAGCATGTGGTAGCCTAAATTACTCCTAAAATATCATTGTTGACAAAACCATAGCGAGGGACTTATTACTTATAACCAATACTCAATTAAAAAGAAAACTGTACTCAGAGAAAATCTAACTAACTTAATCACAAAGGGATTTATCTTATTTACATTATTTACACTTCTTTGTCTATTCTCCTCATCTTGGTTGTTATGTCAACAATGTTTCGGCCATAATATTAGGTTTTCTTCAGGATTGTATATATTCTTCAGTACGCATGTATGACACGTGTGGTAGTGACTTGAATCCAAGTTTTTTAATCATCCTCAAATATCGGATAATTAAAATTAAACAAATTGATTGCTATCACGTGGTCCTGTGAAAGACCACGTTAAAACTGATGTGGAAAACACCCAAGGAGTGAAATATTAGATAATTTATTCAGAAAGTACGAAGAAGATACTTAATGGAGGCGTAATCGTCAACGAGTTATTCTCTATTACAGTTATGAAAAGAGATCGATTCTCACATGATGTCTCAAAATATTCGACCATGCTTCGAATCTAAAGTACGCAACAGTCAAGTCACGTTGAAAGCAATGGTTTCTGTTAGATCTACGAAGTTAATCAGCAATGAATCTGCTCAGTGATCTAAAGGGTGACCACTTAGGAATAGCAAATACGGTAAGCAACCTGAATTCTGTATACAAAACTAAGCAAATATGAGTCAATTCTAAATTATGACCAAGTCATATTGAAAGTTCCAATTCGCGCTTCTTGGTTTAATCAAATAAGTGTTTAGGACATTTCTGCATAGTTGCTCCCATATTATTGTTAATGCGTGCGGGTATCTGTGTGACTACATCCGTGTAAGATGCAAATTAGTTTACATCTAATTGATTATAGGAACATTTATGGATATTTACTAAGTTTAGCTTTGAATGTGAGACATATTTAAGACACAATTATAGTCAACGACGTACAAATGATATCAAAATATTATTGAATCCTAACCGACTATGCTTCATTAATATAGAAGAACAGATGAGTAAAAGTTTATCAATCTGGAAGGCTTCAGAATATGTCACTCGAAACGTCGAGACTTAAAAATGTCGGGGATTTTGAAAAAAAACTTTCTCTGGGAATATCATTTGAAATGAATATTGTAAATAGAAAATACTTAATCTCAAAAATCGATTTTTATTGTTTGTATCATTCGCTTCGTTGAAAACTTGAGACTGACTTTAAATTAAAAATGGAAATTATGCACAAAACTAAAGTAAAGTTGGTGACCGTAGTCGAGGGTGACCCGACGGTTCCCTTTTCGATGGCTACTACACTGAGATGTAGCGGAGGGCGCTACTCCTTCCCCTGTATTGCCCCACTTTACCCTTGATCCTTTATAATGGTAAGTAAGGTGGCATCAAGTACCATTTTTAGTCTTTGGTATGACTCGACTTGGAATTGAACTCAAGTCGACCAAGTCATTGGTGAACACTCTAACCATTATGCCAATGGGCCGGTTATGCACATAACTTTATAATACTATATATAGTTTGCTAATTGAAAATTATTCTGATTAAAGAAAAATTGCCCTGGAACCCGAGAGGAAAAGAATTGTCTATTTTAATTTTCAAAAGAAAACAACATTTTGAAAATTTTTGGGGATATAACTAATTTTTATTATTTATTTGAAGATTTTCAAATATTTATATTCAATGCCTCTATGTGTATCTCAATTCGCTGCATTGCATTTTCTACATCAAAATACGCACAACTTTTAATGTCAACATTAAAGCATGTATCAGTTCATTTAGAAAAAATCACTTTATAAAATACACAAATTTATAAAAACAAGCTTTCCTTTTTTACCAAAGGTAAATATTCATATCCACTTCAGTGTTCATATCTACTTTAGCAAGTTAAAATTCTTTTGAAGATGTGCTCTTGGAGCTTCCATTTATTTGTTCTAAATACCATTCACGAAATATGTCAATATAATTTTAGAAACTGTTTCCACTGCTTTTTTTTTTCGCATATTCATGAAATTTACAATAGTAATTCTCAAACCTCTCACTTATGAAATCTCTAGTTTTGAAATTTAAAGACCAAAGAAAAAGGATACATTCTTTTTTTTTTTTTTCGAATTGTGAAGAAAACAAAAGTTTTCACGTGCGTAACTAAAATATAGATAGTAAACGTCAAAGTGTACAAATGGACGGAGAGTAGAGTTGCAATATCACGAGCCCATCAATGAATAATAGTGAAGGATAAGCAAAATGAGTACAGAATAAAAACTATGGGTTATTTTTGACAAAACGATTATTTTGTTCAAAGTTCGTTTTTTTTTTTTTGCAGAAAAAATTTGCTGACATTAAGAATATACCAAAGTGAAACACGTATATAACACATATATGTGGATAATTTGAAGGATGATACATCTTTTAATATTTTATCCCGAGAAAAAAAAAAGGTTTCAAATCTAAGTAGTTTTTCCTTTATGGTATTCCAGAGTAGAATACAAGTACTAACTGGGAGCATATTTATGCCAAACATAAACTAGAATCAACTGTATCTTCAGTCTCTAAAGACGTTTAACATGGTGATTGATTTATAAAACATCGCAATTGACCAACTCTATGAAGCTCACACGAAGCAGAGATATGTTATTGAATCCTCTTATAAAGAAACATACTGTGTAGATAACAATTTACATGTCTAGACACCATAAATTTATTGTATAATTTGCAAACGACTTTATTTTGATTTTCAGTTTTCTATTTATTTTTTATTAAAGATTCGCTCTCAAAAATCTTTTTAAAAAATTATTTAAAACCGGGGAATTGTAACGGAAATTATCATTACTCATTAACTATCTCTCTATCGATCGATCGGGGCGCTTTAAAACTCAACCAATAATTTCTATTGGAATATAAGGAGGCATTACTTTCAAAGAGTATGATAACACTGTTGAATCGAGAAGTTTATCCAAATATTGCTATTTTTGCGTCAGATAATTCGGAAAAAAAAGAAAAAGTGTAAATGTCTTTAAATCCAATCTTTTATTTCTTGCATTAACAACTTCTTTGAGAAGATTAACCTATAATGCACAGCTTCACACACACACACACACACACACACACACACACACACACACACACTATATATATATATATATATATATATATATATATATATATATATAAGTAAATAAGGAAATTAAATCCGACAGTACGAAAAAAAGTTGAAAAAACAGAATAATTCAAAATTTGATCAATTTATGAAGAAAGTCATAAATCCATCAAATTTTGGATTATTTTGTTTTTCCAATTTTTCTTCATATATATATATGGAAAGAGACAGGGCAAAGGGAGTGAAAGGGAAAGAGATGAACAAGAGATAGATAGATAGATAGATAGATAGATAGATAGATAGATAGATAGATAGATAGATAGATAGATAGATAGATAGATAGAAATATCTTTGAAAATGTTTTATGAGAATCAGTTGAATTTATTCAAACTATATAATCAATACATTATTCATATGAGATTTTTCATTACCAGCCGTAATATTTACAAGAAAGTGAAAATGATTGCTGAGAAATTTATTCATGAGAAAAATCAATAAAATATGTTCATAAAAACTTCGGTAAAGCAACATCAGATTCTGACAGGTTTGTAATGTAAGAATTTTGAAAAATACGTGTATGGCATTATATTTTCATGAGTAACTTTCATATTCGATACTGGCGTATCATAAATGATATTTTACCGGAATAAATTAAATGGTATATCGATTTTCACCTTCACACACACACACACACACACACACACACACACACATATATATATATATATATATATATATATATAATTTTTTACTTTTTTTTACCCTAATGGTATTTAGTTATAAATTTGGCTGGAAATTGTTTTAATCTGTGGGATGGTTTCATTGTTTCACAAAAGCAAACTGACTTATGATCTAAATGCTTTCAGTAAAAAGCCATTTCCGTAGAATTAAATCGAATTTTATATGAAGATCTGTTGGGAAATTTATCTTTTAATTCGAGAAGGAAGAGTCTGAAACTGATATATTATTTTTCAAATGTAAATATTTTTATTCATAACCAAGAATGCTATTCACAAGTAATAGATTTATATTTTTGAAAGAAAAATAAGAAAAAGTAATATTTCTACCATTACGCATGGCAATATATTCTTGCAAACAGTAAAAGATATTGCTTTGAATCAATTGTACATTTTCAGAACGAATAAAAACACACATTTTGATTTATAGGGGGGAAGTCAATGTTATTGTTATTTACCAACTTACCTTTAATGACGCCCTCGAGTTAACGTAGCTTACTAGAAAATTTATTCAAATAATCAACTATTTTGCATGCGTTGAAAACATTTAGAAAAATTAGAAGTAAATCCGACAGTGTGAAAATGTACGAATAAGAAAAAACTTAAGGTCTTTAGAGGATGATTTTTTTGATAGTTCGAATTATTTTCCAAAATTAAAGATTTCTGTTTTTAAATGAGAAAACATTAAACCATCATAACCATTCATATATATGTTCAGATTTGTCACTGGATAAGACTCCGAGGAAAAAGATTATACGAGCTACAAAGGCATATTGCGATGAAAACCATGGAATGCAGCATAATGAAGTAAGGCAGATGAAACCAAAATAGGGACAACAGCATGTTTCACCAGATGATGAGCGGAAGAACTTCATAGATTAACGGCCAGGATCAAATAATTCCACCAGGAAAAAAACTACATCTCATTTATACGGGTGGCTACTGATGAGAAAAATAGTTCAACGACAGAATACCATGACTAATCTTAACTGTAAATCCAAACCGTACATCCAAACCGCATCGCCTTTCAGCTAGGCAAACAAGGAGTGCGTTCTGCTAAGGTTGCAACTCTGACACCACTGTTAGATACGTTCGGGACAGAACCCAAACCCAACTTACTTAGATGCAAAAATATTGTTAACATTGCAACGTTTGGTCTATGAACGCAATAAACCAGCTAACCGAGCTTACAGCATTAACAGTCGATCACGATATGAGCATTGTAAGTGTGTAAGAATATAGATATTAGCATGGTGAACTAGAATTAAAATATCATGATACCGGTAATGAATGGACATTTTTCTCGGCATCTGCATGGAAAAACTCCGTCACTGAAACCATTAGTGTAGGTATTTTTCTCAGTCTTTAAAATCTCTAAATAGCATCAAGAAAACCCAACAGAGAACTTTCATGACAAATTCTGCACAAGAATTGTTTCTTTTAATTCCCACCAGTCTCACCAATACCAGTGATAAATCGGATATCACAACTTTCTACAACGAGCTATCTTCGCTTGCTCGAAACATTCTCAAACACAACGTTCTAACAGTGGTTGGAGAAAGGAATGCTCGAATAGGTAAACATAGAAATAATATATTTGACTAACACAACTTGCCAACAGAAATGGCGAATATCAAGCAGAATTTTCGCTTAACAGTAGTCTTAACAAAAGAAAATAGTTTCACATTAAAAAATGCAAGAAACCAACGATATCCCGCAGAAATTATAACAGACGCAGACTACGTAGATGATCTAGCACTTCTCGCAAATTTAGAATCTCAACTGCATAGCTTAGTGAAAGTTGTTGGAAGCATGGCCCTCTATGTGAATGCAAATAAAACAGTAAATTTGTTTTGAACGAGAAGGAGCTATCTCCACTCTAAATCGCAAATCTCTAAAATTATAACATAAGTTCACATACCTCTGCAGTAACATCTCATCCACTGAAAGTGATGTCAAATTACGACAACAGAAGGTGTGGAATGTTATTGACAATTTATCGATCACATGGAAATCTAATCAATTCTGTAAAATAAAACTGTTTTTCTTCCTAGTGGACACTGACAAAACGTATAAAGAAAAATTAGATGCAAACTACACTAGAATATTACGTGGTGTATTGTACCAATCCTGCAAGCAGCACCCCACAAAACAGCAGCTGTACGGCTACCTGTCTCCCATCTCACAAACCATCGAATACGAACAAAACACTTGAAAAGATCCTAATAAAATTATATATACAAAATGTGTCTTTATTATTTAATCAAACATGCACACACACACACACACACACACATATATATATATATATATATATATATATATATATATATATATATATATATATATATAGTGTATCACAAAAGTGAGTATACCCCTCACATTTCTGCAGATATTTAAGTATATCTCTTCATGGCACAACACTGACAAAATGATACTTAGACACAATGAAAAGTAGTCTGTGTGCAGGTTATATAACATAGTTAATTTATTTCCCCCTCAAAATAACAATAAAAAGCACCGAATTTGAAAAAGAAAACGATGAATGAAAATAATAGCCAAAATTAATGAATAAAGGTCAAAGATTTGAAGGGAAAAAGTAATTTTTAATCTCCTGTTTCATTTTATATCTACAGACAAAAAAAATGTCTACCTTTATATAAGATTTTCTCAAATTGTCACAATGGCATATCATTGTTTTATCATTAGTAAGTTTGTCAATAAATAAAAGAATCCGTTACATATGTTAAACCGGCCTCCATGACGACGCCTGAGGTTTCTCTTTGGAGGACGATATATATGAGGCATAATGAAGGATTTATTTGAGGAAGAGGTGATTCATGGTATGTTGGGAGATTTTAAGGTTCGTATCTGATTCCTTTTTCTTCTTCACACTCCATTCACTTTTTTGTTTGTTTTGTTTTGGGGGTTTTTTTGTCTGTGGAAGCTATAAGAGAATTAGGGACGGAAGGAAAGAGACAAGGATACTTTTAGACTCGAAATCTATATTGGGGTTTACAAATATTCTCTTGTTTAGAAACGTTTTCCTGAAACAATAGAAATAGTCACGTTTTCCAGACAAGGTGTATAAAGTATATTATAGTCATTTTCGGCAATTATATGTTTAAGGGTTCGTCACGTGCTCGGTGGGTATGTTTAGCAAAGGCTGCTACTGGTAGTAGACGCAAACTGCTGCGGGACTTAGAGAGCACGTACGTTACCTACTATCAACTGAGAGAAATACAGTGTGTTGAATACAACCTTTCCATAATGCTTACACACACAAAAATAAGATAATGTAACGAAATATTAAGATACACTGACGAATTCATATCCGCTTATTCAACGCGCTGCGTTTGTAGCCTGGTTTAACATAATAAAAATACATACGTAACTATAACACGTACACGCATACGCACACACCCACATACACTCACACACTTACAACCACACGTAAACTTTCATACGAAATCCCAACGGTTTTTGTCTGTATTTTTTCGTATTTTTTCGATTTTCGATTCATTCCATCTTCTTAACTGGCTGATGATTGTTGTTTTGCAAAAACTCCATGAAACCCAGGGTCGCAGTCTATATTCCATGAATTATATATATATATATATATATATATATATATATATACATAGAAAGGTATTCAAAGGATTAATTTATAGATGAATGATACGCCGATGTTAAAGTTTTGCTTTTTATATTAAACCATGTGTGGTTTCTAATATTGTAGCCAAATTTTTAAAATGCCTTTAACACTTTCCTCATCAATTTTTACACTTATCTCTAATAAAATTCTTTTGTTCCATAAATTCCCTCTGACTTGTTCTTCCTCTTATTCTATATATAAATGTACATAACTTGTCATTGAGTTTTTCATTTCATTATTAGTTCTACCAAAGATGGTCGCAATTGGAGCTGAAAGTACTTGAGAAAAATACAGTGCCTTTCTGATTTCATCCCACTCGGAGGTCACACGAAAACTTAAGTGAATCAAAGATGGAATCAAAGTGTCTGTCCTTTTTATCAGATATTATTCTGAGCCCTTTCTTTGAATGTGAATCATCAACAGATGAACAACAGAATTTACAGTCAACCTATATGTAAAATAAATCCATCACCATTACAATCCTTTTGATTTTCATTATTATTTCCAGTAAAGACTATCCATGTATTGACTATCAATAATCAATATTCTACTAGTGATTATTCTCGCTTGTTAATTGTATTGCTTAAATCAACAATCCACTTTATATTTTCATTCTGACAGTAAGAGCTCTTGATTGTCGATTGAATAAACGGTATACACGAATATTGACTTATTCATATCAAGTAGTACTTACCTTCAGAAAACCAAATGGAAACTATTGAAAAAATGTGTCCTGCATCGTATTATTATTATCATTTGCTGTCGTATTCGAACTTTGAGTAAAAATACTTATTGAAGACTGTAAAACCGAAAATCTATAAAACAAGTGAGTATTATATATATATATATATATAAACGAAAGTTGGCGACCGTAGTCGAAGGCGACCCGAAGGCTCCCTTTTCAATAACTATTACACCGAGGTGTAGGGGAGGGCGCTACTTTTTTCCCTGGATTCTTTCACTTAACTCTTAATACGTAGCTTATATATATATATATATATATATATATATATATATATATATATATACATTGTCGTCCACAGATCGACTGTTTCGTTGTATCACAACTCTTCAGTGTAACAAGACATGCGAGATATTTCCAGCTGGGATCGAAACCCAGCTAACTTTACGTCAGTTAGATATCTTACCCAAGAGTATCATTATTCGCTCAGTGTTAGGGCAGGGATTTTTGCGATTATATCTTTACATATATGCTATAGGCTCTCGGAGAGCTCAATTCATGAGAAGAGCTTTGCATTCACGCGTATGTGGCAGTTGGCAATTCCCCGCTCAAGTGTTCAAACCACTGGGGGAAGGCATATATATTGACATCCGCAGACAGACAGTTTCGTTGTATTCCAACTCTTCTGTGTGGTTAGACACGTGAGATACTTCAAGGCGGGATCAAAACCCAGTTGACTTTACGTCAGTATATATATATATATATATATATATATATATATATATAAAACAATGCAATTTAGTTTGGTTTAGTTTTATGGCATAGCAAACATTGTTGGTTATTTAACGGCAAATCATATTTATATATATATATATATATCAAGTATTTGATTTGTAAACACATTTTGTTCATAACATTTTAAAACAATCCTGAACACATTTTTTGCGCACAGTTAAATGCGTCTCCGTATTGCTCTGTAACAATAACGATTTATCATCAGTTATTTATTTGCACACATTTAAATAGATACACATATATGATTTGTAAGTCATCTTTCATCTCCCCATTTTCATTTATAACTGAATATTTCGTCTTGCAGATGACATCGAAGCTTTCTTAGAAAGTTTTGTTTTGCCTGGCACACAAGTGTTCACTGCTCCTGCTAATGATGATGACACATCTAAATATTGTGCAAACTCGTTGATGTTTAACAGTTGCACTTTGAGCACTTCATCTTTGTTTTTTTGTTTTTCCAAAGAATAAATATCATTTTAAATAAAGCGGATTTTTTTGTCTTTGTTTTTTGTTTTTTGTTTTTCTTCTTTTTCGAGTAGTGTAGAGGAATGATGATTGGCTGAATATTGTTTCCTTATACACAGTAAATATGAGAACGATCCTCTGCGTATCAATAACATATTTCATTACCTGAGCACACTTACAAGAATGAATATAAGGATAACAATGTGATAGAACATATTACTTTAATGTAAGTTGAAAATTCTTCAGTGTAAGAGAAATAGAAGTTTTGAATAAAGACCTTCATATTCGAGAACTCTTTGGCTGCTGCTACTATTGTGTATGCACCTTTCGAGCGAGATAGTTAAAAAAAAATCTCAAAAAAGAATATTTTTTACTATGTATTGACTATGTGAGGGAAGGAGGAAGAGTATTTGTCTGAAATGCCGTGAAAACTGAATGAGTTGTGCAGTTGAAACTTATGGAATGCTAGATGTAATATTTTTATCACTTAGAGTATTCGGACTGTTGTCCTCTTCTTCATTGCTATATTCATATCGTTTTGGCCGATGTGGCGTTTGGCCTTCTTCAGTTTCCTATCAAACTCGGGAGCGCATACAAAACCTCGAACCAAACCCTTTTATTTAATCCATGAGGGTACATTTTTCCAATTCCGTTAACCATGACTGGGTACAAGTGTTAAGCTATAGTACCTGTAGTCGGGATTAAACCGACAAACTCCAGATGATTTCACTTCGGAGCATTTCTCGACCAAACGCCCAGAAATATAGTGCAACGGGCAGTTCGACGTGAAACGCTGTAAAGCTCCCGAGTTCGACGTGAAAAGTCGAAGGGTGCATCGGCTGAAACGTTTTGAATATAACAATAAAGATGAAGACAATAGTCTGAATATTCCAAGTGATGAAGATTATCAAACTTCACTTCAGAAATTTAAACAAATAATAAATGTAGCATGTTGAAGAAAAAAGCGTTTGCTTGAAATGAAACATTTGGGATATTGATTGAGGGGTTGAAGGAAGCATTTGGACTTCCACGTGTATTTATGCTTCTTCACTATCTTTCTGGAGCAAAGTCTCTATCAATAATTGAAAGATAAATTCTTGCCAGTGGCAGAAGTGTCACCTCGTGAATCATTATAACGTGTATTTTGTGTTGAAACAACCAATTGGGAATTGAAGTATGTTGCTGTTAGAATACTTATGTTTATTTTCCAATGGATCCAGTTTTGCGTTGAATTTTGCGCCTGTAAATTTGAAAACGGGATACAATAGGTGATACAAATTTAGTCAAGGGCGACCCGAAGGCTCCCTTTTCAATAGCTGCTACACCAAGGGGAGAACGCTACTCCTTTTCCTGGATTGCTCTACTTTACCCTTAATACGTACTTTATAATGTTAAGTGTTAAGCAAGGACATGTTTAGTACCATTTTTTGAGTTTTTGGTATGACTCGACCTGGGATTGAACACCGGTGTCCCGGGTCATTGGCGAACACTCGATCCATTTGGCTAGTGGCTAGTGGGCCTAGTGGGTAGAGTGTTAGGTATTTTTGATACCTAACTATATCTTTCTGAATTATGGTTAAGGTTGTAAGTAACTGTTCAGTAAATTGAATTGCAGTGTAAGTTTACTTTGTATTGGAGAAAAAACAGAAATAGACTTACTTTAGATTTTATGTGCACTTATTTGTATTTTTTCTCATGCGGTCCGTGTAATGTTCCTTTGTGAACTTGACAAACAAGCGACCTTTTGGTTTTTGCATCACTAGCCTGTTGCTGCAATTGTATTTGTGTTAAAACACATGTAGGTATCTATGTTGCTACCATATAAACCAAGAAAACCTTGTGATTTAGAATGAACAAATTTGGATAGTTACAATGATAGGTTTAGCGCACTCGTTTCAGGATTTGAGGAGATTTACGATCTATAAGCTTATTAATTTGTTATAACGAAATGAATTCTGGGAAGTATATAATGTAATCACGTGCAGAAAAATTAAGTTACCTTTTAGCGTGACTAAAGATTTTAAAAGATTACCGTATTTATGGCATATACATTCCTTACACCGTTATTAATAGTATAGTGTTTGTCAGTCATTAGAAATGATAAGTTAAAATGCTTCTGCTTATAGGAATAGTAGCAGTGATGGCTGTAATAGTAATAATGACGACAATGATAATATAATATTATCATTTTGCTGTTTGTGAAGTTATCACACCTGCGTTATCTGGTGGAATTTCCCAGGAGTTTGAGAAAGTTTCCTTAGATCTCCTGAACTCTTAACATTCTAGCCGATTTTAACAATGTTGTTGCCTGAATGATCACAATCCTTCCTCTGATTTCCAGTTACTCTAGCCATTTAGCCAAGTTTTGGGGACCGTTCCAAGAACTTGTATCATTGTCACCCTCATGGCAAGGTCTATCTTTTCACTTTCTTTTATTTTCACTCTAGGGTCTGCTGGGACGACAAAATCCTCTCAACGACAAGTTTTTTCATTGATCAGCACTAAGTCTGGTCTTCTGACTGGGATTCGGTGATCCCCTTGTATTTCAAATCTTTGAAATTTTCATGTGTTTCATTTTCTTGAACGAATTTTGATTTGTGCATATACCATTAGGTAGTAAGGTGGAATTTTTATCTCTTGTACAATTTTCACAGGGTCAATTTTCCCATCCAGTCGTGCCTAGCTTTATGCTTCTTTTGTTCAAGTTTGCTGCTTTTGCTTATTATAAGATTAACTCTTTCATGTCGGTCTCCACATAACATTCACAAGCTATTCTGTTGCTCATTATTTACGGTTTTTATATAATTAGTCCTTATTTTGTGCTGCTATTAAAAGAAATCCAGTTTCTCTCAAGAGAACCAACCAACCAACCTTTGTAGCTCTGTCCAAGTCTTCTTGTGTGCAATCTAGCCAGATTGTCACTCGTAAAACACATACAGATATTTTTTCTTCCCATTTCTGTTTTCTAATTATTTTACTCATTTGAAAGTTCTTCACTCAAGTATTAGCTGATAGTTTTCCACTGGAGTCAGTGAAAGCAAGTCTCTTCAACTCTCTAGGGCTCTTCTTAGTATTCTGGCCGATCTAAAAAAATGCTATCGTTTGGAGGGTCTCCACTCGTCCTCTTATTTCCAAGTCCTCCAATTAATCTAATGGAAATGTTGACCTTCTGTGTGGAGACAACCTACTTCAGGATGGGATCTGATATATACCGACAAGAAGAAGGACTGGCTATGGGTTGGCCATTGTCACCAGTGTTGGCTAACATATACATGGAATACTTCGAAGAAATGGCATTAGGATCTACATCTCTAAAGCCATCTATGTGGCTTAGATACGTAGATGACACATTCATTCTCTGACCTCATCAGGAAGATGTTCAGATATTACTTGATCCCGTGAACTCAATCCGACCATCTATGCAGTTCACTATGGAGAAAGAGCAAAACAACAAATTACCCTTCCTTGATGTATTAGTAACAGAGCAAGGATTCAAGTCATCTGTGTACCTTAAGCCCACTTTCACCGGACAATACTTCAATTTCAACTCCCATCATCCATATACGGTAAAGAAAGGAATAGTTCGTTGCTTACAACATCGAGCAAAAACCATTAGTAGCGATACTGATGAATATCAAGAAAATGATTAGTCTGAGACACAACCTCCATCGTAACATCTACCCAGAACGCATAAGATCGGCTCCAAGAAACCTAGATAGGAGGATGGAGGATAATACACGAAAACTCACCACGGTATGTCTGCCCTATGTAAAATATATATGGAAGGAAAAGGGACATCATCTACCCTTATGGGATTAAGTTGAAATAATTGATAGGACTGAATATTGGAGGATTAGACGCCTTAAGGAATCAGCACATATGTTGGGCTACAATGACCTGCTGAGTAGACCAAGTATAGAGTTGAATACAATATGGGAACCGATAATTAAAAAGGCTAGATAAAAATAAATGTGAATATGAGCTCAGGTAAAAAATCATACATAATAGTAGAAATTCTAGTGATGTAAAAACATTAAGTTCATAAGTCCCAAAAATTCACTCTAAATTGTCCAGCAGGACACATGACGTAACGGTTATAGTCGTTGGTTCCCTAAGCTTCTAAGGAGACAATCATCTTCGGGTTGTCGGTTCAATCCTCACAACAGGCGAGTAACAATACAGGAATACTTAACACTTGTACCCGGTTATGGCTAACGGAATCAGAACAGGCGATCCCCGTGGTTTCAATAAAGGACGTAGTTCGAAGTTCCGTGATGGTTCCCGAGTTCGACAAACACCCGAAGAAGGCCGGAGGACATATCGACCGAAACGTTGTGGAACACTTAATGATAAAATAACATCAATCTGTTTTCTTTAATAAATATTTTAAAATCATTTTCGACTATTCATTGATAACTAGTTTTTATGTGATGTTTTCTAATTTTTGTGAAAAAGTTAATGATAATTTTAAAATGTTTTTGTTTGCCGTGTTCTAATTTCTACTGAAATTTTATTCAGCTATTTTATACAGCGACACAGTTCATTTTTTATTAATCCTATGTGGACATTTCAAAAGACAACACTGCATGCAAGACAACCTGAATATGACTTCGTAGAGAAAACGGAAAAAAGAAAAGGGAATCTAACAGCAACCTAAAATGCCATAAGAACTAAGTCACAGGTAGAAGGGATATGACCTAAAAGAATAGCAAGTTTTACTACGTAGAGAAGGATAAACGGAACTGGAAACTACATAGTAAGTGAATGCAACAAACTGGTACCGAAAGAGTGCAATACACGACTAAAAACTGAGCATACAAGCAAATGGTGGGTGCACAAACAGAAAGTGTCCAAGAAAATAAAATGCAAGATTCTCTCGGACTTTGAGATAAAAACGGTCACCCAATCCCAGCCAGAAGACCAGAGGTAATCGTAATAAGCAAGAAGTAGTTCCAAGTTACGTGAAGGTTCCCGAGTTCGACAAACACCGAAGAAGGCTGGAGGACATATCGGCCGAAACGTTGTGAAAATAACGATAAAGATGAAGACAATAGTCCGAAAACTCTAAATGATAAAAATCAACAATCATCGTCTCAGAAATTTAGACAACTAATGTTATTTTATGAAATATTTTTCTTCTTGAAATCATAGTGCTCTCGAAATAACCTGTAACCGAATTTTTTTTAATTTACCTAGTTACCCATTTCAAATTATTTAGGTTTAAATATTCATTGGAAAAATATTTACTTTCTGTAGGTTTAAAGTGATTTTTTATGAATTGAATCCAAACGAAACCAGAAAAATAGCTATTTTTCAGTCAATAAATAATGATTTATAAGTTTTATTTGTTAATGCAACTTTTTAAAGAAAAACGAACTAATTTTTCTTTGAAGTAACCCCCTTAAAAATATCGGAAAGCTCTAGAAAACAATTGATCTGCCTTTTATCCCCTTTTTTATTCAAAATATTTTGTCGCTTATGAAGCTGAATTTTTTCCAATGTTTATTTCTTTTTTTATATAATTTGAAACACTGAAGACTGCATGAGACATGTGTAGCATATCCATATACACGAATATGGCCATGTGCGAAATGGACATCGACTGTTGGTAACATATATACATAAAGAACATATACGCATAGAACATAGGAATCTCGAAATTCGAAAACACGTAACGACTTCTTGTTCAGGTACGAAACCTTTTTATTACTTTTGAGTTAAAGGTTTCGACATAAGGAGGAGAGACACAATCTTACTATGCTGTCTTATTCATCTGGCCCCCATCTCGTGCGCCACCCAAGGCCCGCAAATTCGTCTCGCCTCAGCGAGCCCCAAAAGTCGAACCTCCTCGTTCGGCGTCTAGTTTCAACTTTCTTCGAAATCCCCAAAATCCTCCGCGCGCTTCCGGTGCATGACGTCACCCACACTCTGTCACCCGTTTCATCATCTCAGGCTATTGTGACATCTCTGAGTGGCATGTCCGCTCTGTGAGCGCGCACGCGTTACCACCTGCATCAAGGTTGCACCTAACTAACCCATTTGCTGAGCCGAAAGGTTCTCAGCCTAACTAAACCCAAAGGCATGAACCGAAATCCCTCGGCTATTATATTACATATGAATCGTAACGACAAGGAAGAAAACACAAATATTTGTTTAGCTTCTACTCCGTAAAATGTTTTGCTTCCCCTTTGGTTTTAGTAGTAATTAGTAATTCGTATTTTTCTGTATATCCCTTTATTTTTACTACTATTGACTACCGTGATTAATTTTACTTTACTCATGTTTGCATATTTTTCAAGTCCCTGAGTAATGGCGTAAATATATTTCTTCATTGGTTGTGGTGGTTATTGCAGTTGTGACTGCTACAAATACTACTATGACGACGAAGTCAAATAGATGGAGCTCATCAGCGAGAAAAGGCTGTTTGTCTAGGGAATGGAAAAAATTGTTTTAAATCCTCGATGTCTTGCGGACATATCCAAACATGAAAAGTTTATTAAAGTAAATCTAGACAGAAAATCTTGAATAGCAACCCTAATGCAGTTAGATATGAACAGTGACCTGCTTTCAGCAACTTCTGAAACTAAGCTAATCCCAAATGTAAAAACGATGGGGCTTTGTTTTCTTCATAGTGCAAGGCCTTTATACTCTACTGCGCTGGTGATGTCACTTTGGGAGAGCAGAAGGCAAAAGACAATTATGAGTCATAAGTCCATGATTTATTATCATAGTCGGAGAAATAGAAGTATATAGTTGTATTTGCCGTTAGGAATGCATTGTTCCGGGCTGCACAGACAGAATCTTCACCCAATATCTCTCAAGATTAGAAGGCTTTATAAACTGGTGAATCTACGCTCGAACATTACCATCCCATCCAAAGACAAAGACCATTTGGTCGACAGCATCAACAGAATTCCGGGATCAGAACAAATCGATTTATCTATATCTATTTATGGTGAGAATTCGACGTAGTTGCTGGCAGTTAATCCTGGCCAAATATGTTAGATCACCTCGGCGTAGGAAAAGCAGAATGGCCAGAGGTCAGCATATATCACTTAAGAAACGTAAACTCAGAGTAAAGTATTTATTTACCATTATCTTAAATTCTTGACATGCATAGCTGAGACCGTAAAAGGTATCAATGAGAAAGCTTAAAGATATAATGATGAAAAATATTGAAGTAAATATTATTGTTGATTTATTTTCTGTAGCTTTTATAAACTCAAAGGAATTCGGTTATGATGTATTTTTGTAACTTATAAAAGCACTAGGTATGTGTACACGATACAGCAAAATGCGATTGATATATTAAGTTTATTTTGGATTAATCGGTGTTTGACAATCAACGTTCACCTCAAGCCGATAAATGCTTACCATTTCTTGTTCACTGGACACGAAACACTTTCAAAAATTATAAAAATTTATTTGAATATAAGAGTGTTGTTCGTCTTAACGCTTTTGAGATGTATAACATAAATAAACACGAAAAGGGTTTAAGAATTTATTATCCGTATCTATTTTTTAATTATGTATAAAATTGTTACCTTTTTCAAATATTTTGTTTTTCTATTTTTCTATAAATACATATGAGCTTGAATATATATATATATATTCCAATGAACGCATAGGCGAGAAGATCACAGTTGCTAAGAAATTTTGACTTTGTTTACACTATCTCAACTTAAATATATACCCTCTATCACTGACAATGAGCACTCTTTATTTATATAACACACACACACACACACACACATACATACATATATATATATATCAAAGGGTGGGTATCTATTATGCTTCTTACGTAAATTTGTTGTAAAGCAGTCAGAAGGAAGGTGAATTGTTTTGACAGATCGCTGTGTTCCGGACAGTTTGAAGAGGAAAAGCGAATTCAGATCTAAAGCCCCGGCTGTCAATAATCAAAAGCGACTGCTCTAAGATTAAATAACCTATTTCCTAAATTGAATATTGATGTTTTTTAAACAATCCCGATTTAATTCATCTCGGCGAAAATTATTGAAATCCTATTAGGAGAAAATTGATATTTTTTATACGCTCTTCTCTACCCCTCTATGTCAAGAGTGGAGCGGCAGAAAAAAACATATTACATGTTGTTTGGACGAGATGAAGTCTTACCGATAGACAATTTTACAAAGAAGCGAGAAAGACTGAAATGATGCGTTACTTTGAGATAACCCTGTGCTCGACTAGTGGAAGTAGAAAAGCGCAGTGAAGCCTGTAACAATGCAATATCTTCAAGTTACTTTTTGTTAGATCTGCGGAGATAAAAAAATTGGGAATAGAAATCGAGATAATATCATACTTTGAGACCAGCGCAGAGCGGACGAGAGATCCCCTCATGTCAGACTCGTGAAAATAAAGAAACGAAGAGTAATTGAGATAATTTGATTCCTCAATGGGGCCTTGTTTTGTTCTTTGTTTCTTGGCGATTACTTTTTTTTTTTTTTTTTTTAGTTTCTTAATTATACAGTCTCATTCGTCTACTCACTGGTCGGTGATCTAAAAAAAACACAACATCTGTCGATAACGAATTGATCGTGTCATCCGAAGATGTATCTGATCAGCAGAACGATCAGCGAATTGGAAGCGGAATAACCCCCACGTTTGACGAGGTTAGCTATACCGTTACACCTTTCTTCTAAGACAAGATGTATTATTGTACGGAAAAATGAATTCATCATCTCCAAACCAATTTTCTATGAATTGACTGTGAACATTATACCGAATTGCAATGTAAACAAGTGCATTGATTGTTGAGGTAACGACTGTCATCTTCAATGGTACTTTAAATAATATGCAATCTCATATCATGAATGCCTAAGGAAAATTACTTGTTTCATTCAGGCAGTCATCTTTATATGTTTCCATTTGAACAGCACCAGACAAAAGTTCCTGCATCATTGTCTTTGCTAATGCGCATCCTTGATTCATCACTAAATATCACTTTCATCTAATTTCACACACACCATGATTATTTCTCTATAGTCAACTTTTTCTTCATTTTCTTCTGTTTGTCCGTTTAAGCTAGTTTTTTTTTTGGGGGGGGGCTTTTCTCTACTTAAATCCCATTTCATGCAGTCGATTTTTTACGCTTGTTGCAATCATTGAATTCTGTTTTGACCCATTTGTTTGTATTTTATTTTGTTGTATATTTTCTATATTCTAAGCATATTGCTTTGAGTTTTCTATTCTTACGCTTTGATGTTTTTAGTGTTTTTACAGTATTTTGTTAACCACCCTATTTCTTCTATATTTGCACCAAATTTCAGACACAGCTGGCTGGTAACAATCAACATCTTTCCACTGTGAATTACATTCTTGAAAGAGTTTTACGATCCTTTCAATAGTTGCAATTGAATGATTTTTTTTTTATCTCTAGACACATTTGCATATTTAAGCTTCTACTGGCATTCGTCTTAGGAATGCAAATGACAATATAATTTCATAATGTTCTCCACAATAATAACTACAGCATATTTTCCTCTGTATGGCTTGGAAAAAATTATACAATCAATTTGAAGAATCTAATCTATTTTGTTTAAGAAATATTTTAATGAAGGCAGAATGATCATCTGGTATAGAAAAAGTATTTGCGTCTTATCTGCTATATTTACAGCTAAATAAAAACCTGAAGTGAACATCCTCTAAATGTGCTAATTCTATATTTCTACCATAATCAATATATTCATTGAACATTGGTAAAGGTTTTAAAGTAACTAATATTGCCCATAAGGAAAGGGGGCTCACAACTGTACAGAATTCAAATTCCCAAACTTTAACAGAAAAAATCACGAATTTGTTGACTTATATATGATTCATATTTGATATAGCATAATTAATTGTGTTTCTCCAGGATGTATAAAATAATTATATAGCCATTATTAAAGACATGAGATCTACAATCCAAACAAAAAGCAAAAGTTCTTAAATCAATAATTCTTTTATCACTCACTTAAATAAGAAATATTTTCCTATAACACTCCGTAAGCAAACAATAACAAAACAAAAATTGATATTTTAATTGTTTTAGTCGTGTTTGCATTAATCTATTGCTTAATAGTATTTGCATTATTAAATTCATTTCAAGAACTTTCAACATTCCCAGTTGACATAGCAGTCTTGTACGTTTTGTTTTATTCAACTGTCAACATTTCTCATTGGAATCTTCGAAGCTAATGATATGTTCTAAAATTATAAAATACATTAACAAACTATTGTTTTGTTAAAAATTAGTGATGTACAAAAACATTTCCTAGATAATAATGAATGCTTCATGACAAACCTGTTTCATATATAAAGGAAATGCATCTTCTTTTATTGTGCATTTTTTATGCTTGCTTATTGGGATAGTGACAGGTGGTGAAATTAATTGTACAATGAAATTTTAAGATCAGATTAAAATTTCAAGAAATTTAGAGCGGATATGTGTACATTAAAAGTATTCAAACATTGTATCCCTGGTATTCTTATTTCATTATCATAGTTCCTGCCATAAATAACCGTAGTATCTAAATTCTTCTTCTCTTTGGGTTTGAGATAGAGAAATCAATGGCATTGTCGAATTTAGAATCTAAGAGCATCGATTTACTAAACACGAGTAAACTGGTGATAGAAAGAAAGAAATATGAGAAAACTAAAAGAAAATGTATTGTGGAGGGGAAAGAAAAATCTATCAAACAAGGAAAAACACGAAGTGATCTAGAGAGAAAATAAAATTGAAGTATAAAATGTAATAACTGTTTGTTTAGTTAGGTGGTTGGTTATTTTATTTTATTGCATATCATGCGTTTAAAATAATCAAAGAAAAAAGAAAAAGCGCAAGAGTTAGTGTGTAAATGAGGGAATGTCTGTGAGTGAATGAGTGAGATAGTAACTAATGTAGTTTGCTTAGTTATTAACCGTGAAAAACTCCGGAACATATTCGAATGAGATCATTTTCCAGAAAATAATAACATATTTACAGGCATTTACATATGCTGATTGCATAATAATTGGTAATAATGTGGTTTCTCGTTAATCTTTTGTGATAGCAGGTGGGGCAACAAAATATATTAAGTTTATTTTGGCATTTTATAATTGTTATATTTATTCGAGCGATCAAATTGTTCGTTCTTAACTTTCATATTGTTTACATATTGCAATACAATCAAACATTCTGCTCAACATAAGACGCATATTTTTATTAACCTAAAAAATCTGACCATCAAGAACCAATACCTCCATCTACCATACTCTCCCTTTGCCTCCCCAAAATTAATCTTAAAAAATACAAATTGTTAGAAAGATGTCCGAGAAAATATTTATATAGATGCAATTAACTAGGCCCTATTGCTTAGAAAACTTTTCTGATGTATTAACAAGTTTTTACTTCAAGCAGATCCTATCTTAAATCTCTACTTTATTATGCCCTCTTAATCTTCACATTAAACTCCACTATCTTCTTCTACTCTTTCTCTTTCAGCTTTCTTGAAGAAATCTGACAACACTGTTGTTTTTCATATTAGGATTTGAGATCACATTATCGATATACTGTTGTGATTTCACGGGGCATAGTGTTCCTTCTCTGTTGGTTTTAACCTCATAATTCCCATTATTCCCTAGAACTTTATATACTAAATTTTCTTCGGAACAATAACAAAATTTTTCTAATGACAAACACTAGCAGACTTCAGATGAATAAGACGACTTTTTACGACCAAATTTAGTTTCTTTTCTTTTAAAATTAGTTCTCTTTCTTTTCTTTTCTTTTGACCACACAATATGATATTAAGAATAAGAGTATCTATTAACATATTTAGTTCAATTGTTTATTACAAAGTTTTCCTAACGTGAATAAGAAAAAGTTTCTGACGATTTTTTTACTAAAAGACGTCTATTCATCACTCTGTAATTTTTTTCTGTTATTGACAGGACAGCGATCACTGAAGTAAGTAATCGTGCCGTTCCATTAACATACGCTTTTCTCCTGACTCAAGGTGAGACAGAACACTGATTATTTTCTCAAGTCAGTCTTCAGCTCAATTTCTGTTACCTTCAGGTGCCGAAGAAGGCAAAGTATAATTCTTGACTGATGGCCAGTAATTCAGCCTCCGCATAGCACCTTCCTGTTAGAATAAATGAGATGGAGTCAACGCACAGGCTTGAGAGACGCATTACTCTTTTCTGAAGAGAAGATAAATGTGTCAAAATAATTTTCTGATAAAATCCTTCGTAATGAAAGACATTCTATCGTAATTTGCATTCTACACGTATACAAAATAAATAACATCTCGTAGGTATCTAGATATAGCAAATTGTATGTACATGGATATGGGGGAGATATTAGAAATAGTCATTGATTGTTGGCTTTGATAATACATTTAAAGTTGAAAATAATAATTTGTCGATCGTATAGTAGGCAAATAAAATAATAAAATGATTGGCTGGAGGGTCAGAAATTTTATTTCATGGAGGTAAATGTTGTAATAAAAAATATAAGACCCTAATAAGACTATAAATACAGAATATTGTACTCAGGCTTGGGGTCTAGTGTCTAGACATGGAAATTAGGGTGTGATATTGAGACTAAAGGGCATGCAAAGAGGTTTGGTTTGGTTTGGTTTTATGGCATATCAACCATTGTAGGTTATTTAAAGCCAAATCCATTTTTGTACTTATAAACAGTTTTATTTCAAAAAATTAAGTTTAACAAGAGTACTCAGTTTAAAAAGTCAAGACAGTTCTATTTCAAACAATTCAATTTAGCATAAGTACCCAGTTTAGTTCTATTTGACCCATAGATAGGGCCATATCATGTGCTCCCATTCCAGGCCAGATTAGGTGATCTGTTTCCATCTCAAAATCCCAAATATTTTTTGTGCTTCATTCTCCAGGACGAATTCTGGTCTGTGTTTCAACGATTTGGTAGTATGGTCAAATTTCAATTTCTTACCCAATTCTCAGTAGATCAAATTTTCCCACCCAATAGTCTTGTACTCTTTTTGTACAAATTTGCTCCATTCTCTTATTACGTGATTAATAGTTTCGTCTCTATCTCCACATAACCTACACTTGCTATTCTGTAGTGTATTTTCTATTTTTCGGTCCTAATTGCGATGATTTGTACTACCACTTGAAGGAATTCAGATTCTTTCTTAAAGTTTCCCCTTTTTTGCCATGCCTAGGTTTTCTCGTGTGAGATTTCGTCAGTTATTATCATTAATAATAATAATAATTATTATTATTATTTACTCATTAGATTTTTTCACATCAGCGTAAGCAGATAGTCTTTCATTTGAGATTGAGTGATAGCAAGTCTCTTCAAGTCTCCAGGACTCTTCTCAGTATTCTGGCCGTATTCAATAAAGCTGTTGTTTGGATCGTCTCTACTCGGTCGCCAACTTCCAAATCCTCCAGGCCCTTTAATAATCCTTTAGTTACCGTGCCAAAAGCACCAATCACAATTGGTATAATTGTCACCTTCATGTTCCATAGGTTTTCAATATTCTAGCAAGGTCGAGGTACTCATCTCTCTTTTCACATTCTTTCAGTTTTATTCTGTGGTCAGCCGTGACAGTAAAGTCGACAATTTTGCAGGTTTTCTTTTTTGATTATTATAAGGTCTGGTCTTCTGGCCGAGATTAGGTGATCCGTTTGTATGTCAAAATCCCATAGGAGTTTGTGTATGTCATTTTCTAGGACAGGTGCTGGGTTGTGCATATACCATTTGTTGGCATGGTCAAATTTATATTTCTTGCACATTTCCCAGTGGATTTCCTTGCCCGCCCAGTCGTGTCTAGCCTTGTACTACTTCTGTGCCAATTTGCTGCATTCGCTTATTATGTGATTGAAGGTTTCATCTCTGTCACCACATAGTCTACATCTGCTATTTTGTAGCGTCTTATCAATCCTTGCCTTGTTATGATTGGTTCTTATGGCGCTGTTTTGTGCTGCCATTAGGAGAGATTCTGTTTCTCTCAAAGTTTTCTTTTCTTTGCCATGTCCAAGTTTTGTCGTGTGAGATGTTGTTTATTAATCGTTTAAAACGCCCATGGAGTTGTTTTCCTTCCCATTTTGTTTCCTAGTTTTTGTCATTCTGTTATCTATCGTGTTGTCAGTATTGTTTCTGATGGCCGTAATCAGTCATCGTTCGTGTTTTTCAATGTAGCCTTCGAGCCTTTGTATGGATGTGTCAACGCAGTCTTCGATGCTGGCAAGTCCTCTTTCTCTCTCTTTTCTTGGTACATATAGTATGTCAACGTCGTCTCTGGGATGTAATGCCTTGAGCATGGTCATTAGTTTTCTAGTTCTTTGGTCCATTTGTCTAAGTTCATCTCTGGTCCACTTGAGAAAGGGTCCCGAGTAGCTAAGTATGTATTCCTTTGATGAGTTTTCTACTAGAGAGCTTTGCCTCGAGTAGTTTTCTAGTTCTCCTGAGATATTCTTTCCACTTGCTTGATGGTGTCAGCCTCCAAGATTCCTAAGTGTTTGTAGGTCTCGTTTTCTGCGAGTGTTCTGATCTTGTCACGATTTGGTAATTTTATTCTGCCAGTTTGATGTCACTTGCCATTTTTCATGACGATCAGAGCGCATTTTTTAATGCCAAATTCCATCCCTATGTCTTGACTGTATATTCTAACTTTGCTGCATCCTTTCTGTTGTCAGTGTACAATCCACGGCTGGTTAGTGAGTAGTAAATCTCTTCCCTTATTTGTGCTGTTAATACTTTCCACATAATCGGTATACAAGTTATGGGTCTATAATTGTTTGTCGCAGCGCCTTTACTTGGGTCCTTTTGGATCAATGTAGTCTTTCCTTTGGTCATCCAATCAGGTACTTGTGCATCTTGTAAGCATCTGTTCATTTCTAGTGCTAGTCTGTCGTGAATGGAGGTGAATTCCTTGAACCAGAATCCATGTATTCCATCATGTCCTGGCATTTTCCAGTTTGATATCTTTTTTTAGTGTATTTTTACTTTGGGGCCTTCTTCGAGTCCTAGTTCTCTTGTCATATCGTTTATCCATTCAGCCTTTTCGTTATGCTTCTTCGGTTGCACTATTTTCGTCCAAAATTGTTCGGTTTCTTTTATATCCGGTTGTTGGTATGTTTTTGTGTCATGCCCTCCCAATTGTTGATAGAATTTTCTTTCGTTGTTTTGGAATGTCCTGTTTTGTTTGTATTGTTTTACCCTTTGTCGATATCTCTTTAGTCTCCTCTCTTTCGCCAGAACCTTCTGGTTTATTTCCTCAAGTTGTATTGTTATTTTTTCTCGTGTTGTCTTTTCCATTCTCTTATCACATATTCCAGGATCTTTCTGTTTTACCATTTTGGCCTATTTTCGTAGATTTTTTCATCTGGGTTTCCAGTCAAACTTTCCATCCTGGTTTTGACTGTTTCTTCGTGCTTTTTGAGGGGACCCAAATTTTTTCACACACTAATTTCGCCCCTGTATAGATTAGATCATTTAAGTCAGTTATATTATTTGTTGATATGTGAGGTAGTATTTGATTTATTTTGTTTGTTTCTGTTTTAAGTGTTCTCCATTCCATGTTTCTAAATGATGGAAGAGTGGTCTTCTCACTGTTCATAATTCTTTTTAGGTTTTCTGTATTTGTCTGTTGTTCTTGTGATAGTTTTTCTGTAGAGTTACTTGGTACTGTGGCGTATTCATTTTCAAGAGTTTGCATTTCATTTCTGATATGTTGTTTTTGGTTGGCGCCACTTAATGTGTTTGGAATTGTACTGTCTTGCGTCTGTGTTTTCTGATGTATTTTAGTATTTCAAGGTCAGAAAATCATCCCTTTTTATTATTGTTCTAACTTGATCGGCAAGCGTAATAGTCTGAAAACTAGCACATTCTTGCCAGATCTCTATCATTCTTTTCCTATACCCACTTAGTGAAGGGTTGCTCCTAAAATAACAATGTAGTGCAAGATGATTGTCTTCCCTGGTCAATATTTTGTGTTTTGGTCTCTGATCGGTGTGGTTGCTAATGTCATTCATGTACCTGAAAAGAGAGCAGCCAATATTCGCAGGATGACGATCGGATCTCCCATGTTGGCTATCAGGAGAGCACCTGCCGATCATAACACCCTGGCCTGTTACATGGGTCCCACGTTTTGTAATATTGAGATTAAACACTTTATCATGGGTGGTATATTGTGGCTATACCAGACCCAGGGGTTGTTTTTGATCTGCGCACCTGACAAGGATGTGACCGAGAACTGTCATATTGACTGTTCATAAACAGCGGGTCACAAAAAAAAAACCTGGGAAGTATAACTAAAGCTAAGTTTTAGCTTAAAGTCCCTTATCCTACTTTTTTTTACTTCCCAAGTAACTAGAGTGGACTGCTTGAAAGATTTTTTCCATGCCAGCTTAATGGTAATATATTATACTTAACCTAGTTTTAAATGTGCTGGTGATAATCTTTTACATGAGATTTCTGATGATTTTACGATGAAATACCGGACTAAAAAGTCTATCGATTGAGAAAGTCGTTGGGCAATATAGAGGGTGATGAGGTAAATCTAAACAATTCTTCTGTTAGCTCGAGATAATTGCTCCTGCTAAAAACATTTAGCCGATTAGTGACACTTTTCATTTAAAATATAACAAAAATTCACCAATAGATTTTACAAGTCATCGAAAATCTAGTGCGTTTTTTTTAAAGGGCACTTTGTACTAACGTCTACCCAACGAGCGTTCCTGGAGAATTATTTAGTCTCTGTATACATCCATATATTTCGTAGGTACTAACTAAAACTTGGGGCTTTTATATCTTTTTTAAGAATTACATGACACCTGATTCTGAAAGATTCTATTCGAAAAATTATGTTTTTACGTTTGTTTTTTAGTGGGGGGATCTGGACTGCATGGTTTTATACATTAAATGGAAATAAAGGGGAGTGTTTCGAGGGGGCAAGTTACTAAAGTCTATTCTATATACTGCTAAATTTTTGAGTTTGGCGCGATAAATGTAAACAATTCTTCAGTTAACTCGAGATAATTACACCTGGTAAAAACATTTAGCCGATTAGTGACATTTTTCAGTTAAAATATAACAAAAATTCACCCACAGATTTTACAAGTCATCGAAAATCTAGTGTTTTTTTCTTTTCAAAAATAGCAGTTTGTACTAACCTCTACCCAACGAGCGTTTCTGGAGCATTATTTAGTCTGTGTATACATCCGTATAATAATAATAATAATTATTATTATTATTATTATTATTATTATTATTATTATTATTATTATTATTATTATTATCTCTTTAGAGTTTTTCACATCAGTGTTAGCTGATGGTTTTTCACTGGAGTTTGAGTGACAGAAAGTCTACTCAAGTCTCCAGGACTCGTTTCAGGATTCTCGCCGTTCTCAGCATTGCTGTCGTTTGGATAGTCTCTACCCGTCCGCCAACTTCCAAGTTCTCCAGGCCTTTTAATAATCCTTTAGTTATTGTGCCTAACGCACCAATCACAATTGGTACAATCGTTACTTTTATGTTCCACAGCTTTTTCAATTCTCTAGCAAGGTCGAGGTACCTATCCTTCTTTTCACTGTCCTTCAGATTTATTTTGTGCTCCGCCGGGACAGCAAAGTCGACAATTTTGCAGATTCTCTTTCTTTTGTTGATTATTATGAGGTCTGGTCTTCTGGCCGGGATTAGGTGATCCGTTTGTATATTAAAGTCCCATAGGAGTTTATGCAAGTCATTTTCTAGGACAGGTGATGAGTTGTGCTTATACCATTAAAATTTCCTGCACATTTCCCAGTGGATTACCTTGCCGACCCAGTCGTGTCTCGCCTTATACTCCTTATGTGCTAATTGGCTGCATTCACTTATTATGTGATTGATCGTTTCGTCTCTGTCACCGCATAGCCTACATTTACTGTTTAGTTGCGTCTTATCTATTTTCGCTTTGATATGGTTGGTTCTTATGGCGTTGTCCTGTGCTGCTATTATGAGGGATTCTGTTTCTCTCTTAAGGTTTCCTTTTCTTAGCCAGGTACAGGTTTCCTGATGTGAGATCTTGTTTACTAGACGTTTAAAGCGGCCATAGAGTTGTTTTCCCTCCCATTTTTGTTTCCTAGTTGTTGTCATTCTTTCGTCTATCGTGTTGTCCGTATCGTTTCTGGTGGCTGTAATTAGTCCTCGTTCGTGTTTTTCTATGTAGTCTTCGAGCCGTTGTATCGATGCGTCAACGGTGTCTTCGATGCTGGCAAGTCCTCTTTTTTAGATACATATAGTCTGTCAACGTCGTCTCTGGGGTGTAATGCCTTATGCATGGTCATTAGTTTTCTTGTTCTTTGGTCCACTTGAGAACGGCTCCCGAATATCTGACTAGGGGTACTGCCCAAGTATTTATTCCTTTGATGAGGTTTCTGCTCGGATCGTGTCTTTCACTTGCACTTGTTTGATTGTGTCAGCCTCCAAGATCCCTAAGTATTTGTAGGTTTCATTTTCTTCGAGCGTTCTAATTTTGTCGTGATTTGGTAGTTCCATTCCGTCATTTGCCACTTTTCATGACGTACATGGCACATTTTTCTATGCCAAATTCCATTCCTATGTCCTGATTGTATATTCTAACGGCATGTATCAGAGTTTCCAGTTCTTTTTTTCATTTTTTGCAAATAATTTAATGTCATCCATGTACATTAGGTGGTTGATCTTCTCTTGCGATCTGCTGAGTTTGTATCCGGCTGTGCATTTTCTGAGTATGTGGTTCAGTGGCATCATGGCTATTATGAATTGTAAGGGCGATAGTGCATCTCCTTGGAAAAAGCCTCCTTGGATCTTTGTTTCAGCTATGCTTCTTCCTCCTGCTGTCAGCTCCACTCTCCAGGTTTTCATGGTCTGTTCGATGAAGTTTATGACTTCATGCGATATTTTGTACATTTTTTAGACAGTGTAGTATCCAGCTCTGTGGGACCATATCATATGCCTTTTTGTAGTCTATCTAGGCCATAGCTAGATTTTTCCGTCTTGTTTTGCTCTCATTTAGGATGTGTTGATCTATGTAGAGTAATTCTGCTGTGCCTCTGGATCCTTTACGGCATGCTTTCTGTTCGTCAGGGAACAATCTGCGGCTGGTTAGCGAGTAGAAGATCTTTTTCCCTTTGTGCTGTTAGTATTTTCCTCATCATTGGTAGGCAGGTTATGGGTCTGTAATTGTTTGGAGCAGTTCCTTTGCTAGGGTACTTTTGGATTAATGTAGTCTTTCCTTTGGTCATTCATTCAGGTACTTGCGCGCCTTGTAAGCATCTGTTCATTTCTAGTGCTAGTCTGCCGTGAATGGAGGTTAATTTCTTGAACCAGAAGCCATGTATTCCATCGTGGCCGGATGCTTTCCAGTTTGATATTATTTTTAGTGTTGTTTTGAGTAAGTCGATGTGTATTTCCATTTTGGGGCCTTCTTCAAATCCCTTTAGTTCTCTTAAAATATTTTTTATCCATTCAGCATTTTCGTTATGTTTCTTTAGTTGCCATATTTTCGTCCAAAATCGTTCAGTTTCTTTTATATCCGGTTTTTGTTATGTTTTCATGTCACTCCCTCCCAATTGTTGATAGAATTTTCTTTCATTGTTTTGGAATGTCCTGTTTTGTCTGTATTGTTTTACCCTTTTGCCGATATCTCTTTAATTTTCCTTCTTTGGCCATTACTTTCTGGTTCATTTCCTCAAGTTGTACTGTTATTTTCCCTATGTTGCCTGTTCCTTCTTCCCACTTATTTCAGCGCCTCTCTTTCTTATCATTCGGGCTTGTTTTCGTAGGGTTTTTTTTATTTGCGTTTCCAGTCGAATTTCCCATCCCGGTTTTGACTGTTTCTTCGTGCTTTTTGAGGGGATTCCAATTTTCTCACAAACTATTTTATTCGTTTTTATCTTAAGTTTTTTCCATTCTATGTTTCTTAATGAAGATAGAATAGTCTTTTAACTATTCATGATTATTTTTACATGTTCTAGATTTACCTTTTGTTCTTGTGATAGTGTTTCTTCCTGGTTGTTTTGTAGTGTATCGTTTGGAAGTGTAGTGTTTTCATTTGCCGAGGTTTGCGGTTCTTTTTCGTTGGATCGTGTTTGTTTAACATCACTTGATGTGTCTGGTACTGTGTTATAGTTTTGTTTCAGTATTTTTGGTGGATTTCTAGTAATTCAAGGTCAGAAAACCAACTCTTCTTAATTATTGTCCAAACTTGGTCGGCTAGCCTTTGGCTAGTTGTCTGAAATGTCGAACGTTCTTGCCAGATCTCTATCATTCTTTTTCTGTATCCTCTTTATGAAGGGTTGCTCCTGAAATAGCATTCTAGTGCAAGTTTATTCTCTTCCCTAGTCCATGTTTTGCGTTTAGGTCTCTGTTCATTGTGGTTCGTTACGTCGTCGTTTATGTACCTGAAAAAAGAGCAGCCAACATTCGTAGGATTGACAACCGGGTCTCCTATGTTGGCTATCAAGAGAACACCTGCCGATCATGACATCCAGGGTGTTGCCTGGGTCCCATTGTTGTGTAATATTGTGATTTGATATTTTTTTCATGGGTGGTATAATGTGGCTATATCAGGCCCAGGGGTTGTTTATGATCTGCGCACCTGACGCAGATGTGACCACGAACAATCATTGACTGTTCTTAAACAGCGGGTCACACAAAAATAAAAATAAAATAAAAATAGGAAAAAAATTCTGGAAGTAAATCTGAACCTAAGTTTTAACTTAGTTAAAGTCCGTTGATCTACTTTTTTTTCGTCTAACAACTAGAGTGGACTGCCTGAAAGACCTTTTCCGGGTTAATGGGGATATCTTATACTACTTTTAAATATGGTGGTGATAATTTTTCAAATGAGATTTCTGATGTTTTTACGGAAAAATACGGGGCTACAACGCTTATCGATTGGATAATTCTTATTATTATTATTATTATTATTATTATTATTATTATTATTATTATTGTAATTGGTGTCCTTGGTACAGTCACAAATGGTTTATTACAGGGACTGGAGTTGTACAAGTGGAGACCATCCAAACTACAAGGTTGTTGAGATAGGCCAGAATACTGAGAAGATCACCGGACACTTGAGGAGACTTGCTGGAAGCTGACACTATCAAATGAGTGGAGATGAAAGAGTTTTTTTTTTTTAAGAATGCCTCAGGAGAACGCAAAATCTACTCGAAACCAAACTAAATTGCAGGAATCTTATAAAAAGTATAAATACATGGCCTATCCCCCGCGCAAGATACTCGGGACCATTCCCGAAGTGGACAAGAGAAGAACTTAAATAAATGGACCAGAGAACAAGAAAACTAATCCCCAAGCATAAGGCCTTCTATCCCAGAGATGACGTTGATAGACCCTATGTCACGAAAAGAAGGAATAAGAGGACTTACTAGCATTGAAGAAAGCGTTGACGCATCAGTGTTCGAATGTATTAATAACACAGACTATTTCTCTACACGCAAGATTACAACCCCTTGGCGTAGGAATACATACACACACACACTGCGGATTTAGAATAAAATATGCATTAACGAAAGCACGCATGCCTTATGTTGTTCTTAAGCCTACTACGCCAAATGATGAATACTAACACCCACAACAACAATATACCACACTCGAAGACTACATAGAAGAGCGTGGAGTAATCACAGCCAGTAGAACCAATGCTGATAACACAAGCAGCAATAGAACGGAAATAACCGGAAAACAAAAATGGAAGAAAAACAACGCTATAGACGTCTTAAGCGACTAACAAGCGAAAAACTGAATTTCTTATAGTGGCAGCTCAAAATAACGCCAGAAAGAAAAACCATATCAAAGCAAAAATTGATCAGACGCAACGAAACAGCAGTAAAAGGTTATGTGGTGATAGATAAAAAAAAACGATCAATCACATAATAAGCATGTTAGCACAAAAAGAATATAAGACTAGACACGAATCGGTGGGTAAGGTTATTCACTGGGAATTGTGCAAGAAATTGAAATTTTACCAAACGAACAAATGGTAAATGCACAACCCAGTGTCTGTCCTGGAGAATGAGACGCACAAATTCCTCAGCGATTTTGAGACGAAAACGGATCACATAATCTCAGGCAGACGACCAGACCTAGTTATAATTAACAAAAATAGAGAAATTTCCTAACTGTGGACTTTGCAGTCCCGGCTGACCACAGAGTAAAATTGAAAGAAAACGAAAAGAGAGAAGGTACATCGACTTTGCCAGAGAATTGAAAAAGCTGAGCATGAAAGTGACAGTTATACCAATTATAATTGGTGCTTTTGGCACTGTCACCAAAGGAATGGAAGACTTGGAAGTAAAAGGACGAGAGGAGGCCATTCAAACTACAGCATTCTTAAGATCGGCCAGAATACTGAGGAGAATCCATGAGATTTGGTGAGACTTGCTGTGGAAAACCATCTGCTGAGCTGGTGGGAAAACTCGGAAAGGGCTGTTCTTTTTTCAGGTACACGAATAACGATTTAAGGAACCAAATCAACCATAGACGTAAACACAAAACATACACTAAGGAAGACAACCAAATTGCACTATACTGCTATTTTAGGAGCAACCCTATACAAAGAGGATATAGGAAAAGAATGATAGAGATCTGACAAGAATGTTCTAGTTTTCAGACAAGTCAAAGACTTGCTGGTCAAGTTAGAACAATAATGAAGAAAGGATGGTTTTCTGACCTTGAAATACTAGAAATACACCAGAAAATAAACAATCAATAAGGTAGTAATATAATACCTGACACATCAAATTAACAAACAAAAACAGCCCAACTGAAATGAATCGCCAATTTCGGAAAATGGAAACACCAAACAACCAAACAATGCACAACCAAATAAGCCAGAACAAACACTAACAGAAAAAACAAAAGGTAAATCTAAAAAATATAAAGAGAATTAAGTACAGGGAAAAGACTATATTACCATCATAAAGAAACATAGAATAGAGGACAGTTAAGACGGAAATGAATGAAATAAATCCAGTACTACCTTATATATCAACGAATAATATAACTGAATTAAATGAATTAATCTATTCAGGAGCGAAATTAGTTTGTGAGAAAATTTGGATCCCTTCAAAAAGCACAAAGGAAAAATCAAAACCAGGATGAGAAATTTGACTGGAAACGCAGATGAAAAAATCAACGAAACAGGCCAAAATAATAAAACAAAAGAAAGACGCTAGAATATGTAGAAACAAAAAGGCAACACAAGAAAAAATAACAATACAACTTGAGGAAATAAACCAGAAAGTCCATGCGAAAGAAGGAAGATTAAAGAGATATCGACAAATGATAAAACAATACAGACAAAACAGGACATTCCAAAACAACGAAAGAAAATTCTATCAACAAGTGGGGGGAGATGACGTGAAAACATACCAATAAACGGATACAAGAGAAACCGAAAAAGTTTGGTCTAAAATGTGGCAACCAAAAAACACAACGAAAAGGCTGAATGGATAAACAATATAACAAAAGAATAAGAAGGGCTCGAAGAAGGCCCGGAAACGGAAATACACATTGATTTACTCAAAACGACACTAAAAAATAAACAACTAGAAAACGCCAGGCCATGCTGGAATACATAGTTTCAGGTTCAAGAAATTCACCTCCATTCACGACAGACTAGCACTAGAAATTTACAGATGTCTACAATGAGCACACGTACCCGAAATAATGACCAAAGGAAAGACCTCATTGATCCAAAAGGGCCCAAGCAAAGGAATCACCTAAAACAACTACAGACTCATAACTTGCCTACAGATGATATGGAAAATATTAACAGCACAAATAAGGGAAGAGATTTACTACTCACAAACAAGCCACGGATTATTCCCTGAGTAACAGAAATGATGCCGCAAATGATTCAGAGGCACAGCAAAGTTACTTTACATAGACTAGCACATCCTAAACGAGAGCAAGACCAGACGGAGAATTCTTGCTATGGCCAGGATTGATTACACATCAAGTCATATGATATGGCTCCGCAAAGCTGGATAATAATTTGCCTCAAAATGTACAAAATATCACATTAAGTCATAAACTTTATCGAGAAAACCATGAAGACCTGGAGAGTGGAATTGATAGCAGGAGGAAGAAGCTTACCTGAAGCAAAGATCCAAATAGGTATTTTCCAAGGGGATGCACTTGATAGTGCCCCTCCTTAAAAAAATTCATTCATAATTGCCACGATGCCACTTAACCACATACTCAGAAAATGGACAGCCGGATACACATTCTTCATATCAGAATTCTCAGTTAAAAAATAACTTCTATACCTGTTTTTACCTTTTTATCTATATTTTCTGACAGGGACTAATCCTTTTCTCAATTGTTCCTGCCACATTAACTACAGTGGGGTAGTGTAGTGGAAGACTTAATTTTGGGGGATTTTGTAGAACATTTAAATTTTAACAGGAATGAAGACTTCAAACTTTCAGATAAATTTCACAATCTTGCAAAAATTCACACAGCTAAATCATCGATAATATTGGCAAATTATTCATTATATCAGAAGATTCTTTGTAAAGGATGAATATTTAAGTTATATTCAAGCTCTTAACAGAAGACTTAAAAAATATTTTGGTACATTTCGTCCGTGTATCTTTTTCTATTTGTAATAACGTAGCTTTCGTGATATTGACGATTATTTTTCGCAATGTATTCTGTAAAGTATTCAAGCAAAATTCAAAATGCATTCATTAATTTCCTAGCAACATAGTCTAGATAATCTATCTATTTTTATGCTTGACTCTAGTTACTTACACAGCATTAATTCTCTCGTTCTATTTTTGAGGTAATCCATCCTAGTATTAATGCAAAAGCAAATTTAGCTTCGAAATATTATCAGCACAGTCTTCTTATTATATCAAATGTCTTCTTTGTCTGTCTGTCATCAAAGTTAACTGGAGTTAAGGACACCAACATTTTTCGATTTGCTTATGGAACACGTTAGAATACTTATAAGAATGTTTGTTTTTTCTGCTTTTTTATTCCATGAGTTTTTAATCCTTATGCAGCAAGTTCAATTTACAATGTAAGTATAACGCTAAACTGAACCCTTACTTTGTTTTTGTCAGGCTATTAAAAAAGTAAACCCTATAAATCTATTGCTAGAAGACATAAATTAAAACATCTCCCATATGGTGAGTTTTTAACAACTGTGAAGAGATATATGTATATAAAATTAATAAAAGTATAATTAAAGGCGAACGAAAAGGAATATCTTAATCTATTATTAACCTTTTTCTTTGTTATGATAAAGATATAATCTTACTAAGGAGGCGGGATAAATCAGTTCTATGCCAAAAAATATATAACAGGAAAATGCATGTATATGATACAAACTCTGAAATAAAGGATTATTTTGTACAAAGAATAATTATTTTCGGCGTATATAGAGAATTTAGAAAAGCACTTGAGAACTGAGGAGACTTGTAGTCACTTCGATTACGGTGAATCCGAATTGTTTTTTCAAACATTAAACTAGCACTACAGTATGAGCTGTTCGCACTTGAATTCACCCGCAAAATTCACAACATTTATTGATAACGCCTCAGTGTTACAAAATGATTTTTTTATAACTAACTATTGTTAGTTATAACTGAAAACTAAGAAGCCTTCAACAGTTTTTATTTAATCTTTATTCATATTTTACAATATCTTACATACCAGTAAGAAAAACAGCTTGATAACTTCGTCCGTTATTGGCAATGAAAAAAGAATTTGTTGGTAACAGACACGCGAGCCTACATGCATTTTTCTTCTAATATCTTTCTTTGGATAGAAATGTCAAGATGATGATTTACACACACACACACGCGCACACACACACACACACACACACACACATACACACACATATATATATATATATATATATATATATATATATATATATATTGATAACGCTACCACATTTAACAAATGATAAATAAAAATTCTGTTATGATATTATCAAATATAACTCGTGTTATAATAACTATGCATATTATCATTACTCTATCGTGAGAAGAGGTTAATTATCGATAACAAAAATCATCTTCCTAGTTAAAAAAATTGATTAAATATCTTCTAAAGATTGAATATTAATACAAATCACCATTCAGATATATCTTATTTCTGTATTTATTTGGTTTTTGTATTTGTGTTATTAATAATCTTTAGTCTAAATTTTTCAATTTGGAGCGGTATAAGTTCCGTTTATATAATTATAATTGTATCAAATCCAAATTTTATATTTTTCTTAGTTTTATATTTTTAATTCCTTAATTTTACCGTCATAATTTATATATATATATATATATATATATATATATATACGAGGAGTAGAAGAACATAAAACATTCACGTATTCGATCGAATCCCGGAAAGGTGCCCTTTAATCCTAAGCACATGATTTGTAGAGCGACATTGTCATAAATAAAGCGCATAGATCACGTCATTTTAACGGGACATTGCACTTTGAGCGACTGTGCATGCGTATTTGTGTGTGTGTGTGTATGTATGCCCGTATATTGGTTGGTTGGTTGGTTGGTATTTAATGGCATGTCAGCCCTTGTGGGTAATTTAATGCCAATTTTTACGAGCTGTAAGCGAATAGTTAGTAAATATTTTGGTTTTTAAACGATTTATTTGAGCGCAAAATAAAGGTTACACAATTTTGTTTTATAGGCGTATAATCTTCAGGTAATCTTATTTCAAAGATATACCTAATAATTTTAGTAATAAGAAGAAATATCTGCTAGATTCAGGTTTGCAACTATGTTGTCAGTTTCTATATGAATACTTTCAACAGAAGATTTTATTTAGGGTTTTGGATGTTGCTTGGGTGTTGCATTTTTATTTGTTTATTTGAATAGTTATGTTAATAATTGGTTTTGATTATTTTATTCTTAATGTAGAGGGCTCTCTAGATTTAGATTATGAGAAGTTTGATATTTCTAGTCGTTTTTGTTTAGTAGTTGCTTGAGTATGTATCCTTTTGGAATGGTTGGAAATTTCGAATTTGTCTTTTTATTGTTTATTTTGGTTATAGGTTTTGCATTTTGCAGATATTTTTTTTGCTGTGGAAGCCTGTTGTAGGTCATGTTTGTTTGATTTGTGTTTTTATATATGTTTGATTTTCGCTGAAATTTCAGTTTTTCAACCGTTCTTAGAATTTTAGCCAATGTTTTTTTCCCAGTAGCAGTAGTTTTTCAATTACAGTTCTATATTTATCAAGTTGATCCATTTTGTATATTCCATAAGATTTTGAAAATGTGAGATGATTTTTTTGGCAGTTTGGTCATTTGTTTTTGTTGAAACAATGTTCCTTCCTATGGTCTGGATGTGCTGTTCTACCCTTTCGAGAGTACGACAATATATTCTATTTTCACCCTGCCTGCTGGGGCTGTAAAACACACCAACTGCACCTCCGCTGAAATATAAGACCACACTAACGTGACTAGCTTTTGGCCGTGGATGGCTGCCCGTAATTTTAAGAACCAGATCCTGGAGTCTGAGCCGTCCGTGACCAGGGTGCCAAAGTGCTCACTTAACCGGCAACACACTACTTTGGCCCTTACTGGGCTAGATGGATTGTGTGAAGCGCCCGTTCTGATCAATCGCCTGGTCTTGTCAAGTCATTGCACATATATGATTGTCTTGACGGTATTCTTCAAATTGATCTGGGAGCAAAAAGAGTATCCAAATTTTCTTTATCTTTAAGGGGCGGTTACTGGGGGTCAATCGCGTTGAAAAAAACAAAAACAAGATTTTGTTTGTCCTGGGTATGACACTAAATTGCATCCGATGTTGAATCTCACTTCCTGGTGTTTGGGGAATGTGGAGTACCCCTATATTATCATGACTCTTAGGTCAATTTTGACCCTGAGTTCTAGTATCCGTTAGTGTCCTATCTATGGATCAAATAGAACTATTCAATCATTTACTAAGAGTTATTATTATTAGTTATTTGAAATCATACTGCTGAGTGCAAATTGTTTATATTCGATAGAAATGCTTGATAGATAGAACTACTTATGTTAAATAGCAATACTTGAAACAATTCAAACTGTGTGTAAACAAATGATTGATATTTAATAAAATTATTTGTATTAGGTAGCAATACTTGAAACAATCAAAGGATTATAATAATAAATAGAATTATAAGTGTGAGATAGGTATGTTTGTAACCATGTAACTGTGAGCAAACAAATGAGCTCAAACAATTCGTTTATAAATAAAGTTACCAACAAACTATTCGCTTACAATCATTAATATAAAACTGGGTTTGGCATTAAATAACTCACAAGGTTTGATATGCTATTAAACACCAACCGACTGTTTAATAGTGCAAACTATTGATTATGAAGTGCAATTTAAAAAACCTGCAATGAACTTTGAAAATAGAGTTATGACCATCATTTACAAATTAATCAGATTACGGTATTAGATAACACAATGAGCTGCATGTGCTGTTCAACAAATAAACCAAACTTCAGAGATTTTTGACTTTTTAAATGTATATATGTAGGTTTGTGTTTGTATTTCTTGACCGCTCCTCTAAATAGTTATCTTTTTATAGTCTGTGATCCCTAAGAGTGTTTTATAGTGTGGTAGTGAAGCATAACTCTCTGTCTCTAATAGCCTCTTGAAGTCGATCATACGAGTAGACCTTGAACCTCCAATGATTCGGGTAAAATTAATCTTGGCAATTCTGTTGCTTCATTTTCTAAATCAGATTCAGAGAAATAACCTTTTGTTCTTTATATTTGCCATATGTTTTCTTTATCTTTTCGCTAGTTCTATGTCCCAGCATCGACTACAAAGTCCAATAGTTGTTTGGAATTCACCAGGGGCGCAACCCATTCACCCTATCTGAGACATTAGCCTGTGTGTTTATGTTGGGAGTGAGATTTCGAACCTCTGCTTATTTCCAAATGTATTGTCTTAAAGTTAAACAGTAATCAGTAGTATTTCTTTTAGCGCAATTGACCCAATAAAATAGGTTTGGGTATTTGTTTTCCACAAGAACAATTTGAAGAATCCTATTGGTATTACGGCTTGACATGAGCCGAGAGTGATCAGATCGGGCTTTTCCAACCGCTCGTCAAGCCCAAGTAAGGACTGGAGTGTTGCAGGTCATGTGATCACTTCGGTTACTGAATCATGGACTACCAAACCATCAGGATCCAGGCCTTTAGCATTGCGGGTCACAACCTGCGGCCCACAGGTAACTTCATGATGGGGTAGCTTACCGCACTGCAAAGCAGCACTTGGCGTATTCTACAGCCCCAGCCGACAGAGCCGTTGTGTGTGTGCGTGTGTGTGTGTGTGTGTGTGTGTGTGTGTGTGTGTGTGTGTGTGTGTGTGTGTGCGTGTGTGTGTGTGTGTGTGCTCCAGTGCATGAATGCGTGACTGCGCACATTTCTACGAATTGATTTACTTTTTAAAATGATGGCTAGAGAACGTTCAAAGCACATATGTCATAAATCTGGTTTTATTTACCAATGCCATGTGGTATCGAATTTATGCAATCTATCAATATTTATTAGAAAATATTAAAACAAAGTTTCTTAGTTTTCTGTAAAAAAAAAACTGTCTTCTTTTTTTTATCAGTTCTGTCATATTTTGACGTAATTCTTCGAGACATATTAAATTGCTGGAGAATTGTACCAAATAAATAATCGGAATACGTTGACATTGTTAAATAAACAAGAACGAGTGCAATAATAAATAAACACACCCTCTTTATTTTCTTTTCGATATTTCCTTATCATACTTTCCTTTTTTCTTTTCTTTTTTGTCTTCGCCTTTTCTCTCTCTTTGTTCTTGTATATCATTTTTTCGCGCTTATCTTTCAGATAATCTTATGATTAGTACACTTTTATTTTGATTACCATTCTTTTCAGCTTCTCACTCACTCGCTCACTCTTTTGTTCGCTCTCTCTCTCTCTCTCTCTCTCTCTCTCTCTCACTCTTATCTTTTTTTCTTCTCCTGGAGGTATTCCTTCCCTAACTTTGTTCCCTCTAAAACTCACGTATTTTATTTATTTACTAATTTACGTATGTGAGTATGGATTTGCATCTTTAGGAAGATTTATTGTAAATGGCTTTGGCATTCGAAAGAAGTGGTCAATCGTAGAAACTGACAACAAAGAAAAATCGGTGCCTGCTTGTTTGGTTTGTCTTGGAAAACACTAGATCGTGGCCTAGTAGTACAAACACATCAAGCTGCTTAAGGAGACACTGGTTATCAATAAGTACCAGTCAGTAGACGTTAGGAACAATACTTGGTCGTGTAAAGTGGGCGTCTTCTAGCGAGTTATATCAAGTATATCTAGTTTGTTAATATATATATATATATATATATATATATATATATATATATATATATATATATATATATATTTCATTAAGAAAAAAACAACGAAACCAATCACAAAGGATTATAAATTTATTTCAATCCTGTTACGCATTTTTGAAATTTTCAAAAACACGAAAAAAATTAACAGGACTTCATCAGATCAATTAGATAAAAAAACTAGAGTAGACACATGAGAGTGGGAGGGGATAGAAGAGTGGGAGGGGATAGAAGAGGGGTGAAGAGTTATCTCTTCATTAAGCCCACTTCCGTTTTAAATTTAAATTTACGGTTGGCAATGTAGTACATTTATTTTAAAACAATTTTTTTTTTTTTTAATTTTTTCTATAGACTTAAATTACAGATATTTCTAATTAGATTTAAATTTTAATTAATAATCTCACTTAAAGATGCAGTAATAGATATATTAAAACAAAAACAAATATTTAATTTACTTAAATATTTTAAAATTTCAAAAATTTCAAAATATCAGTTACATTTTTTATGCGTAGTACATATATATTATATGCTTTTTCATAATTTTCTATCTAATAATTTATTATATTTATTCTCAAAATTAAACCTCATTCTCAAATAAATTTATGCTTTATAAAAAAAAATTTTTTACTTAATTATTTATAGTTTAAATTTGGCCCTATGTCTACACCTGGCTATTAGTTCAAAAATTTGGGGATTAAAAAATAAAGGGTTAACCCCTGACATTCAATGGTCCATATTGAAAAGATCTAGTACCCCAAAATCTTTCGATAGTAGGTGCAATCTATGTCTTGAAGAAAAGATCCACATTTTGCTTTTTCCTGAGCCAAAAATTTTACTAAATAATAGAAATGAACTAATAGCCAGGTGTAGACATAGGGCCAAATTTAAACAATAAATAATTAAGTAAAAAAATTTTTTTATAAAGCATAAATTTATTTGAGAATGAGGTTTAATTTTGAGAATAAATATAATAAATTATTAGATAGAAAATTATGAAAAAGCATATAATATATATGTACTACGCATAAAAAATGTAACTGATATTTTGAAATTTTTGAAATTTTAAAATATTTAAGTAAATTAAATATTTGTTTTTGTTTTAATATATCTATTACTGCATCTTTACGTGAGATTATTAATTAAAATTTAAATCTAATTAGAAATATCGGTAATTTAAGTCTATAGAAAAAATTAAAAAAAAAAATTGTTTTAAAATAAATGTACTACATTGCCAACCGTAAATTTAAATTTAAAACGGAAGTGGGCTTAATGAAGAGATAACTCTTCACCCCTCTTCTATCCCCTCCCACTCTTCTATCCCCTCCCACTCTCATGTGTCTACTCTAGTTTTTTTATCTAATTGATCTGATGAAGTCCTGTTAATTTTTTTTCGTGTTTTTGAAAATTTCAAAAATGCGTAACAGGATTGAAATAAATTTATAATCCTTTGTGATTGGTTTCGTTGTTTTTTTCTTAATGAAATTATTGCTCTGTATAATTGATACATTGAGCTCTTTACCAGGAAGATCTAAATATTCACGAATATTTTCTTGTCCTGATGGAATTACTCCTAACTCCGGTTTAACTGGACTAAGTATTCTATATATATATATATATATAAGCATATGAACACAATATATTTTCCCACACACAAACACACAAGCGCACACACATCTGCGCACATTCAAATTTACATTTAAAATTGATCTTAAATAAAGTCAACGCAAAATAGCTCAACTTCTCAAGAGGGTAGTAAAATATATCAGTCGCCTATATCTAGAGGACCTTTCTGTTTTGAAATCAGCATTTGAAAAGCTGAGTACAAGACGACTCAAATATCGACTATTTGCATTCACAAAGCATACTCTTTTTTCTGTTTGTCTTTCTGTGTGTATGTCACTCTCTCTATATATAGGTTGATTGGTTGGTTGGTCGATGTTTAATGGTATATCAACCTTTATGGGCTATCTATGGCAAACTTTATATATATATATATATATATATATATATATATATATATATATATATATATATATTGTTTGTAAGTGGAATTTTATCCATATGTAAAAGCAAAAATAAAGTTTGTTGTTAAATATTTCTGTTTTTAAGCAAATTGATCGAACGTAAGTGAAAGGTGAGTAGATAAATTTCGCTTCACCGGGATATACTTCGTAGATGATCTTGTGTCATTTATGTATCTAACGTTTATATATATATATATATATATATATATATATATATATATATATATATATATATATATATCTGCAAGATTCAGCTTTGTAATTATGCTGTCAATATCCGTTCTTTCTACACTATAGGATTTATCTAGGTTTTGGATTGATACTTGGGTGTTGCAATGTTTTTATTTGTTTGTATAGTCTAATTTAATCATTAGTTTTTGTGATTTTATTCTTGATGTTGAGTGAAGGGTCTCTGGATTGAGAAGACGGGTTTGATATTTTCGGTCGTATTTGTTCAGCGGTTGGTTGGGTATGATTTATTTTGGATGGGTGGAAGGGTTCAGTTTTGGCTGGGACAGTTAGAATGTGTTTTAGTTTTTTATTGTTTGATGTTAAATTTGAATCTATGATATAGGCTTTTGCAGGGTTATCTATTTGGGGAATTGGTGAACGAATTGGTGAGTTGTGTGATATTCCCTTTATGGTAGTTGTTGCAGTTGGAGATTTTTAATTTTCTCTACATATTTTTGGTAGCGGTATGGCTTTTTGCTGCGGGTTGTTTTGGTTTAATTTGTTGTTGTTTTTGTTTTTTTTGCTTCTGTTTCATAGATTTCAACAGAAATTTCATTTTCTTTATTCTTCGAATTTTAGTCTATCATTATTTTGATAACCTGATGGAAATGTTCTCCCTGCTCATCCTTCACATCACTGCAATTATCCGGAAATTTATCTAGATTGCTATGCAAAAAATGAACCATAATACTCATATTAACGCCTATGTCCAGTTGACTTTTCAACATTTTTTCCGCGAGCTTCTTGTAATTTTCGGCCTAGCGATTGCCTAAAAAAATTTTCAGCACGTAAAAAAACGATGTCCAATCGCGTAATTGCAAGTCATTCATTGAATTAAGAAATTCATCATCTTTAAATGAGTTTGCTGATATTATAGTGAAATCATTTTAATGATGTTCATCATGCGCAGTGAAATCGGTGTATTCAGTTGGACTCTCTTTAGTTAGAGTTTCTTTTCAACAATGAAAACAAAAGCTCTCAATGTATTTGGTTTTCTTCGGTAGTGAAGGGACAAAAGTAACGGGATAAATTTATGAATATCAAACTGAAGATTTTAGGGTTTCATATTTTTATGTCATCTTGATTATCTGGTTTATTAGAGTATATTATTGATAAAGTTTATCAGTTAATTTAATTTTGGTTATGAATTGAAAAAATCGGTACTTCTGTTTTAAACTTTTTGACTCAGAAACACTTTTTTTTTTCATATAAAATGATTTATTTCTGGTTGCTGACACAAATTGCTTTGGCGACTCGAAAATTGATAGGTGTTTAACTTAATTTTCCGATCTCTAAGATCATAAATTGATCTGTTTTCCAAAAATAAGTAATTACAGTACAGCAAAAACGGTGGCTAACCATAAAAAACTAAGGTCATTTTCGGAATCAACACCATCAAATTAGCTAAAAAACACGTGTTTCTTGGCACCAAAAATTGTGTTGATCGGTGTAAGTGGACTGAACATGAAATATCTACGCTAAGTTTTGGCAGTATTTTTACTGATTATAGAATATAATGATCTTTATAAGACGGTATAAGATTTAACGAGGTGTTATTTCGTAGATAAAACCCCGTTTCTTATAACATTAAGTAAAACTACAGAGAGTAGCCTGACATAGAATATTCAGTCGGAAATAGAACCAGTCAATTAATTTAAGACATTTAATTGTATAGCTGAGAGTGAGAACGGAATTCCTACTCAAGACGATACAAGAGTCAAAAGTGTTCAAGGAACAAACAGAAAATTCCTGTTGTTAGACCGAAACTTACTTGCATCATGGACTCTTCCAGCACTATATTACTGGCGTAGTAATATCCTAAAACGTTAGCAGCTGTAGCAGTAGTACAAGAGTACTAGAAGTACGACTACCAATATTGGAAACTAACCTTTGTAACTTTTGTTAATATATCTTTCTTACCTCTAAACCATGTTCCGTGTTTTCCTTCTGTGTACAGACTTTGGGTTCACATCAGTAGCGACGTACGGATCGAGAAACACGCTCATGCCGAAAGCTTTACCAGTCCCACATTCTATAGCGACAGAAAGATTCGAGAATATTGTCCCCACTACATCAGAGGACCCGCGCAATCACGCAGCAGTGTTGAACGAGAAAAGTAAACTGCCATCACTACACCAGAGACTACATACAAAAACATTCCGCTTACCAACATCAGTGACGAACAAGCGATTCGAAACTTACGAAATATTTAAAATTATTAAAGTCTGTCCAAATAATATAACGGTCAACCAAGTATCGAGAACCATTGCTTATACGAAAAAAAGCCAGTTTGTTCACAAAACAAATTGACAAACTCAAGCGTTTGGAAAAACTATTCACCAAATTCAGCTAGGCGATTTTTTTAAAAAAGAAAGCATGTTCTCATACAACAAAAGAAAAAAAAATCTCATGAATTTCTTTTTTACTTCGATCTGAAGTAAAAAATTTTCTTCTCCCCACCCTCTGCACTCTAAAAAAAGTCTGTCAACTATTACAAAAATCCCCCAGCAAGAACAGAAAAAACCCTGCTTATTTGCAAATACTTATGCAAATGAATCTGTTGGGAACCCACCAAGAAATATTTTTTCTTTATTTTATTCCTTACTAAAACTTTTTTTTTTTTTTTTTGGCTAACAAAAAAATATATTTGTTAGTGCGGACGAAATTTAAATGACCAAAATTAAACGGAACAACGGTATTTAGAAAGAAGCTAAACCAGTAAGTAGTTCAATTCCTTTTTTTCTGAAAAAAAATCTGTCTAGATTCTTGTGTACCCTCCCCGTACACGGTATTCTCAAAGCAACAGTATTTGCAGTAATTTTTTTGCCTTGTTCATCCCCTTAATCGACATATTATAAATCTTATCGAAATATGGAAGAATTTCAAAAAACTATCGTTAAATTTTTAAAGGCTAACTTGGATCAGCAACAAAAATTCGAAGACAGCAAAAATTGATTATGGAGTTACATAAACAACAATTAGAATTCCAACAATTTACACTGCAGAAAACTGAACTACAGCAAGGAATTACTCGTAAATTCATTATATGGCTTTAAAAAACTCGGAAAAAGACACGATATTTGTCCAGAGTACAATCTATAACTCGATTGATACATTCGAATACGTACCAGAAAATGATAAAACGTTCGAGGCTTTTTACAGACGCAATAAAGATATTTTCAACGTAGATTGTGAACAATGGCCTAGTAAAAAAGGTACGGCTACTATTAAGAAAACTGGGAAAAACCGAACATAATAGGTTCGTAGACTTCATATTACCCAAGAAAACCACAGACTTGGATTTTTCGGAGACTATTAAGCTACTCTCGAAACTATTCGGGTCTAACACAACCTTTTTCCACAAACGTTGGAAATGCCTGAACCCAGTCAAGGACAACCAGCAAGATTTTCTAAAGTTTGCAGCATCGGTGAACAAGCTCTGTAATGATTTCAAACTAACCGAGCTGACTGCCAATGATTTAAAGTGCTTAATAATAGCACAGGGTCTAGTGTCAGCAGAAGACGCCGAAGTCAGATGGCGGGTACTGACCAAGCTTGAAAACGAACAAGGACTGACTCTCCAAAAGTTGGCAGAGGACTGTCAAAGTGTGACTCAAAAACGATCGAGGAATCAGGTGGGGCTCAGATTAGAAAAATCAGAAGTCAACCGCCGTCAACCGCCTATTCCCCTCAAAAAGACAAAAGGCAAATCGCACGTTCTAAACCCTGCAATAAACAAAACACAAATAGGTGAAAAAAAAACAAAAAACGCCCGGACCATGTTACCATTTTGGTAAATGACATTGGATGAAATTCTGTCCAGTCAAGAAGAAAAAATATCGCAAAAATTGCAATAAAAATGGTCATAACTTAACTCAATGCTGGTACGCCAACATAACGAGAAAACCAAAGAGTAAAATTCGGCAAGCTCACTCAGACGAGATAGTCAATAGGAATTTAAGGAAATATGTGACTGTTGATATTTTCAATAGCTCCATTAAATTCCAGCTTGACTTGGTTCTGATATCTCAATCATCAATTGGCGTACCTGGCGAAAGTTAAACAAGCCGACCCTACTAAAGACGGATAAACAGCAAAATTGGTAACTGGTGAGAATATTAACATCTCAGGCGAGGTAATCCTTACAGTAATACTAAATGGAATTACCGAAAAGCTGAAAGCCTACGTACTAAGAAATTAGGAAAACTTGTTCGGAACAGATTGGATAGAAAAATTCAATCTATGGGATTGCCCAATGAGTAGATTTTGTCGCAAAATAGAATGTACAACGTTCAATTCGGTAAATCTCAAAAAGGAACTCAAACAACGCTTTCCTCAGATTTTTTTCTAGCGGCCTTGGGAAATGTTCTAAATTAAAAGCTAAGCTCAAGGTGAAGGACGGTGCACAACCGGTATTCATGAAGAAACGAAATATCCCTTTCGATGCTTTAGAGCAAATCAACAAAGAATTAGATTGACTTGAACAAGCAGGTATTCTGTCAAAAACAGACTTTAGCGAATGGGCAGCACCTAGGGTCCATGTAAAAAAGAAGTCTAACCAAATACGAATCTGCGCCGATTTCTCCACAAGGTTAAACAATGTCTTGCAGGATCACCACTATCCTCTACCAAGCCCAGAAGAAATTTTCCATAAACTAAACATTAAGAACTTGCAGAATTTGTTCATAAGAACACCTTAATGCCAAGAGTCATGCGAAAAGATCAAGAAAACTCTTATTTCAGATCTCTCCCTCACCCATTACGACCCTACCCTCGACATCATAGTCGCAAGTGATGCAAGCTCATACGGCATCGGTGCTTGCATTCTCCATAAACTGCCAGATGGTTCGCGAAAAGCTGTGGCATACGCATCTAGATCCCTGCTACCATCTGAGAAGCAATATTCCCAAATAGAGAAAGAGGCTCTAGGGATAATATTCACTGTCACAAAGTTCTACAGATACCTACATGGAAGACGGTTCATACTACATACGGACCATAAACCCCTAATAAAAGTCTTTGGGTTGAAGGAAGGTCTACTAGCTCAGGAAATGCCGTTTGAATGACTTTGAGGAATCACCACAAAATACCTGCAAAGAGCCGATCGACGCAATATTCGATCATTTCGATCTCGACACGATCTCTTGAAGTCTCACCGGAAGTACAACGCTCGGGAAGAAAAAGAAAATTTACGCAACCACTCCACGTAAATCCCAAGAGGCAGAAATATTAATAGTTTTACTTTTTGCCTTTTTCCAAGAAAAAAAAAAGAAAAGTCTTGGAAGCGAGGTGTTGTGAGACTGAATCTTACCTGCATCATGGACTCTTCCAGCACTATATTACTAGCGTAGTAATATCCTAAAACGTTAACAGCAGTAGTACAAGAGTTCTAAAAGTACGACAACCAATATTGGACACTAACCTTTGTAACTTTTGTTAATATATCTTTCTTACCTCTAAACTGTGTTCTGTGTTTTCCTTCTGTGTACCGACTTTGGATCCACATCAATTCCTTACAGCATAAGGTGGAAACCAATTACTCTTTTCAGGTCTGGAATATGAAGGTGGAGTGCTCTCAGTGCTCGCCGGGTGGAACGAACCACCACGTCTGGTCAAATCAATGTCTGGTTTGTGATAAATGTGGATTCCCCGGTTCACTTTGTCACGTGAGCAAAATGGATACTTGACGTGGGAGAGTTCCTCAAACACTGTCACAAGGTGAATCATTCCATTTAGTCTCCCAACAATGTATAATAATTTAAGCACACGTCCAGTCTGTAATCTGGTTTTTAAGCAACATTTTTGTTGATTATCTACTTTTCGAAGTGCAATCGCTCGTACACCTACAATTACTGAGTGTTCTAGAGTTTCACAACATTACTTATTGAGAGTCATTCAATAAATTAGCAAAATTAAAACAAAAGTTCAGATTGGGTTTGCTTTAGGTGAGTTGGTTTAATGGCATATCGTTCCCTGATGGTTATTAAATTTCAAATTAAATATATATATATACGAGGTGCGTACAATAAATTTCCATACTTTTTTCGTATGGGCACTTTTATTGATAGTACACACATGAAACTATAATCCCCTTCAAAGCAATCTCCTCCGGCTACAATGCACTGGTTTTGTCGTTCCAACAACTTCTTCAAAGCCCCATGGAAGTCCTCTTGTGTGAGCGTGTCAATGACCTTCGTCACAGCCTCTTCCATCTCCTCAGTTGTCCCATAACAACAGACTCTGAGCTTAGGGAATAAGAAAAAATCACAGGGTGAAAGGTCTGGACTATCGGGAGGGTGTGGAACTGTCTTGATGCCCATCTTGTGACAAGAATGGAGTTGTGGACTGGTGCATTGTCCTGGTGCAAATGCCACTGACCCGATTTGAAGAGTTCTAGCCTCTTCCGACGGAATCGCTTGCTGAACTCCCTTAAAACCTCAACATAGTAACCCTAACCCTTTGGCCAATCAATTCTGGTGTATTGTCTTCCTTACTCCTCCCACATCTCTCACCATCCCTCACAGACTGCCTGCCTTCCTTGAATCTCTTATGCCACTCAAAAACTGATGCTTGATTCATGCAAGATGGACGAAAAGCAGTCTGAAGCATTCCATACGTTTCTGTGGCATTTTTTTTCAAGTTTAAAACACAATTTTATTGCATATCGTTCTTCTAAAGTGTCCTCACGTCCAGATTGCATTTTTGAAATTCACCAGGTGTGACAATCAGGCTTTAGTAGGGTATATTCCAATTGCTGCAGTAGCTAGTGATTTCAACCTAAAATCATAAAAATTAGTCAATCGTCTCATAAGATGTATAGCAATAACATAGTGAATTTTCAAGAGTCTACGACAAATTTAAATGCCCATACGAAAAAATGTCTTTAAACTTATCGTATGCACCTCGTATATATATATATATATATATATATATATATATATATATATATGTGTGTGTGTGTGTGTGTGGGTGGGTGGGCGCGCATGTATGTGTGTGTGTAATTTTTGTAAATGTATAGTTTCCAGGTAACTTCGTTTTTAAACGAGTTAGAGCTCATTGTTTGCACATTATTGAAGGATTTCAATGAAGGCTAACACTAATGATCCTGTTTAACATTAAACATTTATCACACAGTTAAATGTTTTCAAGTATTGCTAACAATGATTATATCTAATATCAATCTTTACACTAATAATTTTATTTATTGCTCATCCTTTTTTTTTGTACAGTAACTCTATTTAGAAAATATTCTTAGATAATTAGTCTTAACTAATTTAGTATTGTGTGTCATTAGAGGTGAAATAGTAATACTTGAAAGCATTTTAGTTTATGCAAACAAATGATTAACATCAAATAGAATTATTAGCGTTAGTAATAGTTGAAATCATTTAAATGTGCACAAATAAATGGATAATGTTGAATAGAATTATAAGTGTTAGACAGCAATACCTGAAACCATTTAGGGCTCTGTGTATGACATTAAACTGCATCTGATAGTTACGCTCCAGTCTTAGAGTTGGAGAATGTGAAGTCATTTTCCCAAAAATATTTTGGAGGTTATTAAAATTGTGGCATATCGAATAGACTGCTCCAGGCTTGAACAGAAGTCTGTCACCAAATGCTTATGGTTGAGAATCGCAAACCCTGTTAAATGTTGAGAAGAATGTGTGACGTGTACGGACAAAAATAGTTATGTAAAAAATATTTTAAAATAGGCTTTCGTTTTTAATCAATTCCTTCATTTCTTTTGGTGGCATAAATTCGAACGGTCAAAATTTTTTTTTTAAATATATTCAAGTATAAACTTTATTTCATGCTGTGGCCTAAGATTCTTCGATAGTTCACATATACAAAGGATTAAAAACGAATGATACAAAAATTACCATTTTAAAAATTGAATAACTACAGAATAAAAAGCGTAAAGAAACTTCACTTTAATTCTAATTTTAATCTTAGAAATTGCTCTTGAACTAATCGTGGCATGTATCCTTTTAGTAAAATAGATTCTGGATTACAAAAACAAAAAAAATGGTTAAGTGTATTTTGCACCTCCCTGTATTCAACCAAATCTTAATGATTTTTCAAGAGTATTAAGATTATTGTAATTTTATTATTTACATAAAATGATGGAACTATAAATTAACTATGAAAACGTGTGAACTTTAAGATAATTGTTCTTGATTTGGTTCTTATTCATATGTTTTTTATATTTAAAATCCTCAAAGCACTTACAAAACATTGTATACAAAACACAAAATCGTACTTATCTTCGATGCATTCCTCTATTTCTAACAAGTTATACATTTCGTATTCAAGTTAACATTAATATATACATATGATATTTGTATCCATCTAAAAAAGAAATCGATGAATTTCCTGTAATTCTTTGTTGGGTTCAAGAGGGAACGGGGACATTCAACAAATCTCGTCTCAATAAGATTTGCAGTCTTCCCCAGCAAAAATTTACCGCTTCTCGAATAACTTTTTCATCAGTTTAATGTTGTCTCTCCCCGTTTAACAATTTAATTATCTTTTAAGACGTTTTATTTTTACAACGCATGGAAACAATTCTACATTGCATGACTGCATATCAAATGTGATGAGCATATAAAGCACGTATATCCAATAATACTTATAAATACAGAAAACAAGAAAAGAGTGAGTGAAATTTGGAAAAACATGAACTTGATCATTTTTATCATTTAAAATATGAAATAACATATTTTTAAAAATATTTGATTATATAAGAATAAGCACATCGTTTTCTCTATATGATTTCGGATTATAAAACAATAAAAAACGATATAATGTATAATTTGAGATTTTTAAAATCTTGAAAATTGACAAAACGAAAAAAATCACCAGAAAAAAGTTCATAAAATTATTAAACGGAAATTATTATGATTGTACAAAGTAAGAATATACGTTTTATTTGCTTCGACATTATCACTAAAAATATCACCAAAGGAAGACAAGGAAACAAGCGCAGACTGTTAAAAAGATCGTGTTCCTTGAGCAAAAAGTACTTATTAGCTTCTAAACCGATTCTATTGTACAATTCATTCAAACCTACAACGAAGAATAAATTTTGGTGTATGCATTGTCATTACATGTTACACATTATTTGTTTCGACTTAGGTTTCCTGATAATGATGGTTTGATTCCTGAAGATTACACATCCTAACAATCGTTGCTCGGGTAGAACGAAACTAGTTGTAGATATTTCACTGGTCAACGCACTCAACGATTTTAACCCTCTATTTCAAATTTCACTCAATTCTCCTCAACAAAAAAAACAGCTTCATAGCTGGTTCACATGTACGGTGAATATTGACATCTTCAAATGTCAATATTAGATTGAAAAAATGCAATTGCTTCTTAAGTAAGTGGACGTAAATGTAACTATTATCTGTTTATGAGGAAATGCATAAAAATGTTCCCTTCATTATAACTAGTATTTCAGCGTTATATCACTAATTTACCAAGATCTGATATCAGTGAGAAGTTGAAGCCGGAAAATTATTTGCAATTACTGTCAAAATTATATTAAAACCACACTGTCTCAACCAGAGTATTTACCTTCAAATTCATCTTCTGAAAAAGGCAAAGAAGAATACATTCAAGATATATCTGTGCTAAAATCAGTTATCACACACGTGTAAACGTTTATTATTTATATGTTATCTCTTTTATTGCATAAATTCTATTTATTACTTTATGGGAAATTTATTCATGAAAAATCTTTTTAAGAATTAGTTTATTCATTCTGGTTTCCTGTTCTGAATCTGATTTACGAAAGTCAGTATCTGATATATGTTCTATGCATTGGGAGATGCCCGTGGTGTAATGGTTATCGTCGCAAGATATGGACACGGCGACACGAGTTCAAATCCTGGACCTGACTGATTGCATTTCACATAGCACTAATACCCTTGGGAAAGGTATGAATCCAATTATTCTCCCTCCAGCTATGGGTAAATAGTAGGACAGACTAGGTTCTTCAGCCTTGGTTAGGCAACTAGTCTAGGAGAAGGAAAACTCTGAATTCAAACCTGTTAAACTCCGCTTAAAAATTGACCTTGTGTCATATCCTGCCCGAGTGGGTTAATAGGATCTGATATATATTCTAACCTTTTGGAACTACAAATATTCGTATGATTATGATTTTAATTATTTTAAGATAAAAACTCAATCCTGCACAATTAGTAGGGAAAACTAATCAGTCATGAATTCACCAATAGTAAAATATACATTAATTTAACCTGTGGAATTAAATTTCCCTTTTATTATCATTATTGTTATAAGAGTTTTTCACATCAGTTTTTGCTGATGATTTTTCACTGGCTTTTAAGTGACAGCAGGATTCCACAAGTCTCCAGAACTCTTCTGGGTATTCCAGCCGTTCTCAATAATGCTGTAGTTTGGATGGTCTCCACTAGTCCTCCAACTTCCAAGTCCTCCAGTCCCTTTAATAATCCCTTAGTTACTGTACCAAAAGCACCAACGACAATCGGTATAATTGTCACTTTCAAGTTCCATAGTTCTTTCAATTCCTTCGCAAGGTTGAGGAACTTATCCTTCTTTTCACGTTCTTTCAGTTTTATTCTGTGGTCAACTGTGACAGCAAAGTTGACAATTTTGCAAATTCGTTTTGTTGTTTTTGATTATTATAAAGTCTGATATTTTGCCCGAGATAAGGTGATCCGTATGTATGTTAAAATCCCATAGGAGTTTACGTGTGTCATTCTCTAGAACAGATACTGTGTTATGCATATTTGTTCGTATGGACAAATACAAATTCCTTGCACATCTCCCAGTGGATCGCCTTGACCACCCAGTCATGTTTAATCTTATACTCCTTCTATGCTAATTTACAGCACTCGCTTATTATGTGATTGGTTGCTTCGTTTCATAGCCTACATTTTCTATTTTGTTGCATCTTATTTATTCTCGCTTTGATATGATGGGTTCTTATGGCGTGGTTTTGTGCTGCTATGAGGAGAGATTCTGATTCTCTCTTAAAGTTTCCTTTTCTTAGCCCCTCCAGGTTTTCTTGTGTGAGATGTTGTTCATTAGTCGTTTAAAACGCCCATAGAGTTGTTTTTCTTCCAATTTTTGTTTCCTAGTTATTGTCAATCTGTTGTTTATCGTGTTATCAATATCGTTTCTGATGGCTGTAATCAGTCCTCCCTTCTGTTTTTCTATGTAGCCTTCGAGTCGTTATATCGATGCGTCAACGCTGTCTCCAATGCTGGCAAGTCATTTTCCTCGTTCTTTTCTTGAAGCATATAGTCTTTCAATGTCGTCTGGGATGTAATGCCTTGTGCATGGTCATTAGTTTTCTTGTTCTTTGGTCCATTTGCTTAAGTTCTTCTCTGGTCCACTTCAAAAAGGGCCTGAAAAATCTAACGAGGGGTTCAGCTGAGGTATTTATTCCTTTGATAAGGTTTTTGCTACATAGTTTTGTCTCGAGTAGCTTTTTAGTTCTCCTGAGATATTCTTTCTGAATGTTTTCTTTCATTTCCACTTGTTTGATAGTGTCAGCCTCTAAGGTGCCAAAGTATTTGTTGGTTTCCTTTTTTCTGGACTTTCGAATTTTGTCTTGATTTTGTAGTTCCATTCTCTCAGTCAGATGTTGTTTGCCACTTTTCATTACTAGCATGGCGTATTTTTCAATGCCAAATTCCATTCCTATGTCCTGATTGTATATTCTAACTGTGCGTATCAGAGTTTCCAGTTCTTTTTCTGTTTTTGCAAATAGTTTGATATTATCCATGTACATTAGGTGATGGACTTTTCCTGCAATAGAAATGCTACTTAAGAAAAATAGTATCACCAATCAAGATGCCAAAACAAGACAGAAAAATGTAGCCATGGCATGGATTGACAACAAAAAATGATATAGTATCCCGCTAACTTGGATAATTGAATCTGAAAATATACAAAATATCCTACAAAGTCATAAATTTTGTCATAAAAGTTATGGAAAACTGGAAAGTGGAATTGGACAAACCCTAGCAGAAGTGAAAATCCAAAGATACCCAGGAGCATTCTTGAAATAAATAAAGGAAGAACTCACACATATGTACAAGGAAAAGGAAATTGATGAAACGGTTCATCACATGATAATCGAATGCAGCAAATTAGCACTAAAGGAGTACAAGACTAGAGACGGCTAGGTAAGAAAGGTGATCCACGAGGAATTGAGTTAGAAATACAAATCTGAACATACTGCCAAATTGCACATGCGCACACGAAAATTCGTCCAAGAGAATGAGACATGAAAAATTCACAGGGATTTTGAGATACAAACCGGTCACCGAATCTCAGCCAAAAGACCAAACTTAGTATTGATAGACAAGAAAAAAAATTATTATTTAGTGAAATTTGCCGTGTCCTTGCGGAGATCAGAGTGAAAATAGAAGAAAGTCAAACGATAATTAAATATTGGACCTTGTCAGAGAACTCAAAAAAATTCTGGACGTTGACTATGATAGCAATTGCAGTTGGTGCGCTTGGAATGGTTCCCAAGTGATTAGAAAACAGACAAGAGGAACTGGAAAGGAATCATCGAGACCATCCTGACCACAGCATCATTGAAATCGGTTAGAAGAGTGAGAGGAATCCTGGAGACCAGACGAGACTTGCTGTCACCTAAATGATTAGAAAACAGACAAGAGGAACTGGAAAGGAACCATCGAGACCATCCTAACCATAGCATCATTGAAATCGGCTTTAAATATATGCCGACCGCAAGATCACATCCCTCATTTACTTTTTTTATTTTCTCCTTGCTTGAATTATATTCAATTTGAATGTTTTTGGATCAGATATGTAGTACTTTACATTTGCCTATATTAAATTTTAATTTTTAAACAGCTTCCGCTATGACAATTTATTTACATATGTGTGTTATTTCTTTTGATAATGACTTAGTTTAACATCAGATATTTTCATTTCTGATTTTATGTCAGTAGATAAATCATTTATGAATATTAAAAAAAGATTCCAGTACAAATCCTTGAGGAATACAGTGTTTCAGAATAACTTTTAAGAATTTAAGTTATTTACTATTTTTTAAAAATTAATAACTAAGATTTTCATATTTACTAGTAAACAATAAAGAGATACCGTATCAAATGTATTGCTAAAATCCCAAAATGTATAATATCCGCATTATTTCCTTCCAGTAAACGTTCATTTATGATATCAGTACGTTCCACATATATGATTATGTAGATTTACCATTGACGGAACCATGTAGATTTTAGCTGATATCTTCCCCAATGAAATTTAATATCTGATTTCTAATCGATTTTTCAAAAACTTAACAAACGATACATGTTTGAGAAACTGGTCGGTGATTACTTTTTAAATGTATTGAACTGTTTTTATGTAATGGTATTACAATTGCTATTTTCGATATATATGAAATCATTTCATGTTCTATACACTTTTCAAACAATCTATTGATAAAACTTTCATTAGATGATACTAACATTTTATGATGTATTTCATCAGATCCCATACTTTTACTAGCATCCAACTTTGATAATAATAGTTTTTTTAGCTTTGGCTTTTATTCTTAGATCATTGATAATTTCTATAGTGAATCAAACTCTTTCAAAGGAATACATTGAAAAAATGTCACTCGTAAATCTGTTGTTTTTACTAGTGTGTCTGTTAAATAAACAGTTAAGTCATTTTATATACCTTTGGTTTTACATACACTCACACATATACGTATCTATCTATCTATCTCTCTATCTACGTGGTGCATTCAATGAGATTCCAGACTTTTTTCTACCGGCATGGTGAGAGGTGTGGGAGGAGTAAGGAAGTTAATACACCAGAGTTGATTGGCCAAAGGGTTAGGGTTACTATGTTGAGGTTTTAAGGGAGTTCAGAAAGAGATTCCGTCGGAAGAGGCCAGTACTCTTCAAATCGGGTCAGTGGCATTTCCACCAGAACCATGCACCAGTCCACAACTCCATTCTTATCACAGACTATTTGACTAGGATGGGCATCAAGACAGTTCCACACCCTCCCGATAGTCCAGACCTTGCTCCCTGTGACTTTTGGTTATTCCCTAAGCTCAGACGCTGTCGTTATGAGACAATTGAGGATATGAAAGAGGCTGTGACGAAGGTCATTGACACTCTCACACAAGAGGACTTCCATGAGGCCTTCCAGAAGTTGTTGGAGTGGTACAAGTTCATTGCAGGCAGAGGAGATTACTAGAGTTTCATGTGTGTACTATCAATAAAAGTGCCCATACGAAAAAAGTCTGGGAACTTATTTAATGATCCTCGTATCTATCTATCTAAGCATGTTTTGTTAAATGATAAATACACATGTTGCCTATAAAAGTTGCCTTTCAAGTTTCCTGATAAGTGTCTTGGTTTCAGGTTGGAATTGGTTGATGAATTTACCAAAATTATCCCGAGCACTTTCGGACCTTTCATAGGCCATCATCAGAGATTGTTTTCGTGTATAAAGAGTGTTTTTAAAGAGTTAATTGAAAAAAAAAACGTTTTAGGGATTTTTATAACATAACAAAATTACGTAAATGCAGAGTTGTATAAAAATGAGATGCTGATGAATTTAAAAATAGGACACTATCAACAGAAATAGAACATTATCAAGAAATCGAGAATATTTTTTTTTAATATTTGAAATATTCTATATTTCTTGATAATATTCTATAGCGTTCTATCTTTTAAATTCATCAGCATCTCAGCGTTATCCAAGTCCGCGTTTATGTAATTTTGTAATGTTATAATTTAGTAATTTTCTTTTTGTCCCTTTCTTGCGATATCTGCCCTGGCCTTATTTTTTCCTTTTGTTTAAAAAACCGTTTTTAATGTATTTTCAATTTTTTCAATTTTTTCCTTTATAAAGTTTATTGTTTCTTTTTTACTTCATTTTTAACTTTTAAATAATATTTTACTTTATGTTCCACAGTAAGCTTTTTTTTTTAATTTTATTTTTGTTTTAAATGTAAAACAATTTAAACACTTTCCAATCTTATATCTTCTCACAAATATTTTTATATGTCTCTGCAGACTCATGCATTTAAGGTACCACTATCTGTTACGGCATTTACAATACATACATGAAAAAAAAATCACGAGACAGTTAAGAAAATCAAAAATGAAAAGCCACATAGTGTCAATTTCAACAAGTGTTTGTACCATTTCTATACATACAAAGAATTCATACATAAACAGACGTGAATATGCAAATCATAGGTATTTATACTAATTTTGAAAATAGCAAACTTTTTTGGTTCTGTAGTTTAAATTTAAAATTTCTTTTAAATGCATAAACCAATAATAGAGATTATAATTAACGTCCTTGTTTTTCAGAAGGTATAACAGCGATTGTATAATTTCATTTCAATGTGCAATATTTATTCTATTATTGCAAAATTTAATTGAGATTAATCATCAATATATATCCTTTCTGTGGATGAGTTTTCCAGGATTCCAGGTAAAATTAAAAATAAAATAACAAATAAAGAAAAGTTAGCTTCATTTTTTAGGAACTTATACACTTTGTATAAAATCTCAAATAAACATGAAAAAAATTAGAAACAATAATTGAGTGATTTTAACCATTTAGATTTTAATTCCATGCGCTGGTTGTTGTTTGGTTGTTTGGGTTTCATAGCATATCAACTTTTGTAAGTTATTTAATGCCAGATCCATTTTTATTCAAATAATCAGTTCTATTTCAAACAATAGTTTAACATGAGAACACAGTTTGTCAAAAACATTTCTATTTCAACCTATTCAGTTTAGTCAAACAGTACTAATTCAAACAATTCCGTTTACTATAAATATAGATTTTGTTTACATACATTTAAATGTTAAAACAGTTCTATATTAAGCCATTCACTTTAGCGTAAGTACAGTTTCAATGACAAAAACGGTTCTATTTCAAACAATTCAGTTTAGCATTAGTATGCAGTTTAGTTCTATTTAACCCGTAGAAAGGACCTTATCAAGTGCTACCACTCCAGGTCAGAGTGGACCTGAGAGCGATGGCAATGAAGGGGTACTCCACATTCTCCAAAGCTCCAGCAATACTAGAACCTCACCATTAGATTGTTTAGTGTCATATCAGGACATTCGTCGGTGTATTCTACAGCCCCAGCCGACTGCCCAAGGTATTTGGAGTAAGAAAAAAATGTTCACGAACGATTGATTTGAGTTAGTTAAATATTCTTAGTATGTATCCCTCTATTTATATTGCAGGAATTGTAAATAAGTCTACAGAGAAAATTTGCATTACTGGCTGCTCATGACTTTAGCAGAAAGTGAGTGTGGAATAAAACTGACTGTTCTGTCTTTCTCAACAGCCTAAAGGCTGTTGGGAAAGACAGACTTTCTTCTCTTATAAGTACATAACTGTTGACTGACAACGTCTTCAAAACGAAGAAAAAATATTGTGCCTTCATTAATCAGTCAGTTTATGTCATGTGTACTGCTTTCGCCTAAAAAGATATTAATGTGACTCAATATTAGCAAAAGAGAACAATGGCCACATTTTCTTTTTCATAAAGTTACCCATTTTGGAGGTTTCTCTTCAGTCTGATGCTTTTCAAGAAAGCGTATAGCATTTGAGAGAAGAATATTGAATATTTTCTTTCAACCAAAACCAAAGTTGTAGAAGATTCAAATAAATAAATTTGTGTACTGAAAAAATGGCATGGAATTAAATTTTCTGGCAAAACGGATGGAAGAAATAAAACATATTCATTTTTAGTCAGCGAACTTTTAAAAGAAAGTAATGAACACCATGGAAAAATCAAATTCTCTTGTCTCAAGTCTGAGGGATAAAAAAAAATAAACACCTCAAATCATTTTCACAGATTACATACTTTCTTTATTCAATTTTCACAACGTATGATTAAATAACTTGCTGTAAATAAAAATCGGTGAGCCCACGAGTATAGTTTCCCTCTGCCGAAGTGCAGAAATACGTGACTGAAAATTTGTAATAAAAATACTATGTTTATACTTATATCACTGATTGGCTACAAATAAGAATACCCGGAATCTTCAATATAGTTTTTGTCAACCATCGATTAGTTATAAATTGATTAATTTTAATTTGATCGTGTCAGTCAAAAGGATCTTAAGTAAAATTAAACAAACTACACTGCTTCAAAATTCTGGTATTTTTTTAAATTCATCACGGCTAGTCTCATCTAAACTAATCTAATTTCAGGTACTCTAATCTCATTTGTAGGACCCGTTCTTCAGACTACACATTTCTCCTACATTCCGCTTCGTTTTCAATTACATAGCCTTTTCCTCTCACATAAATGTGAATGCACGTAATGTATTTCAAACACAACCTCTCTCTCTCTCTCTCTCTCTCTCTCTCTCTCTCTCTCTCTCTCTCTCTCTCTCGTACTCACAATACTTTTAAGAGTGGTTGATAATCAAATAGTGTGTCATTTTAATGAATCTGTGTTGCTTGATCAATTGTGTTTTTTTTTTCTTTCCTAATTCTACAATGTCCGTGATCTTTGTTGGTATCGCTTTTCTTACCCTTTTTTGCTTCTATTTATTATAGCCTTATATTAAAATTAACATTGCTAAGTGAATAGGGGACTTGCTTCATGAAATATAAAAAAATCAATATAATAAAAAAAATACTTCCTTTTGAACTATGGTGATACTAGGATTAAACGGTTCTATGTTAGTGCAGTTTAAATTCTTTTTATAGACTTTTAACCTATAAATGATTCAACCGAAGCCATTTAAAGTCCAATTATAGATAAATTATAAGTTTAAGATTTGCTTAAATTATAAGAAGCACTTTGAAAATTTTATAAAAAGAATAAAACCCCGGCATTTTACATTTTAAGAATTTCCAATTTTTTCCATTTGTTTGACGCAAAACATTTTTTCAGCTGTTTAATTAAAATATAAATTGTTTATATCTTTTACGATGCCATTATGTTATTGAAAACATTTTTGTTGATTTTACACGATCCCGTGTGAATTCACACATCTAGATATTCGTGAATATCAATGAAAAAAATCCTATAGGTAATTATTTACAATAATCTGTTAACATTATGTTTTTACATATTTTTATGAAGAATCTTCTACAGATATCTATTCATAATAGTATCTATATATCAACTAATAATAGTATTTACAGATTCTTGGACATAGTTTCAATTCATATAGAGATTCTTTTATTTTCAATGAAGTTTATTTCGATAACGTTCAGTAAAGACTTCAGGAATGATCCATCTACTGAGGATAAGCGGTCAGTATATGGATTACAAACGTTCCTTTGCTTTTATAATCTTTTTTGTCGATTAGATTTAAACTAATTGGGTAAAACTTTATTGTTAAACATACTTTTGGGGGCACCTAGTGTGGTATAATAGTCAGCGAGCTAGTTCAAAAACCTTCACGAATGAGATCGAGTCTCATTGGGTATCCCATTTATACAGCCTTGTGCCGCATATAAATAAAAAAAACTTGAAATTAGATTAGGTTAGATGAGACTAGTAAATTACTAAAATAGTTACTTTTAAAAGATAAATGCGCATGAAAGAAAAATATTTAACAATACTTTATATCAGATGGGGAAGATGATATTCTGAGAAAAAGTGAAGAAATATTTTTTAGTTACATGTAAGTGTTTTATTGATTTTTACAATTTATCTTTTATCTTGCTTGTTAGTCCTAACTAAACGATAATCTTCTGTATTTATCGTACATCTCCAGCTGGTACATCTGCCTCTAAATCTAATTGGTAGTGTTTAATTAAATGTGAATCATTCTAGTAAAACAAATAATTCGTTCTTTCTTTTTTTTTTTCTTTTTTTTTTTTTTGAAGTTTATAGCTGTGCGTTAGGGAAACATCATTATTATTTATTCTAAGACCCTATCTTTCCAACAAGAAACCTATTCTTTTTATATTAAAATCTTACCATAGATTAATTAAAGTATACCTACTAAATTTTCATCGAGTTGTTTTAAACTTTATAGAAAGATACATTGACAAACTAACACTCTAATATTATTAAAATAGATAATTTAATAAGCAAGAAGCAAAATTAAGAAACAAATATTAGAAATAAAGAAATAAAGAATGGAAAAAATTGAATGTTTTCAGAAATGGTAGAATAAATTATGACACAAAGAATAGTTAAAAACTAGAACACACAGTTAAATGTCAAAACAGTGTTATATTAAACAACACTGTTTAGTACAGTTTCAATATCAAAAACAGTTCCATTTCAAACAATTCTGTTTAACATAAGTACACAGTTTAAATGTAAGTACACAGTTTAATTGTCAAAAACATTTCTATTTCAAGCTATTCAGCTTAGTCAAATTGTTCTGATTCAAACAATTCAGTTTAGTTCTATTTAACCCATTGATAGGGCCCTATCAGATGCTACCACTTCGAACCAGAGTGGACCTGGGAGCGATGGCAATGAAGGGATGCCCGTATTCCCCAAAGCTCCAGCATTGGTGAACCTCACCATCAGATTGTTTAGTGCAATATCCAGGACACTGTTTCGAGGGTGTCTTACCCCTCTGCAAAGGTGCAGTCAGTCACTTAGAGACAGCACTAATTCTGACTAATCGTATAGATTTATAACAACATGCATACAGACACACACACGCGTACGCGCGCACACACACACACACACACACAAATATAAACATATGCGTCAATGCAAAACTTTTCTTATGAATTGAGCACTCCGATAACCGATTGCCTATATGTGAATACACACTAAAAAATTCTTTAGCTTACGCTGTGAATGTCGATTATTCAGAGTAAGATATCCGACTAACATAAAGTCAGCCATGTTTCGATCCAATTTTAAATTATCTTGCGTGTTTAGCCACACTGAAAAGTTGCGATACAATGAAATAGTCGGTCTGTGGATGACTATATATATACACACACACACACACACACACACACACCTACACACACACCTACACACACACAGATAGATAGATAAATAGATAGATATACTACAAGATTAATGAATATAACAATAGCACAGCTAAACAAATATGCGCGTGTACACGTATTTTAAAAACATAAGCAGATATCTTTTTCCTTAAAATGACCTAAAGTTGAAGCTAGTTGTGAACAATTAAAGACTAAATAATTACAAATAGATATTACAATTTTTATCGCTTCAGGGAGCAAACAAAAGACATGGAGAAAAAGTTAGATGGGAACTACACAAGAATGCTACGTGCTGTGTTGAACAAATCCTGGAAGCAACACCCCAGAAAACAGTAGCTGCATGGCCACGTACATCCCATCTAAAATAAGATGAGCGAGACATGTGTGGTACTGATGGGTAAGTAACAACGAATTAATAAGCATCGTTCTCAAATGAACTCCTACGCATGGACGAAACAGACTTGGCTTACTAGTAAAGTCCGACATATTGTGTATTGTGTAGCGTTTACTTTTTTAAGATTTGTTTCTACACATAGCGTTAATAGCTAAAGACATACTCAGCACAGTTGAAACAGAAGAAAAACAACAACGGTTCTTCCTTGAATTGCTAAAACAACAAGAAGCACTTTTTAAAAGTCTAAGTAATAATCAGAGTACAGATAGTACGACTATTTTCACTTAAAATGCAGTGTGGAACACACTTGAAACATTTTCCTAAGCACCATTTGAGGCATATTACAAAAATACGGCTAAGCCTATGAAAAAATGCCAAACGAACAGCGACCACCAAACACTATGACTGGGCCCTTTTGAACAACAGAGATATAAGAGATAAATACGTATCAGAATTAAGAAACAGATTCGAAACACTACAAGAGAAGACGGAAAAAAGTACACCAAATGACGAATATAAAATTTCGTCAATGCGCACCTCGAGGCAGCAGCGAAATGTATTCCAACAAAACTCAAAACTAAATATAGAGTCCCATGGGAAACGTTAGCGGTGAGAGAAAAACGCGTACTAGTGAAAACAGCCTCCAAAAACTATCGAAAAAACCCAACAAACATAAATGCCCGAAAACTAAAAACGGCACAATATCAATTAGCAGGCATATATATAAAGGAACAGACAGAATACATCCAAAATCAGATAGATAAGATTAGAGACTCGGTGGAAGATAGACAATCTAGGATAGCCTGGCAAACAATAAACGAAGTGATTAGAAGAAAGAACACAGCCAAAGCAAAACCGAAAGCTGCAAACCAACAGGAAAGAATAAAACTGTGGAAACAGCACTTCAAAAACCTACGAGGAAACCCACCGAAAGTAATACATGAACCAATCACCAGAATAATTAGTAAGCAAATGGACATTAAACTAGGATCGTTCACACAAGAACTCGACTCGGTTCTCAGAAAAATTCAAAATAGGAAAGCTGCAGGGCTGGACGAGATTCCCCCAGAAGTATGGAAGACCAGACAATTCGACGACATACTGCTCCGACACTGCAACGCAGTATATAATCAAAATCCGATAGATAGATAGATAGATAGATGGATGAAGGGATGCATCCTCCCTTTCCCTAAAAAGGATGACCTCGGATTAGCCAAAAACTACCGAGGCATAACACTTACATCCATAGCAGCCAAAATCTACAATGCCCTACTACGAAACCGCATAGAACCCAAAATCGACAACATCCTTAGGAAAAACAAAAATGGCTTCCGAAGAAATAGATCCACGACCTCACAAATATTAACCATCCGTAGAATCCTTGAAGTTGTACGGGCAAAAAACCTACAAGCGACATTACTATTTGTCGACTTAACCAAGGCCTTCGATTCCATTCACAGAGGGAAGATGGAACAAATCCTACTAGCATATGGCCTACCTAAAGAAACCGTAGCAGCAATAACGATTCTCTATAGAAACACCCAAGTAAAAGTACGATCACCAGATGGAGACACAGAATACTTCGACATTGTAGCAGGAGTACTACAAGGGGACACGCTAGCTCCATACCTCTTTATCATTTGTCTAGACTACGTACTTAGAACATCGATTGATAAAATCAGAGAGAACGGCTTCGAGCTGACAAAGAAAAGAAGCAGAAGTTACCCCACAAAAACAATTACCGACGCCGACTACGCCGATGACATAGCGATACTGGCAAATACACCCGACCAAGCCGAAACACTACTGCATAGTTTGGAACGAGCAGCCACAGGCATAGGCCTCTATGTCAATGCACACAAAACGGAATATATGTGCTATAATCAAAAGGGTGACATCTCCACTCTAGACAGAACCCCTCTTAAACTTGAAGACAAATTCACTTACCTAGGAAGCAGCGCCGAATCAACCGAAAAGGATATCGACACGAGGTTAACGAAAGCATGGACAGCTATCAATAGGCTATCGATTATATGGAAATCAGACCTAACCGATAAAATGAAACGCAGTTTCTTCCAGGCAGCGGTCGCATCGATACTGCTATATGGCTGCACTACATGGACTCTAACAAAACGGCTTGAGAAGAAGCTAGACGGCAATTACACAAGAATGCTGCGTGCAATCTTGAACAAGTCCTGGCGGCAACACCCCACAAGACACCAACTGTACGGCAACCTGCCTCCTATCACGAAAACTATTCAAGTTAGACGAACCAGACATGCAGGACACTGCTGGAGAAGCAGGGACGAACTCATAAGTGATGTACTCTTATGGACCCCCACACATGGCCAAGCAAAAGCAGGACGACCAGCACGAACATACATTCAGCAACTATGTGAGGATACGGGATGTAATCCAGAAGACCTGCCAGAGGCAATGAACGATAGGGAAGAGTGGCGAGAGAGGGTCAGGGATATCCGTGCTACCAGCACGACATGATGATGATGATGATATTACCGACTGTGCCGATTGGACTGATGCAAAAAAAAAGTCCGGCTACTTTTACAAAAGCTAGGAACTGTGGAACACTACAAATTCGTAGATTATATCTTACCAAAAAAAACTTGCGAACTTGGCTTTTTAGAAACAGTTAAATTACTATCAGAATTATTCAGCTCCAAAACGTCTCTATTCCACAAAAGATGGAAATGTCTCAACTTAACAAAAAGGGACAGTGACGATTAACTCTGCCTCCATTATTCAGCAGGTACAAGCAATGTCAAATGGACTTGTGTTTGGTAACCATTTTTCTCTCAGTTCAAGTACGAATAAACCAGAACACTAATTTCGATACGGATTTTCATATCACGCTTACAGAAAGTCGGAGAATGTGCTAGTCAAAACGTCTTGTAAACAAAATGAGTGTTCAGTAGTCTAGATAGTTAATTTATTGTTAATGACTTGTCCGTAAAATATGCACTCTATCTACATAATATAATTATATATCTACAAATATATAATGTTATTTTTAGATTTCAAACAAATATTATTTTTAAATCATTCAACCTGTGATTATAATATTTGGCTTTTAGTTCAGTTTGTATATATTTTTATCATTATAGTTCCTAGACAATGTGAGGCACATGTATGTTTTCGGAATAGCCGTTTAATAGTTATTCAAAGTATTTAGTACGACTAATGTTTTATAGATATTATTATTAAACTAAATTGCCCCAAAATTACTTTCTGCCTCTGGGAATTGATAGGATGCAAACTGGATTAAACACCGTCTGACTGCAGAATAATTGTTAGAGACCAAATGGTGATATACGCCCTCTCTAAAGAGTTAGTTACACAAAACAATGTTCGAAATGCCATTGAAAGACGATATCAAAAGCCATCAAAACGACACAATGAGTTACGTTCTCTACACTTCCAGAAGACAGTCGAGATCGTGTGTGGAGGACCTCACATGAATCTATGTATTCAGCTTGTCAGGTGCTTTGCAGTCTGGTAATACCTTTTTTTAATAGTATGGGTTATGTTCTTACAGTTCGCAAAGACCGACTTGTAAAACCGATGTCACATACACCATTGTATGTGACATCGAACGTAAATCATTTGTACACTTTTATGCTCACCATGCTGCTTCGGGGATTTCAGCAAAATAACACAACTCCTTTTATCAGCTCCAATATCACTAGATGTAAACTCCATTGAAAATATATGGAACAAGTCTCACAGAATTTCTTGTAATCACACCTAACAATTAAAACTAACTCATGGGTAACTCAAGAATATACCTGGATAGAATTATGCACTCCAACATATCTGAGTCTCCATTTAATAGATGCTATTTAATAGATACTATTAATCTGGCGAAGGAACTTATGACACGATATCAGGTCGATTAATTTCTAGCACACTAATTTGTGAAAAATGTTATTAAAAATCCTAAAACTTATTAAAAACTGTTATTAAAAACATTAGTAAAAATCCTAAAACTGTTAAAGAGTCATATGTTCTTTTCTTTTTATATGATTTCCTGTTTTGTTTGTGTTTATGAAATTAAATTTTAACCACACAAGATGCGGAAATGGATGCGATATATGAAGGATGCACATCTGTTAGAACGAGCAAACTTGTGATGGCTATAACATATACTTGCTTTAAAACATTATTGATATTTTATCCGCAAAACTTTTTGATGAATGATGTTCTTACTGAATGAAAATTATTGTTCAGATAAACATTATATGATAGTAAAAAAATATTAAGAACAAAATAATTTGATTTGTGCCGTTGAAGATATATCAAGTTTTTTTAATTATATAAAAAAATCATATTATCACATGAAGTTTTGCAACGAACAAAATAATTTTTTTTCGATATCGCAATTAACAAAAGAAAGAAAAACACGAGGAAATGTGTGCCTTAATAAAAGCGATATCAATCTGATTAGATTAACCGAGACGAATAATGACTGTTCTTGAACAATAATGTTTTCTTTTGAATTTCAAGCATAGAATAAAGTATTAATCTTTCTGTTATCACGATATAGATTTTCTCTAATTGGATGGAAAGCATAACGAATAACTAATGAGGCTATTATATTGCCTTTGAAAATTATTAGAATCCTCTTTGGATATAAAAAAATATGCTCATATTATGAATGAATGAATTCTCGGATCATACTACAATACTAAAACGGTGTCAGTAATAAAGTTGTGCCCAATCTATCAATATATATATGTATATATATATATATGAGAGAGAGAGAGAGAGGGGGGGAGAAAATCATGAACATTTTAATTTACACACATGTATACACACGCATACATAAATGAAACTCATTTTACGAGGTGTAGCAAATACGTCGAAAGGAGTAATGAAAAATGAACATCTGGGGATCTGTCAGGGAGATCTATTTCAAAATTGGAGGTGATAAGATCCCAACAGTCAGGGAGAAGCAGGTAAAGAGTCTCGGACGTCTTTATTCAGTCCCACAGACTGATCGTCATAGGATTACAGAGGTCCAGAAAGTAGCTTTGAAGGGGATTAAATCAATTGATAAAACTTGTCTACCCGGACAGATGAAGGTTTAGTGTTAAAAAAAACATGGTCTGCAACCCTCTTTTGTGGCCCTTACAGATGTACGAGATTGCGATATCTCGCATTGAACGGATTCAACAGTATAGCAACAAATAACTGCGTAAGTGGCTCGGAGCTCCTTCTTGTTTTCGAAAGTGGGTTTATATACCAACTCTGGAAACCTACAGCTCCCAATATCCTCATTGGTAGAAGAATTCAAAATTGGGAAAGTACGCCTTCACATGATGATGAAGGACTCAGCCGACGAGATTATTCGGAAGGCGTATCCAGAAATTAAATCAGGTACGAAGTGGTCGGCCATTACGTGTGCTCAGGAAGCGGAATGCAGCCTACGAACCAAAGACATCATAGTGTAATATTATGCACGGGCGCTGTCGTTGAGTTGCGGCGACCTCGTGGTTGAAGGACGCCCGAGCACATCACAGTCATTGGGTTCATGGGTCTGACGATCAAAAATGTCACGAGTTCAAGCGTGATTTTGATATAATCACGCGTGAACTTTCACGTGCTGCACTACTGTTTTCACTGGTGATCATCAAACCTTCGAATTGATCCATCAAATTGCTATATAAGGAAACCAGGTAACGAGATTTGGGGGAGTTCAAGGCAGGTTTCTAAACAGGTTCAACAGAGGTCCATGACACCCTGACCCATGCCATACCCAGCCTGTCAGCAATACGACTGATATGAAAAGATCAACGAGCCATCTACAACGACGCCGCCGTCATCGCCAAGAAGAGGAGGGAGGAAGAACGCTATCAAACAAACATTTTTATCTACTGCCCTCTGTAGTCCCCATGAATAAAAGCGACTACAATTTTCTTCCTTAAAATTCGAGTTTTGAGTGTTTCTTTTCTGCGTACTCCTTTCTTTCAGACACAACGTATTTTGGTCCTATGTTACAATAGGCATCACTCAAACCAATCGAGCTGGACTGGGTAGCACGAGCAAAAAGGTATTCTCCAAAGAAGGAAAAAGAGATATCGTGAGCGAAGAAATCAGGTTGTTTGAGGAAGAGCAAAGAACAGCCAGTGCTGTTACTCTGGCCAAAACAATGTGCTTGGACAAAATGGAATGATATCGAACCAATTAAAATATCATGGAAATCCTTAATTGCAATGGAACCACTGGTGATATCATTCCTTCTTCGCTCTACTTATGATCTCTTACCAAATGCGACCAACCTAAAATTATGGGGATATACCGATTCGGACCTGTGCTTTTCGTGTAAAAGTGATCGGGGTACTTTGCGCCACGTTCTATCCGCATGTCCACAATCGCTTCAGATGTACACATGGCGACATAACAAGGTGTTAGTGGTGATAATAGAGTTGTTAAGAGCACAATGTGAGACAGCAAACCAGCAATCTGTCACAGTCAAGGAACCCATAATTCAGTTTCTCAATGAAGGTGAATGTCCTGTGAGGTAAAACAAAAAAATCCCAATATGAAGCTACTAAATGGAGCTGGTGACTGGAAAGTTTCAGCGGATCTCAAGATATCTCTACAATTTCCTGTTCACATTATTCAAACAGAAAAGCGGCCGGACATTGTAGCATGTCCGATTCAAAGAAGAGTGTCCTCCTCGTAGAATTGACAGTTCCCAGGGAAGAAAATCGGGAGGAAACATACGAGCGAAAGAAAAACCGATACGGGACACTGCGTGCCGACTGCGTGGAAAAAGGTTGGATATGCCATGTGATTCCTATTGAGGTTGGCTGTCGTGGTTTTCTTGGACACTCAGTCATTTCGTTTCTTTCAAAAATAGGAATCACTGGCTGCAGTTTGAAAGTTGCCTCAAATCGTCTTCAGACCGCGATGCAATATGCATAAAGTTGGATTTGGTCGAAAGCGAGAAGTTTGGGAAACATACGATTCTTCCTAAATATATTTCATACCAAAGTCAAACAACTTATTCAGTGATTTGAACATTTGTCTTTCCTGTTTAATCAAACGAATACACACACACACACACACACACACACTTATATATATATATATATATATATATATGATAACAATAATTTACTCTGATATATATATATATATATATATATATAATCATTATTGCGTCCTGCTGATGGCACTGAGTTCCTGACTCGTTTTCACTATCTGTCCCTAACATTTATCGTTTCTGTTCGGTCTTCTAGACTACATCCAGTGTACACACAGAGCTGATCTATGTCAGACTTTACTAGTCAGCCAACACTGGTGTGTCCATGAGTAGAAGCTCATCAGAGAACGTCGCTTAAAAGTTCGTCTTTACTTACCCAACAGTGCCATACATGTCTCGTTCATCTTATTTGAGATGGGAGGAACGTGGCCGTGCAGCTACTGTTGCTTCCAGGATTTGTTCAACACAACACGTAGCATTCTTGTATTTTTCTCAATGCATTTCGTTAGCCTCCAGGTGGTGGATCCATGCAGTAGTATTGACACAACCACAGCTTGGAATAAATACTGAGTTATTTTAAGAGAGAACAGATTTCTATATGATCAAGAACCTATCTATAGTCACCCATATGTTGACATCACTTTCAGTTGGTAAGATACTGCTGCTGAACTGGTCTACTAATTACAGAGGTGTGCCACTTAATGTGAAGATGGCTCCGTTTAAAGAGCAAGAACCCTGTTTTATTTGCATTCACGTAGAAGCCACCACCTACTCCTGCTGGCTCCAAGTTATGCAGCTGGAATTCGGCTTGAGTAGATGTATTTTGGAGAAGCGTTAGATCATTTGTATAGTCTGCGTCCTTGATAGTATCTGCAGAGTATCTTCCGCTTCTAATCTTTTTTTAGAGTGAAACAATTTTCTTTTGCAATAACTACTGGCGTTCGTTGTTGGTAATCTGGGTAGATCATAAACATATATTGTGCTGATGTATTTCTTTGCAAGACTCAAGTGACAATGTCCAAAAATTACGTATTAGTGCAGTGTTGTGGTATTTTACTTTGGAGGAAGAAAACGGATGATGTCAATCACATCCAATCTATGCTTTCAAGAGGGAACCACTGCATCCACATTGCAAGGGCATCTATGAAAGTTCTGAAAGAAACTTTTCCACCTCACTTCACTATGTGATGATATCTCGTTGCCGGCTTGCTCACCCTTGCGATTAATTCTTATGTAGATAATTGAGAGTTCAAGTCTTTCGACTTAAAATCGCAAACAACTGATGAACTGAAAGATTTTACTTATCATGAAATTACAGCAATATCAGAGATAAAGATTAAGTAATCGCTGCAGAACTTCTGAGCGAGTTTTCAGGACTGAGAGCAAAAATATCAGCCAAGTGTTGATATAAACTAAATAAAATGGCAAGTATTCTTCTTTCTTATAGCAGAATTAAAATTTGAATATGAACTCTGATGCCTTTTTCATTTAGTTTCCAATCTCAAGATGATTCTGCGGGAACCAGTATATACAAAAATCAAAATTTCCTCATGACATCAAACAACATCCCGTGCGCATATAGCCACCTTATTTGAGGCAACCAAACAGCTGATCATGAAATTAACAGTGCCATACGATGAACACTTGGAGGAAACTCATGAGCAGAACGCTCGCAAAATACCAAGAGTTGATAGAACAACATAGAAGCCAGAAGTGGGTGGTTGAGGGAATTCGCACAGCAGAGCTTCGACTAGAACTGATAAAAGATGAGCTGTTAATGAGTGATGTCCGTCGAAAATGCCATTAGGTGGCTTTAAATAAATCGAGTGAACCCTTAAAAAGTTTCTGCTGGGTTGCAATCAAGGAAGTAATCAATAATAGCAGGGTCATCTAGGTAAACGGGTTTGATATCAAAAGACTTGAATTTTTTTAAAAACACCAGGAAAATAATAGTTGATACCCCCAGGACATATAAAAATGTCTTTTGGCTCGGCAGATCGGGGTTCAATCTCAGATTGAATCATACCAAAGACTCAAAAATGGTACTTGATGCCTCCTTACTAAAGACACAGCATTATAAGGTATGGATCAAGAGTAAATTGGAGCAGCCAGAAAAAGGAGTAGCGCCCCTCCCTACTCCTTGGTGTGGTAGCTATTGGAAAGGAAGCCTTCGGGTCACCCTCGTTTATTGTCGCCAACTTTACATTTTTACTTTATGTTTACGTGGGGGACGTATTTCTGCTGAGGGTATTGATGCGAGTGTGCGTACGTATTTTTGCGTAAATTCTGAGTGGGAAAGTATATTTATTCATTTCTTTCCATTTAAGTTATGGTCAAATAAGATTGAGAAGACCGCTCAGGTAACAACTCCAAAAAGTTACATGTGTAGGGTGTCCTGGAGACATACAGTCTTGCAATGTTTTTTTATGTTCAGTGTCACGTGGTCTACCACTGAGAGGAGAGAAATAAGAAATTTCCCCTACCCCTTCCGTGTTTGAATTGACAGGCCCCAAAGGTTGACCGTTAAAAGAGGAAATTAGAATGTAGGTCAAGCTATCTGTACTCCGTAACCTCACCCGGGTGGATAGAGATAGTAGTCCGAAGAAATAGCATGACAGGGGGAGGTGGAAGAAGAAGTAGAAAGAGGCCGAATGATTGGCCAGAACCCTAAAGCGGAAGTAGCACCCTTTTCGTCAGCGGAAAAGAATTCAGTTTTAGGAAAGAAGTTGGTGTGACAAGATGTGTTGTCACTGTCACCAAAACTCCGGGTGAAGAAGCGAAATAGAGCTTTTGGACAGGAGATAACAGACGCCTTCAAGCCGAGCTCCATAGAATCCCGCTAGCCCGTTAAGGAAAATGCTCTGCGAAGAAATCCGTCGAAAACCGTTTTCTCCCTCCACCCTTCCTAAGTATTATCATTGTATGCTCTCTCTCTCTCTCTCTCTCTCTCTCTCTCTCTCTCTCTCTCTCTCTCTCTCAATTTAAAGAAAGAGGAAAGAAAAGAAAAAAAGAAGAAAGACGTTTGTATTTAGTATTATCTGCTGGTAATATAGCCGGCACTTTAAATATCTGTTTGGTCCGCACGCATCAAAAACCTTGTTATATTTTAAATGTCCCCTCGTGTTGAAACTTATTCGTTGTGTTGTTTGCCAATCGAGTTGCCTTCTTTTTGCATGTTCCTTTTCAGTTTCATTCCCCTCAATTTATTCTCGCTAAATGTCTTATTCGCCTTTTAAAACATTACACGGGAAATTGAAATTGTCGACAACGATAAATAATAATATTATATCTAAACCTAGAGCCTCATATCTTCCATTATCCTAGGGGTAGGAAGACGAAATGGTCTGGTGGGTGGGTGTAACGTGAAATTTGGAAACCCCTTACCAGCGGTGGTCAGTCTAGCCCCAAATTAACCCCCACATTATCTGCCGGTTCCCCATGTGCCCGAAGAAGGAATCTTAACAGGAACTTATTTTGCGAGGAATCAAGTGCCAGACTGCCCCGACTTCACACGTGCGAGAAATAAACTCCCGTCTTGGGATAAATATTTTATGCCACGTCACATCAGTCTTATGGGCGTCTCGTGTTCGAAAGTAGGGAAAAGTTTACTCCTGCTTATATACAGGTGCAGTCAGTTAGTTTGAGTAGATTAGCCCGGGACAGGGAAAATCTCTATAAGGACTCGCGTCACATCATCAAGTCTGAAACTTTGCATAACTTAAATAACATAAATTTCGCCAGCCGTCAACGTTGCAATAGTGAGAACTCCATACACAAAATCATTTTGCAATGTGTCACACATCCTTTCTCTGTTAAGCGACATATCCTCAAGTTTTTCTTTTGACCTTTTTCTTCCCTTTAAGACCTGTCTCGGGCTCATGCACTTTGATCCATACCTACAGTGAAATACTGAATAGCGTGAGTTTGACAACATTGCGCAAATGAAGGTGCATAAGCCGCAGACAGATAACTTTACACTGCAAGCGTATTACATTATAAGGTATTCCACTCCTAGGTGCCCATAGTTAAATGTACGTGGTGTATTCAATAGGTTTTTAGACTTTTTTGAACAGGAATTTAAAATTGTCGTAGACTCTTGAAAATTCACTATGTTATTGCTATACATCTTATGAGATGACTGACCAATTCTTATGATTTTAGGTTCGAATCAACAGCTACAGCAGTAACTGGAATACACCCTACTAAAGTCTGATTGTCACACCTGGTGAATTTCAAAAATGCAATTTGGACGTGAGGACACTTTAGAGGAACGATATGCAATAAAATTGTGTTTTAAACTTGGAAAAAATACCACAGAAACGTATGGAATGTTTCAGACTGCGTTTGGAGAATCTTACATGAATCGAGCATCAGTTTTTGAGTGGCATAAGAGATTCACGGAACGCAAGGAGTCAGTGAGGGATGATGAGAGGTGTGGGAGGAGTAAGGAAGTCAATATACCAGAGTTGATTGGCCAAAGGGTTAGGCTTAGGGTTAGGGTTACTATGCTGAGGTTTTAAGGGAGCTCAGGAAGAGATTCTCTCGGAAGAGGCCAGCACTCCTCAAATTGGGTCAGTGGTATTTCTACCAGGACAATGCACCAGTCCACAACTCCATCCTTTTCACTGACTATTTGAGCAAGAGGGGCATCAAGACAGCTCCTCAGCCTCCCTATAGTCCAGACCTTACTCCCTGTGACTTTTGGTTATTCCCTAAGCTCAGAGGCTGTCGTTATGAGACAATTGCGGAGATGAAAGAGGCTGTGACGAAGTTCATTGACACGCTCACACAAGAGGACTTCCATGAGACCTTGAAGAAGTTGTTGGAATGGTACAAGTTCATTGCCGTCAGAGGAGATTACTTCGAAGGGTACTAGAGTTTCAAGTGTGTACTATCAATAAAAGTGCCCAAACAAAAAAAGTCTGAAAACTTATCGTAGGCACCTCGTAATAATAGATACACATAGGTACGAGTGTGTCTATATGAATACCTATGTAAATGGGAGCAGTATATATATATATATATATATGTATAAGTGTGCGGTGGTTTGCGTATCTTTACATGTGGGTAGGCATAGGTAGCGCATATGTAATTTACTTGAAAATGAGTGTCTAGAATGTCTAGACAAGAAGGGGAATCCGCTGATTTAAAAAAAGAATTATCTCTTGATTGAGACAAAAGAACTAATTTTATTTTCAGTAGCTTGTATAAAAAAGTATTGTTTTTCAATTAATTTAGTTTTACGGAGGTCAATGGGAGAGATGTGGGGTTCTTTTAGGTACCTTATATTCAAGAAATATGTTTAAAAGATAGACGCAGAAGGTTATTTATACTCGGCTGGAAATACTCTCGTTCACTGAAGTCGAACAGACGTGAGAGTCAGAAGCTGACCGTTGGACAAAGTGGGAGAAGCAATTTCCTCACCTGACCGTGATTGTGATAATACGGAATCAACACCCAAATCCATTTTTACGAAGTGTTGCAAACGCTTTCTTCGACGGAGGAGAAAATTAGGAACCAACAAGTATATCTTCAAAATTCATTTTCTGTTTTTCTTCCGTGTAAAGCTGACTCATGGCTTGTACGGTTTCGATCCAAATCTGCGAACGACAAAGCCGTCTTAAAGTAATCAACACGATGTGCGTTTGAATCGATCTGCAGGTAAAACTATTACTGCAATTGCAAGGATCCGGATTTTCATGTGCGACAATGTCAATGTCGCTGAAAGTTATTCTCTTTAAAAAGTTGATGCGACAAATGGAACAAAATAAAATATGACAGACTAAAAATAAAAATCATATCAAACTTTGTACAGGCCTAATGTCATCAGATTGAAAATGATAAGATCAACCTGTTTTACCTGATGATGTTGGCTCAACTTTACAGATCATGTCATTTAGTGGAATCCAACAACTGTCATGTGGGCCCGTCTAAATGGCAGGCCCTTGACAAGAAGAAACTTCTTCAAGGTTCTCTATACCAAAGTATCAATCTCTACCTTAGTGATTTCTATAAAATAAGCCAGATAAAATTTTACTAATTGCTGGACTATTTGCGTCAGGTTGTATTATCAATTTACTCTAGAAACTCAGTTCATGCAAACATTACTACATGTAATGACCCGATGGTTTTAAAGGTACCTTTGAATTTGAGTGCTTCAAAATTCTGGCTTCAAGAAATGAAGCAGTATCATTCACAGATTTAGAATCAATACATGAGATGGTTTTTACGAGGTATTTCATTTCTGGAAAATTTAAACAATTGTATTAGCGTTAGAATTTGATTAAAAATCGGCCTCTATAAGCTGTCATGAGCAACTAGTCCATTCATAGTACCACCGATCCCATTACATGCATTCTTTCCGTAAGGGGTGGTAAAGAAATACCGGTTCGCTTTCAGGTTGAAATCAGACTCATGACATTTTAATGGGCACCTGAACAATCACTGAAATAGATGATTTTTTTAACGAAATGCCTATATGGTAATTGATGAATTACCCAATGAAGTAATAGTTTTTGTTGATAAAACTTACATTCTTGATACATAGTGATATCAACCCGTAATATGTTGGTAAAATATTAACTTTGTGTCTGATCCATTAAAGTGACACATGTACACCCATAAGTTTTGTCTATTATATATTCCTCTGATCTAAGAAAGCTATTCTGAAAACACATGTGTCAATGTTATAATTGTTGTTGCAGAGTTGATACTTCAAAATTTTAATGCAAGTAAGTTTCACACTCTTTGAAATAGAAATATGGACTCTCGCATTTGACAAATTTTACAATAACTGAAGTGTATCCATTTTCAGGGACTCATATCAAAGATTAGGATTGATAGAAAAAAATTATCTTTAAGATTCTAAACTCACCCCCAAATGAACTTTAAGAATATTCATGGTTTTGGTGTTTCTGTGAAGAGTTATTGAGATCGATTTATTTATCTCTGATTGAGATTTACGTTGTTGTCGACTTAGACATCTCATTTTTGTGCGGTGGATTCGCATTCCTTTGATGCTTACAAAACTGCATCTGCAACAGCATTGTCTGTCCGTAGACGGTCCAAGTTCGTTACCGGAATCAGTCAGTTTGATTATCTCATTCTTCACCCGACTTTCGGGTCATCATAGAGGCATTTCTCTCTCTCTATATATATATATATAGGGTTGAGTTCTCTAGCGAAGAAGTAATCGTGTTGCCATTAGCGCCTTTGCAAGTCTCTTCGTATTCGAATTGAGATCTCGGCGGCCGTTTGAACGGATGTATGTAAGCAATAGTAATTGTGATTCATAACCGTTTAAAAATGTACTTCGTAGCTAATATCTCCTCGTAGCTAAATGGTGAGAAGCTTTGACTTGGTGTTTCAGTCAACCGGGTTTCGATCCCAGCTACGGGGAGATACTGTCTAGCCACACTGATGAGTTCTGATAGAACGAAACAGATCTGTCTGTGGATGACTATATGTGTGTGTGTGTGCCGTAAAAACCTGATTTAATTTTATTTCGGTTACGATCTGACCGGACAATTCTGCTATTAACGTGGCGTAAAGACTCGTGTATGACATAATATATACATCGTATATATGGCCCCTGCACCTTTCTTTCCTGTAACTAAATGCAAAATTCGGGAAATTTAACAGTAAAAATAATTGATTTCCCAACAATCTAGTTTTTTTAAGTAATTATTTCTTTTTTTTTTTTTTGTACACAGATAAACTACATTTTAGTCGATGTGTATTGGCAAAGATACACTCTACATTCCATTTTAATGTACTGTTAAAATTTTGGCAATACATATATCATTAAACTTAACACCCGAGAATCTTTATTCTTTCTTTGCATCTAAGTTATTTTAAGTTAGATTCTTTTATAAACACATTACAGGAATGAAAATCTAGATGGAAAAAGAATAGCAATAAGTATATCGTCATTGTTATAGGCCAGTGGACTTTGCCTGAACCTTAAATTGTTTGTCTTCTTGTGTTGCATTTATATATCTGACTTATGACCAAATGTTTTGCAGTAGATTCTCAATGTCATGAAAACTAAATGAATTTTGTCAATTTCTGCTTTTGTTTTTGATAATGAAATGTGGAAGTCAAGTTCTCCTCTGCGCAAACAATATTAAGATCTGTTTAAACAAATTTTAAAAAACAAATCATGTATCTACTGGAAATTGATGAATTGCATTAAGCTCCATTAACTCAAAATCCAGGATGCATTTAAGCCACGTTCAGTAAGGTCAAGATTTCATTCAGTTTCGTTCGCGGAATAAAATGTCAGATTTCACATCATAGGCTGGGCATTACAATTTTCCGGTTGAGTGTAATTCGTGGATAGCTACGCTTGTTAAACTTACGTGGACCCTAGAAACCTACTGTCTGCTTCTTTTAGATCATGTACTAACTGATAGTTTGGGAGAAATGAATATGCTGGAAAGTTCAGATCATTTTTCCATTTTAATGTTGGCATTTTTTACCAGTTTTACCGATATTAACCATCCACAAATTGTAGGAAAATCCTTACTTATTATGAGCAAAATACCCATAGTTCTTGACAATAAAACAATCTAAGATAATGTTAGAAGCTTATAAATTTAAGATATTCTATGTATCTATTGCACCCTGAAACTGAAAGCAGTCTTCATTAATTTATTGGAGTAGTGATAAGATTCATGTTAACGCTTATAAATTTAGCTTTTTCTTTAGAAATGATATGCTAAAAATGAAATAGAACAAATGAAAATCAATCATGTTGATGGGATTTTAATCTAATTGCTTGGGAAAGACTTAAACGGATGGTTTACGTTGAAAATAGCGATTTAAACTATGCAGTTATTCATTATTCTTTAGTGAAGCTACATAAGAAAAATCAATGCATTTTTCTTTATAATACGTAAACTGTCCATATTCTTATCGTCATAACTTTTCTTGCGTTCTAATGCATTCTTAATTTGGTTGTTCTATTCTTTCCAGTGATTCTCTTTTCCAACTTTTATATCATATCCCGATTGCGAATTAGTCGCACAAGACTTTCTCACTCTTTTATACTCAAATAGGAACAACAATCACAGCGTTTGACGTGCCAAATGCCTTTCACTGTTAGACATGTTAGAATGTAGAGCTTTCGGTCTCGTAAGAAAACGATTTTTCAACGTAAATTATCTGAGCGAGTTGTTCGAGAACGTCAACATGGATGACGTTCTGTCCTTCTTGAGAGACACTGGGTTGAACCAAAGAATATGAAGAATTGAAACCATTTAATCGTGTGAAAGTTTTGAGCTCTTGCTTATTTGAAATATTAACTACAAAGTACTCGTTTAGAAATCTTAGGTTTAACATATGTAAAACCGGAAATTGGCATTAAATAACCTTTAAAGGTTTATATCCCATAGAACCCAAACAAACAAACAAAATTTGCAACATTTTATTATCAACATAGCACATTTTTCCTTACCAAATTCCTTTCCTATATCCACGCTGTATAACTTTATTATTTGTTTCATAGTTGCCAGTTATTTTTCGTTTTTACATTGTTCAGTCGGCTGGAGCTGTAGAATACACCAGCTTCATCTCTACAGACCTCGTCCCTGAACGAGTGTCCTGGTTATATGACACTTAACAATCCGATGGTGAAGCTCTAGAAATGCTGGAGATTTGGGTAATGCAGAGTACCACTTTACACCCATCGCTTACAGGTCCACTCTGGCTTGGAGTAAAAGCACCTGATAGGGTCCTAACTATGGATCAAATAGAACTGTTTGACATTTAAACTATATGTATACTGATGTCTTATGTTGAATTGAATTGTTTGAAATAGAACTGTTTAATCATTTGACTGTGTGTAAACAAATGAGTGATGTTTAATTGAATTGATGAGGCATAGCAATGCTTTGAACCACTTAAATATTAATGGTGAAAGTGTATCTCCCTGCAAAATGTCTCTCTGGATTTTCATTTCTGCTTAAGTTTTTCCAACAGCTATCAATTTCACTTTCCAGTTTTTCATGGCTTCTGTGATGAATTTAATGACTTTGTCAGATGTCTTGTACATTTTGAGATAGTCTATTATCCAGCTTTGCAGGAGCATATCATATGCCTTTTTGGGGTCAATCCACGCCATGGCTACGTTTTTCCGTCTCGTTTTGCTCTCCTTAAGTATATGCAGGTAAATGCATTCTTCATTCTTCTCCATTCTTTTTTTAGACATATCGTCCATCTATGTCATCTCTTGGATGTAAGGCTTTGTGCATCTTCCTTACCTTTTTATACCTCTGGACTATTTGCAGAAGTTCTTTCTTTTTCCATTTTAAGATTAGACCCGGATATCTTACATGAGAGACACCTTTTCATAAGATTCCTACGGCAGACTTAAGGTTCGAGATGTTTTCTCGTTCGTATAAGCTACTCTTTTTCTTTTTCTTTTTCTTTTTTCCTTCAGCTCTGTTTGTTTGATGGTGTACGCTTCCAATATTCCTAAGTACTCGTAAGTTTCCTTTTCTTTGAGCATATTGTTTCTTTCTTGGTTTGGCAGTTCTATTCTATCAGTTATTTTACTTTTTCCGCTTCTCATTATTTGCTTGGAACATGTTTCTAGGCTAAATTCCATTCCTGCATGCTGACTCTTTATTCTTATTATTTGTATTAGAGTCATCAATTATTTTTCATTTTTTGCAAACAGCTAGATATCATCGATGTGCAATAGGTGGTTAATTTTTTTTTTTTTTGCTATTTAGCAAATTTGTAAACTCTCGTACATTTTCTAAGCATGTGATTGAGTGGTATCATATTTATTAGAAATAGTAATGGTGAAATTGCATCAGCATTGAAGATGCCCCACTGGATTTTCACTTTAGCAAAAGTTTTTCCTCCTGCTACCAATTTTCCTTTCCAATTTTTCATGGCTTCCAACATGAAGTTTATGACTTTGACGAATATCTTGTACATTTTGAGACAGTTCTTATTATTACCATTATTTTACTTCTTTGAGAGTTTTTCACTGGTTTTTGACCAACAGCAAGTCTTCTCAAGTCTCTAGGACTCTTCTTAGTATTCTGGTTGATCTTAATAATGCTGTAATTAGGATGGTCTTCGCTTGTTTTCTTATTTCCAAATCTTCTTGTCCTTTTACCAATTACAATTAGTATCACTAATACCTTCACGTTCCATAGTTTCTTCAGTTCTCCAGCAAGGTCAAGATATTTATCTTTTTTTTTTTCGCTTATTATAATTATTATCATTATTTCCTTTATGAGTTTTTCACACCAGTTTAGCTGGTGGTTTTTAACTGAAACGCGCGTGACAATAAATCTCCACAGGTCTTCAGGACTTTTCTAATTTTTCAAGCTGTGTTGTAGTCTGGATTGTCTTGATTCTTCCAGTTTCCCAGTCTGTTTTTCATGTCATTGGAAACTGTTCCAAGGGTACCAATAATAATAATGATAATAACAATAATAATAATAATAATAATAATGATAGCTGTGGAGCATGAAGGTGACCGTGATACCATTTGTAATTAATAGTATCACTGTTACCCTCACGCTTCACAGCCTCTATCCTCATTTTGCTCATTTGAGAGTTCTTCGCACCAACATTAGTTGATAGTTTTCCACTGGAGTTAGAGTGACAGCACGTCTCTTCTAGTTTCCAGGACTCTTCTAAGTATTCTGACCGATCTCAAGAATGTTGTCATCACTCGTCCTCTTATTTCTAAGTCCCCCAAGTCCTTGAACTAATCCTTTGGTGATTGTACCGAGCATGCCAACTACAATCGGTATCACAGTCACTTTCATGTTCCATAGTTTTTTTTCAGTTCCATAGTAAGATCAAGGTATGTATCTCTCTTTTCGGTTTCCTTCGGTTTTGCCCTGTGATAAACCGGAACGGCAAAGTCAACAATACAGCAGATTCCGTTGTTGTTTTGTTTTTGTTTTTACTATCACTCAGTTTGATCGTCTGGCCTAGATTAGATGATCTGTTTGTATCTCAAAATCCCTGAGGATTTTGTGCATCTTATTTTTTTAGGACGAATTCTGAGTTGTGTATATACCATTTGTTCGTATGGTCAAATTTGAACTTCTTGCACAATTGCCGGTGGATTAACCCCCCCAGTCTTGTCTTGTCTTATACTCACTTTGCGCTAATTTATTACATTTGCTTATTGATCGTTTCGTATCTATCTAGATTATGCAATCTACATCTGCTATTTTGTTACGTCTTGTCTATTCATACTTTGTTTTGAGCTGCTATCAAAAGAGCTTCAGTTTCTTTCTTAAGGTTTTCCTTTCTTAGCCCTGTTCAATTTTTCTTATGAGCGATTTCGGTTGTTTGTTGCTTGAAACATCCATACTGTTATTTTTCTTACCATTTTTGTTTTCTGGTTATGTTTGTTCTGTTGATGTTTGTGTTGTCTGCATTCTTGCTTTTTTATGTAATCCTCGAGTCGATGTATCGATGCATCGACGCTATCTTAAATGGCGGCAAGTCCTCTCCCTCCTCTTTTTCTTGGCACATACAGTTTGTCTACGTCTTCTCTGGGATGTAAGGTCATATGAATTGTCACGAAATTTCTTGTTCTCTGATCCATTTGTTGGGTTTCTTTTCAGGCTCACTTTAAGAATGGTCCCGATTATATTACGTGGGAGACATTTCTTTGGTGAGATGTCTACTATATAGTCTCCTGATGTATTCTTTTCTTTATTTTTTCTTTCATCTCTGCATGTTTAATGTCCACTTCCAAGTATTTTTAGATTTCCCTTCCTTCGAGCGTTTTGATTTTCTCTTAATTTGGTTATTCTATTCCTTCCGTCATATGATGATTTTCGCTTATTATTATTAGGATGGCACATTTTTCCTTGCCAAATGTCATCCCTATATCTTGACTATATATCCTCACTACCTGTTTTAGGGTTTCCAATTCCTTCTCATTTTTGGCAAACAGTTTGATGTCGTCCATATAAATGAGGTGGTTGTTTTCTCTTGCGATTTATGAAGTTTGTATCTGCCTGTGCATATCCCTGGAAGATCTCTCTCTCTCTCTCTCTTCCTCTCTCTCTCTCTCTCTCTCTCTCTCTCTGGATTTTCACCTCAGTTAAACTTTTTCCTCCTGTTGTCAATTCGACTCTCCGGTTTTTCATGGCATTTTCGATAAACTTAATGACTTTGTCGGATATCTTGAATGTTTTGAGACAGTCAATTATCCAGTTTTGCGGAACCATATCATGTTCCTCTTTGGAGTCAATCCACGATATAAATTATTTCTTTTCGTCTCGTCTTTCTCTCCTTGAGGATGTGTTGTTCAATGTATAGTAGCTTTCCTGTAACTCTGATTCCCCAGCGGGACCCTTTCTATTCCCCGGGGAACGGTCTCCAACTTATTTGTGAATCGTATCCCTCCTCCCTAATTTATGCCATTAGAATTTCCCATATCATATGTAGACATGTGTCTATTATATTGTGGCGGTTCTTTTGGGGGGTTCTTTTTGGATCAGCGTAGTTTTTCTGCTGTCATCCATTCTGTTATATCTGTTTCTTGTAGGCTTCAATTCATTTTGAAAACCAGACTGTCATAGATGGAAGTGAGTTTTTAAATCAGTATTCATGTATGTCATCATTGCCTGGCGTTTTGCAATTTGGTACTTTTGTGGGTATTGAGGTTTTTATTCTTAGTCCTTCGAGTCCTAAGTCTTTTCCTATGTTGCTTATCCATTCGGATTTTCTGTTATGTTTTTTTTCGTTCCCATATTTTGCACCAAAATTATTTTGTTACCTTGTCATCCAATAGTTTGTATATGGAGGTGCATTCACCCTTATTTGCTGATAGAATTCTTTCGTTGCTTTGGAATGTTCTGTTTTGTCTACATTGATTTATCTCGTCTCGATATCGCTTTAGTTTTCTTTCTTTTGCATGTACCTTTCTGGTTTATTTCTTTGTTTGTATTCTTTCTTGGGTTATTGGTTTTTCGTCCCGTGTTCCAGCGTTTTTCCTCTGTATTATTATTATTTACTCACTGAGAGTTGTTCACATCAGTTTTAGCTGGTCTTTCACTGGGGCCTGAGTGACAGCAAGTCTCCTCAAGGCTACAGGGCTCCTCTGAGTATTTTGGCCGTTCTCGATAGTGTTATAGTTTGAATGGTATCCACTCTACCTCCAACCTGCAAGCTCTTCAGTCTCTTTAATAATCCTTTCTTTACTTTATCAAAAACACCAATGACCATGGGTACAATTGTCACCTTCATGTTTCATAGTTTTTTTAATTCCCAAGCAAGGTCCAGGTACTTATCGTTCTTTTCATATTCTTTCAGATTTATTCTGTGATCAACCAAGACAGCAAAGTTCACAATTTTTCAAATTTACTCTTTTTGTTGATTATTATTAGGTATGGTCTTATGGCCGAGATTAGGTGATCCGTTTATATGTCAAAGTCCCATAGGACTTTATGTGTGTCATTCCCCAGGATAGCTACTGGGTTGTGCATATTTATTCATAAGGTCAAATTCAAATTTCTTGCACATTTTCCAGTGGATCACCTTGCCCATCCAGTTGTGTCTAGTCTTATACTCCTTCTGTGCTAATTCGTGCAGATGTATTCGCTTATTATGGAATTAATGGTTTCGTCTCAATCACTACATAACCTACATTTGGTATTTTGTTGCGTCTTAACTATTCTCGCTTTGATATGATTGGTTCTTATGGCGTTGTTTTGTGTTGCTATTAGGAGAGATTCTCTCTTAAAGTTTCCTTTTCTTAGCCACGTCCAGGTTTTCTCGTGTGAGATGTTGTTTATTAGTCGTTTAAAACGTCCATAGAGTTGTTTTTCTTCCCATTTTCGTTTCCTATCTATTGTCATTTTGTTGTCCATCGTGTTGTCTGTCTCGTTTCTGGTGGCTGTAATTAGTCCTCCTTTGTGGTTTTCTATGTAGTCGTCGAGTCGATGTATTGATGCGTCAACGCTGTCTTCAATGCTGGCAAGTCCTCTTCCTCCCTCCTTTCTTGATACACATAGTCTGTCAACGTGATTTCTGGGATGTATGGTCATTAGTTGTCTTGTTCTTTGGTCCATTTGCTTAAGTTCTTCTATGGTCCATTTCAAAAAGGGTCCCGAATATCTAACGAGGGGAACAGCCCAGATATCTATTCTTTTGATAAGGTTTCTGCTAGATTGTTTTGTCTCGAGTAACTTTCTAGTTATCCTGAAATATTCTTTCTGAATTTTTTCTTTCACTTCACTTGTTTGATGGTGTCAGCCTCCAAAATGCCCAAGGATTTGAAGGTTTCCTTCTCTCCGAGCGTTCTAATCTTGTGTTGGTTTGGTAGTTCCATTTTGCCAGTAAGATGTCATTTGCCACTTTTCATTACTAGCATGGCACATTTTTCTATGCCAAATTCCATTCCTATATCCTGACTGTATGTTCTAACCGTGTGTATTAGAATTTCCAGTTCTTTTTCATTTTTTGCAAATAGTTTGACGTCATACATGTACATTTGGTGATTGATCTTTTCCTGCAATCTACTAGGTTTGTATCCAGCTGTGCATTTTCTGAGTATGTGGTTATATTATTATTTACTCCTCTAGAGTTTTTCACATCAGTATTAGCTGATGGTTTTTCACTGGAGTTTGAGAGACAGCAAGTCTCCTCAAGTCTCCAGGACTCGTCTCAGTATTCTGGCCGTCCTCAGCAATTCTGTCGTTTGGATCGTTTCCACCCGTCCACTAACTTCCAAGTCCTCCAGGCCCTTTAATAATCCTTTAGTTACTGTGCCTAACGCACCAATCACAATTAGCACAATCGTTACTTTCATGTTCCACAGTTTTTTCAATTCTCTAGCAAGGTAGAGGTACTTATCCTTCTTTTCACTTTCCTTCAGATTTATTCTGTGGTCTGCCGGGACAGCAAAGTCAACAATTTTGCAGATTCTCTTTCTTTTGTTGATTATTATGAGGTCTGGTCTTCTGACCGGGTTTAGGTGATCCGTTTGTATGTTAAAGTCCCATAGGAGTTTATACGAGTCATTTTCTAGGACAGGCGCCGGGTTGTGCATATACCATTTGTTTGTATGGTCGAATTAAAATTTCCTGCACATTTCCCAGTGGATTACCTTGCCGACCCAGTCGTGTCTCGCCTTGTACTCCTTCTGTGCTAATTGGCTGCATTCGCTTATAATGTGATTGATCGTTTCGTCTCTGTCACCGCATAGCCTACATTTACTGTTTTGTTGCGTCTTATCTATTCTCGCTTTGATATGATTGGTTCTTATGGCGTTGTCCTGTGCTGTTATTAGGTGGGATTCTGTTTCTCTCTTAAGGTTTCCTTTCTTAGCCAGGTCCAGGTTTTCTGGTGTGAGATGTTGTTTATTAGATGCTTAAAGTGTCCATAGAGTTGTTTTCCTTCCCATTTTTGTTTCCTAGTTGTTGTCATTCTTTCGTTTATCGTGTTGTCCGTATCGACTCTGATGGTTGTAATTAGTCCTCGTTCGTGTTTTTCTATGTAGTCTTCGAGCCGTTGTATGGATGCGTCAACGGTGTCTTCGATGCTGGCAAGTCCTCTTCCTCCCTCTTTTCTAGATACATATAGTCTGTCAACGTCGTCTCTGGGGTGTAATGCCTTATGCATGGTCATTAGTTTTCTTGTCCTTTAGTCCATTTGTTTAAGTTCCTCTCGGGTCCACTTGAGAAAGGGTCCCGAGTATCTGACTAGTGGCACAGCCCAAGTATTTATTCTTTTGATGAGGTTTCTGCTGGAGAGTTTTGTTTCGAGTATGCGTGCTGCACGTTGAAATTAATGTCCTGCCACCATTTTTCCACTGTTATTAGAATTCAAGATCTATTTTTTAGAAATAGATTATTTATTATCTATCTTTAATTTTTACTAGCATTTCAGTCATGTTGATTTAGCTGACTTTCGCTAATACCAATACCATCAATCTTCGACCGTTAATAAACGGTACAGATCCGTGTGACAACTTTGGTAAGGACCTGTAGTAAAGAAGTGTTGGAACAAATAAAACATCTTCTAAATACGAATAATTTTCCCAGCTACTTTACGCCCTTTATTTGAAAAAAAAATAACCATTTTCAACCATGTGTAAGATGAGTAAGTACATCAAATAATGATAATGACTCAATTCAGAGGCTCATACAAAACCTGACATAATACAATTCAAACCTTTTCTTATGAAACATATAGCAATAAAGATGTATTAACGGAATACGTAATTTATGCAATATTAGTAATATGGAAGTCAATCGAGATGAAAACGATTCCTTTTTTCAAGTGAGATTCATTGCTATTTAATGGCTCTGCTGGTACGATCAAAGCTCAAACCCTGATACGAATAAAAACTCTATTATCCACTGCTGAATTGGTAGGTGTCTCTTACTAGCCGGATTACTTATGGATTCAGGCACTGTTAATTTCGAAAGATATCACAGCTTGCTGAAAAGTCAATCAACACACGTGGTTGGTGGCACGTATTTTTAGGATCTGACGAGAGGGTTGAGATGTAAAAAGCTCTTTAGACTGGTATAACAGTGTTGATTTCTTGTTCCCTATTAAGGAAAATGCGTGCACTGAGTCAACCAAAGGCAGAAACAGCTTCACAGATGAGATTCTTGATTTCATGGCCCAGAGAAAAAGAGGCGTTAAGAATTCTGTCAAAGTAGGCAAAGCAATTAAGGTTCTGCATTTGACTTGGACCTGAATACAAAGAGAGCACTAGAAGCTATACTTTCCTGTTGTTGGAGTGACATAAGGCTTCCATATTGCGTCTATAGCAAATGAGACCTGTGTTCAAGTAGGTCTTAGACATGATATCAAAGTTGTGATCTGTTACAGAAGGTTTTCTTTTTAATACGGAATATATCGCGTTTAACATTGCCGTCACAAGTTCACCCTTGAGATGTGGACTATCGTAAGTCCGAACCACAGGACCATGTGAACAATGTGCTCACTTCAAACACAGAATAACAGGCCAAGCTGTGGCAAATATCGCAGCATCATCATCCTCTCAGGAGTTGGAAATATCTCTAAGTTGAATTTATAGATCTTATTAAGGCTTTCGACTCGGTGAACAGAGCTATCTTGTACCGTATCAATCAGAAAAGAAAATTTCATTCCAAATTTACAGCAATTGTGATAGATTTTCACGAATATGAGTTCGCAGAACTTTCGTGGAAGCTTAGTCTCTTTTACCATCTAGGATGGGATCAAGCACTGGCAAACTAAAGTATCTATATTGTTGCTGCTACTCTGCCAGACTGGAATTTCCTGACGGAATATCAATCAGCAACATAATTTCTAGTGAGTATTTGTAAGCAGAAACCTCCAAGAGATCCACTTTTCTGATGAGTATCAGAAATACTTATTAAATTTTTGCGAAAGTCTGGTTGCAATTTACTAGGTAATGATTGATTATAAATCATTCTCAAAAATATTTATCTGTTTTAGTATTTTCAATAGTGTGAGAATGGTGATCTCTAGAGTAGAGATTTTAATGAATTTGCGATCCAAAATTATATGCATGTATTGTATCAAATTTCTGGTAAAACATTTCATTATAAGTCGAAATTCGTAAAATAACATCATATGTTCTAAGAGCACAGTCAGTGAAATTGTTTACTAAGTTTTGCTTAGTTTACCAAGAAGTTTAAAATATGCGATATTCAGAGAGAATCCAACTCAATAACAATGGTCTGCTAGTATAGTAATTTAGTAAGTTTAGCTTTGTCACAAGGTCAGAAATATGGAACATTCGTACTCACAATGATCTGCTTGCAAACCATTGCACTACTTGCGGTGTCCTTTGTAATCAATGCTGTTATTAGTAAACTGATCTCGCAACCTTGAATTTATTTAAGCTTAGTCAATATCAATGAAAGAGCCTGTAGTACTTGAGTGTAAATAAAGAAGCTGAAAGGGATTTGGAGAAATAAAAAAAAAAGAAAATTTATTACAATCTAATGATATAATGAAGTTCAATTTATATCAAAGGATTCAAAATGTTTGACATATGTAATTCGAGCATAGTCTGACATTCCTATATAATGCGTTTAATTTTCCTATTTTACTTTCATTGGTCTTTTCGAATTAATTGAATCCACTTTATTTTCGGCGTCCGGTTCATGAGTCATTCGCGGTTTCGCACATTCTAATGCGTGGCATGAACTTCATGAACTTATATTTCCATAGTTTAAGCTTTGAGATAAGCATATTGCAGTCCCGAGGATAAGGGTTATAGTGTTCGCTAATGGCCCGGGAGACCGGGGTTCAATCCCAGGTCGAGTCATACCAAAGACTCAAAAATGGTACTTGAACCCTCTTTGCTTAACACTCAGCTTTATAGGGTATGTATCAAGGGCAAAGTGGATCAATCCAAGGAAAGGAGTTGTGCCCTTCCCTACACGGTGTAGTAGCTATTGAAAAGGGAACCTTCGGGTCGCACTCGACTACGGTCGCCAACTTTACTTACTTACTTTCGGCGTATAACTTACACAGTCGAATTTTTTTATTCTTTGTTTTTGTTCTTTGCTTTCTATTTATTTTTCTTTCTTCATTATCTTAATTGTCTCATTTGCTTTCATTCAGTTTGTGCCATTTTTTTCCGTGTTTCGTTTTTCCTTCTTCTGTTCATCTTCGCACTTTTCTTTCTTCAATAAATTATTTTCTCATTTACAAGGCCTGAATCAAACTCACAAGTAATGGTCTACTGCTTTGCTCATTATTACATCACGCAAAGCATTCCAAAAAGTATAGCTTGGATTTGGCACAAGACCGGAAGTATGAAACAACTCCTGATGATAGAACTTTCCTCATTGGTCTGTGAGACAAGCATGGTAGCCATTACACCATGATAAAGGTCTTTATGATTTAACACTCTTAGCTTAGTTTCTTAAACGGACAGAAATATGGAGCAGCTATGTAAATCCAACCCATAAATAACAATCTACTAGCCAAGCTTCACTTGACCTTTTTGTAAGTTTATGTGCATCTTGTGTAGCCTTATAGAAAAAATAAAGCTAATGTAAACTTTTGCCTGCGTTGCAGTATTTCTATTTTTTTAATTGCCTTCGATACAATATAGCTAGTTACTTAATGGCTGTGAGTTCAACTTCTGGGACTAGTACTGCAAAAAAGCCATATACTCTGGATCAATGGATGGACAGGCAAATGATATTACAAGATGAATTAACAAGGAATAATTCATTTACATGAGTTATCCATAAAGATAGAGTTTGATTCGAAATTCCTAGATGGTTACAAACTAAGATAAATGCCTGAAAAAACATAAGAATACAATGTTACGATATAACAACCTAGATGAAGACATTCACTGACAAACAAAAATATATTTCAAATGCAAACATGAAATTTACAAAATATCCCATAAGAAATGAGGAAACTGATAACTGATACGCCGTCGAATCGTGTTTTTTTTTTTTTGTTGTTTTTTTGTTTTTTTACAATAAATTAGAAATAAAGAATACGAGGTGCCTTCAATAAGTTTCCAGACTCTTTTGTTCAGGCATTTAAAATTGTCGTAGACTCTTGAAAATTCAGTATGTTATTGTTATACATCTTATAAGATGTCTGACCAATTTTTATGATACAGATACAGACGGAATTGGAATACACCCTACCCTGTGATTGTCACAGGTGAATTTCAAAAATGCAATCTGGATGTGAGGACACTTTAGAAGAACGATATGCAATAAAATTCTGTTTTAAACTTGGAAAAAATGCCACAGAAACGTATGGAATACTTCAGACTGCTTTGCGACCATCTCGCATGAATCGAGCATCAGTTTTTGAGTGGCATAAAAGATTCAAGGAAGGGATGATGAGAGGTGTGGGAGGAGTAAGGAAGTCAGAACATCAGAGTTGATTGGTCAAATAAAGAATTTCATGGATAAGGACCGTCGTGTGTCTATGGAGACAATAAGTAGCACAATTTGATGTCAGTGCGGGAACTGTACACACAATTTTTCGTGGGGCACTGAAGATGCGGAAGATTTGCGCGTAGTTTGTGCCAAGGGTGCTTAGAGAAGTTCAGAAAGAAGGACGTTGTCATGACAGCAGGGAGATGGTCGAGCTGATCAGTTCAGATTCCGTAGTTCTTGACGCTTTGGTGACCTGCGATAAAAGCTGGCTCTACTGCTATGACCCAGAGATCAAGAGACAGAGTTCCCAGTGGAAGCATGCTGGCTCTACCAAACCCAAGACGGCCAGACAGAGCAAACCCACCCACAAAACTTTGATGATTACTTTTTTGACATCACTGGCATGATCTACATGCACTGGGTTCCCACTGAATAGACGGTCAACAAGGAATACTATGTTGAGGTTTTAAGGGAGTTCAGGAAGAGATTACGTCGGAAGAGGCCAGCACTCTTCAAATCGGGTCAGTGGCATTTCCACGAGGACAATGCACCAGTCTACAACTCCATCCTTGTCATAGACTATTTGAGCAAGATGGGCATCAAGACAGTTCCTCACCCTCCCTATAGTCCAGACCTTGCACCCTGTGACTTTTGGTTATTTCCTAAGCTCTATAAAAAAACCTAGAGGCTGTCGTTATGAGACAATTAAGGAGATGAAAGAGGCTGTGATGAAGGTCATTGACATGCTCATACAAGAGGACTTCCATAGGGCCTTCCAGAAGTTGTTGGAACGGTCCAACAAGTGCAATACAGCCGGTGAGTTTCATGTGTGTACTATCAATAAAAGTGCCCATACGAAAAAAGTCTGGAAACTTATTCAATGAGCCTTGTACATCACTTAAAACAAGGAAAAACAATCAGATCAATGTGTAAGAAAGTATTTGCTATGAAATCAAAAATATTTCTAAAATTTACCAAAAAATACATGAGGAAGAAGAATCTATAACTTTTCTTCCATTCTTAGAAGAATAAAAGTGTACTTCAAAAATCAAAACGTTAAAAGATAAAGAAGCGATGTAAAGGAATTACAGACCCATTTACGACTCCAGAAACTATATTATAAGTAACCAAAAAGTTGTTTTCTCAAACAATTCTTGAAGTTGGAAGACCTCTTGATTCTATCAGACTGAAATAAAATTTGAAAAAAATCTAAAGGCAAACATGCATCAGCCAGACAGAGAAGCAAACGGCCAATCATCAAAACCCAATTCGAGAAGAACGCTGTAACTAGTATTTCTGTAATAACCAACTTCATTCATGCAATAAATAAGAGGAATTTTTGGGTAATTTGACTGAGAACGTGAACATACTCTAAAATCAAGCACGGAGAAATTTTATTTTTTCAAATATATCTACCCAGGGAACAAGGAAGATAAATCATTTCTTCTCACTTTACTTGAATTTGACTCTCCTCAGGCCAGATTTTTCTTAATTTTTTGGTTTCATTTTGATTAAAATCACTATTTCAACATACCTTTCCATTGCTACTTTTGGACTTCTAACAGAATAACTTTTCATTAATTGAACTCTTCAGACATCTCTAGAACCCTCACAATTCATTTGAACTATTTAAACTTTAATACACTACTAAATTAAAACTTAACTTTCAAGTAAGTCTTTATGTTTTGAATATTTTGTTGCTGCTTCTCCTATAAATAATTTCCTGATATATCTTACCTTTCTTAATCTTTCCCAGACACACAAAGTAATATTTTGTGCAAGGTTTCAATATTTCTATATTTTATAATCAATTTGATTTAGTTCAAGCTGAGTTTATTGTCCACTGTTTCCATCTTTTATTTGAGATGTCTCCTTCATATTTGAAAAATTGCGATGAAAACTCTTTAATCCAAGTGTCTTCATCAGTTTATGAAAACTCTTCCCATTTATGAAAACTCAACCCATTTACTTATATAATGGGAAGTAATTATTAAAAAAAAACGCAAAAACAAAAAAATTAGTTGTAGTGACCGATGCATTTTTTAAATAAGGGTCTATAATCTCAACAAAAATTAACACTATTTTAATGTAGATCCGTTTTAGACAATATACTAATTTGTATCTTTCCCATTCAAAATATTCGTAAAATTTTCTTCATTGTTATATTCATAACATTTCGGCCGATGTGTTCTCCAGCGTTCTTCATGTGTTCCTTGATGAACTCGGGAGCCGACACGAACAACGTCCTTGATATAAAATAAAAGACGTGGGCTGTTTGATCTGATTCTGTTAAACAAGTGTTAAGTATTCCTATTTCTTTACATGCTAGCAGACAGGATTGAACCTGTAACCTCCACATGATTGTACTTAGGAGAACCAATGACCATAACTGTTGCGCTACGTGTCCAGGGTGACTGTTACGAGTTAATTTGGGGGACTTATAAACTTAATGTACTTACCTCACTATGATTACTACGATTATATATGATTTTTACTTGAGCTTATATTACGATAAAAATCATCAAGCTTTATTTCAGAAATTTAGACAACTAATTTGAATCTGTATTTTGATGACTTGACTACTTGGGGAATTAGTCAATTTTAGTTTCTGAATTGCTCTTTTTTCTTTCTCTAAATAGAAGGTTTACTTCGAAAGGTTACTGACTATAATATACTTTTGAAAAGGTCAGGAAGGTATAAAAGCCATAGATCTGTAACAATAAGACTACAATGAGAAAACTAAACCGAGTGCATCAATTATTGATAAAAAGAACTTAATAATGAAATCAAAATTCTATCTAAAATATCAACAGAAGAAGAAAATGAGAAAAATTTATAAAAGGACAAAAACCAAACGAAAGGAATGAAGGAAAAAACAAATGTCTGAATATTAAATAAAAGAAGATTGAAAATTTAAGACTTTGCAGAAATAAATGTTCTCTCCACATTTATTACACACATTTATCCACTTATTCCTATTTTTCTTCCTACTGCCGTTTACGTGAAGTCACTTCTTTTTGAGGAATGATTTATTTCTTTTTTTCTTGTATAACCACATTCAGCTGAATTATATTTCTAATCAATTAAAAGAAAGCTTAAATCAATAAACTAAAACGTTTTACTTTTCTATTGTTTGAGGCGATGTGTTGAATTGAAATAGAAAATACTATGTTTAGTCGAAATAAACTCGACAAAATCACATCAAATAGCAATCTGTCGGTCTTGAATGATTATTTGACATGACTGCAAGTAATCCTCAGGTATACTGATCTTATTGATTTTTGAATGATTTTTATGAAGGTCAAACTGATCTATTTATATCAAAATATATTACTTTTTTATTTTTCAAAATCTTTAGATTTAAAAATTGCAATGTAACCAGATATTTGACAATATTATATGACAGTAATAACAGTAATATTCGCCCTAGGTGGAATTTATATAATGGAAAATATTTTGCCTTAAATTATAAGATGGTGTGTTTCACCAATACTAACCTCATTTTTGTTGATTTATAAATCATAGTCAAATTAAAAACAATAAAATCAAACAGGACAGAATTTAGATCAGGAATATAACCGAGTGCTCTGTTTAGAGGCGCGGCTGAACATGACCTCTAGTCAAGTTTCAAAATGCCCTATAGATATTAAATTACCTACAGCATTTCTAGCCAGATAGGGTGTGTATACATATCGAATGCAAATAATTTTCATATAGTTTAAGTATTCCTCTTAAAAATTAATAATTCTTTTTGCAACCAAATTATGATTATTCATCAAAACAGACATGAGCCATGCTTCCTATCCCTCTCTCTCTCTCTCTCTCTCTCTCTCTCTCTCTCTCTCTCTCTCTCTCTCTCTCCCACCTTAAAGAGATACTAAAAAAGACTTAATTGGCCAAAAGATCATTTTTAATATCACATATAATTTTGTTATTTAAGCAAATCTGTTTATAAACCATACAACTTTGTTTTTACACAAAGTTCTTCATTTTCAATTTTTTCATAAAATTTCTTAATCAGTATATATATATATATATATATATATACTGATTAGGAAATTAAGTATATATATATATATATATATATATATATATATAATCTTGCACAGCACTATAAACATAACTAGTTTATATTTCGGTTTAATTTTATTCGTGAATCGTATTTTGGAGCATTCCAATCTCTAAAGATATATATATCTATAAACTATATATGGCCAACTTAAATTCAACAGTGACCTCACAGAGCCCTTCCCAATCATCAATGGAGTGAGGCATAGTTGCGCCCGGGCACTGACTCTCTTCATTATCTTCTTTTGCATAATGTTCAAGTAGACTAAAGATCTTGATGACGGGGACGGTGTCTACATCATATACCAACTCGATAGCTGTCAGTTTAAACTCCAAAGTTTACAGCCCCACACGAAAACCCTAAAGCAACTGATCTGATACCACAGCTTCGCTGACGATGCTGCTCTTTTGTTCACACAGAAATAGCCTTGAGACACATTATTTTCTACTTCCCAGAGACCGCCCAGGATTTTAAACTAAAAGTCAGTTTATAGAAGACGGGTTACTCCACCAGCCTGCACAGGGAAAATGGTATCGCCCTCGCCACTTCTCCATTACTAAGACGGTGTTAAATATGGTCCAACGGTTCACCCATTTGGAGTAAACAATCACGTCAATAGATTGACAAGGAATTCAATAAACTAACAAAGGCAAACAGTGAATTTTGCTGACTGGTCAAACATATCTGATACAAAAAGGGTACCAAGTGTATGAATAGATCCATAGTCCAAGTTGCACTCCAATATGAATCAGAGTCATAGGTCATTTATCATCACCACCTATGACTCCTCGAGCGGTTCTAAAACGTCCCGTGGAGTGAGTTCTTTACCACTATTGAAGTGCTTGAATAAGCAAGGGTCACCAGCATCGGGTTAGGTCACACTTCCAAGATGAGGGATCATCTCCTTTCCAAGATCATACTGTACGGTAAATTCTCCACTGGCCATCATGAGCACGAAAGAAGCAATACCAAGTCTGTTTAAAAAATTCTTTGGTGCTTGTCATATTGACCATAGTCCACCCTAGTTGAGAACTGAGACGCCTGGTGTCTCACACTCAACAATGTTGTATCCTCATTTGAAAACACACCCACGACCACACGGACAAAAGTACTTGTAATTTTCCCGCGCAAGAAAGCATCAGAACGCTTGAAGAGAGGGGAAATTACAAGTACTTGTGGCTATTGAAAGCAGACAGCATCAAACACACAAAGATGAAAGAAAATTAAGAAAAGAATACCTTAGAAGAACAAGAAAACTGCTAGAAACCAAACTCTGTAGCAGAAATCACATCAGAAGAATAAATACTTTGTCAATGCCCATTGAAATATACTCGGGACTATTCTTAAAATGAATGAGGGAGGAACTCTAGGAAATGGATCAAAAAACAAAGAAATTGATGACAATGTCCGAAATCTTACACTCAAAAAATGACATAGACAAACTGTATGTGTCAAGAAGAGAAGGAGAAAGTCAACTCGCGAGGATTGATGACAGCAAATATGCAACAATTAAGGGACTCGAGGAACATACAAAAAAAACAAATGGAGACTTATGACTGCAGCCAGTAACATCAATATTAATATAAATAAGATAAAGCCAAATAGGAAAACAAATTATCTGGAAAACAAAAATGGGTGGAAATTTAAGTGTATGAATACTTCAAGCGACGAACTAAGGAAACTGCGCCTGAGATAAAGGGAACGACGAAGGAAGGGAAACCTCAAGAGAGAAACTGAATTGCTTAATAGCAACGCAAAATAATCCCAAAACTAGAACAGAATCTGTCGTGAAAAACGGAACACACAAGTCAATGAATTTTGAGGTACAAATAAATCACCGAATGAAAGCCGGATTTAGATTTAGTTAATAAAATAAACTTGCTACCTTGAAGACTTCGCTGTCTTAAGTAAAAATGAATTTTTTTCGTATATCAAGGCCTTGGTAAAAAAAAAAACAGAAAATTACATGGATAGATTAAACAACAAACTAGGAATATTGAGCATCAGCTGATCTGGACATGGTTTTGAAGGAGACAATTCTAACTTGGTGGGAAATCGGGAAAATATTATGGTTACAAAGGGTAAAATTCAAGAGAGAAACTGTATCTGTATTAAAAACAGCATGAAATAATGCCGTAAGAACTAATTTTGTCAAAGCAAAAATTGATGATATGCAGAAGAATAGCTAGTGTTTCTTATGTGGTGTAAAGATGAAACAGTTAATCACATAGGTGAATGCAACAAACTTGTACGAAAGGAATAAAAGTACAGACACCTATTTGTCATGTGTCAGCATACCACAGTGAAAACGGAAAACTAGACAAATATCTGGTTGTTTTTCGAGAACTGAAAAAATTGTGTGACATAAAGATAACAGTGATAACAATCGTTGTTGAAGCCCTTTGAACTGTCCAAAAGAACTTCGGAAAGAGACAGGGTTAACTAAAGATTAGAGGAAGAAATGAAACCATACAAACCACGTAACAACAACAGAGCTGGGGAGAAAAATAATAATAATAATAATAATAATAATAATAATAATAATAATCATGTCGTGCTGGTAGCAAGGATATCCCTGATCCTCTCTCGCCACTTTTCCCTATCGTTCATCGCCTAAGGCAGGTCTTCTGGACAACATCCCGTATCCTCACATAGTTGCTGAATGTATATTCGTGCTGGTCGTCCTGCTTTTGCTCGGCGATGTGTGGGGGTCCATAAGAGTACATCCCTTATGAGTTCGTCCCTGCTTCTCCAGCAGTGTCCTGCATGTCTGGTTCGTCTAACTTGATTAGTTTTCGTGATAGGAGGCAGGTGGTCGTACAGTTGGTGTCTTGTGGGGTGTTGCCGCCAGGACTTGTTCAAGATTGCTCGCAGCATTCTTGTGTAATTGCCGTCTAGCTTCTTCTCCAGCCGTTTTGTTAGAGTCCATGTAGTGCATCCATATAGCAGTATCGATGCGACCGCTGCCTGGAAGAAACTGCGTTTCATTTTATCGGTTAGATCTGATTTCCATATAATTGATAGCCTATTGATAGCTGTCCATGCTTTTGTTAACCTCGTGTCGATGTCCTTTTCGGTTGATGCGACGCTTAACCCATTGACGACCAAACTCAATACCTAAACAGGTCCTGGACGTGAGTTTGACGACTTAACGCTCAGGATCGTTAGTTCGATCGGAGAACTACTGCTGCTCCTCTATAAGAGTGGCTTCTATAGAAGGGAATAAAACAGCCATCAGAGAAGAAGAAGAAGAAGAAGAAGAAGAAGAAGAAGAAGAAGAAGAAGAAGAAGAAGAAGAAGAAGAAGAAGAAGAAGAAGAAGAAGAAGAAGAGCAACAACAACGACAACAACAACAATTAACCATGAAAAAGTCATTCCTAGTCAAAGTAAAAAACAAAAAATTTTATCTTCTTTTAAAATTCACTGTTACTGCTATTAAAATAATACAATGGAACTTATACATCTACAAAGTCACCTCAAATATATGGCTGATCTCATCATCATGGCTAAAATCCAAATGGCATTCGAGACTAATTCAAATTGTCAGTATTTTAGACCAAACATCAGAAAGAAACCGCGAAATGGGCAATACTGAATAGTCTAAACGGAAAAGTATCAGTGTTCTCAACGGAAAAGAAACTTACAAATACCTTGGTATTTTGGTAATAGGATGAAATGAAAATTGGGAACGGAAAGAACATGAAACAGCGTTGGCAGACCACAGCCAATGTGTGAGCCCTGCTTTAACTAGTGGACTTGGCGGGAACGAACGGCACCCCTGCAAGTCCGTTGGGCACATGGCGGCGTAACAATATATATATATATATGTATGTGTGTGTGTGTGTGTGTGTGTGTGTGTGTGTGTGTAAACAGGAATTGACATTAAGTAACCGACATATGGTTGATATACAATAAAATTCACCAACCAACCAACCAACCTCGGAATTTATGTTTATCTTCTGTTTGTGATTCTTGTGATCCAGTTTGAAATGCCGTTTGGAGTAGAACAAATTGCAGAATCTGTACTTATCAGCTTATTATCTAATACATACATATATTTATATATATATATATATATATATATATATACAGAGAGAGAGAGAGAGAGAGAGACGTACATATGTATATAATTATGAAGTAAAATATGGCATAAACGTTTTGATAAATCATTTCGTGTAAAATTAAAAGAAAAACGTTCGAATGATTAATTCCAGATCCTATTTAAAATTACATTTTGCCTGAATTATGCCCACATAATTGTCAGACGGGTTTCTCATCCCTCGTTATGGGTTTTATATTACACTTAAAGTGGAAAGATGTATCTAAACAAGGGTTGGGTGTAGACCCCTGGATAAAAGATGATTTAATAGTCATCTCGGCATTTTTTTTCGCATCTTTTAATTGGTGTTTTTTATGTGCCATTCGACTAGTGGTGATTTTAGTTTATTGTTTTTAATTTTCCATCCATGTAATATTGTTGCAATCTTTTCTATTTACTAGTTTGTTTTGTGGTTCCGGAATCTTTTTTTCCATTCCAATTTTGACACCCATTTTCGATCTTTCGTTTCATCTGATTTTCCCCACAAGTTACTATAACCTTGTGTATTACACGTTTTGGTTGATAATCAACCCCCAGTTAATATCTTTCAGGATCCTGGCATCTTTACCATTCCAGGGGAGCATCTTTCTGTTGTTAAGAAGTATAACATTACAAAATGCTTTATCAACAGACAACTTCATAAAAACAACTTGAATATGATTATCGTGTAACATAAGATGAGCTCTTCAAAATAAATATTCCAATCAAATCCACAGAAAGTCGAAGAGGTAAAAGGTGATTATAATCTGGAGAGAACTAATTTGACAGCAATGTTAAATAATGTTGGATAAGGGAAGTTTTCAGCGACAAGATATTACATACATTTTTTACATAGCTGGCTATGAATTTTTGCTAGGAAAAAGCGGCCATGAGTCAAATTCATAAAAGCGTCCCTCCAAAAGTAATGCCTATTGTTTCGTTATTTTATTTTTTTTTCGTATTTTTCTTAAAATACGAAAAAAAAAAAATCTAAAAACAATGTTATCATTGAATGAACAATTTCTGTAAATGCTAATTAGCAGGAAGTAATATCACATGACCTATAAAATCCCAAAATTCTATGTTGGGCTTTTCTTTTGCTTCCTTTTTTGTTGGCAAAGAACACGAGAAAATCTGAACTGGAAACGGTTTATGTAGTGACGTATTTTTGGCGAATACATTCAGTTGGTAGCGTTTATTGCTGATCTAGTTTCATTATTACACGACATGTGAAGGATTTCAGATTGTCAGAAGAAATAATTATCTTAACTTAAAATATACTTAATTAGAAATAAATACCGCCCACAAATCTACCTGCATGGTAATGTTGTCAACCTGCATGGTAATGCGGATTTTTATTCAGAAAGATAACTTAAGTAGAGGTCAACTGATATAAAATACGCAGATCACAATGATATCTACTTCACCTCGTTATATTACCACTGAATTCTTAGAAATATCTAAAATAAGTTAATCGTAAAATTCGTTCAATTAAACTTCTTTTTTGATTGCTACAAGTAAGTGCGTAATTACTTGAAATTAGAAAGAAATAAACAAAGCAAGTGTTTCAGACATTTCTCTCCACTGGGAAGTTTTAGAATTTAAATTGAACAAATAAGAAAACAAAGTTAAATCCTGTGAAATACTCTTTATAATAAAGTATGTGATGGGTAAATTGTCGCCATTAATTTCGCGCATGTGGTTTGTTTGTTATATGTTTTGTTTACTGTGCAGCAAACTAGAGTTAGCTGTGTATTGTCTGTGTGGAAAGCAGTAACATGACGCATTTCACACCTCCAGAAATTTGAAAAGAGTATGCTGTATTGATGATATTCACAACGAAAGCACCAATACGAAAGATTTGGGTGTCAGTCTAAGGACATATTCAAGTTCAAATTGATGAAAAGCAAACTTCAAGACCACATCGTAGTGTATGGGTTGATTACTAGTGATGGTGACGTTATGGCTCCATTCATCTTCCCACATACTCAACAAAGAGGCCAACAACAAGTGCCTTGATCGAGAGGGTAGCTGCTGGAAGAGTCAACATCAGCCAAAAGGACTATATGCCATGCAGCATAAGCAGGAGAACCCATAATTGATTGTCAGTATATTTCTTCGACCATGTTCATCCTTGAAATCTGGCCGCCGAACTCCTCAGATTACAATTCCTTTGCAACGTTTAGATAAACTGAAAGCAAAGAAAACAGCAGCATTTACCAATTTAAACAGAGAGACTATCGGAAAGGCTGGCAGGAGATTCCACAATCACCTGGAGAACGTTCTCGAAGCCAATGGCGATTTCTTTGAATAAATCTAATCAATGATATTTCAAGATATTTCATGTATTTTAGTTCATGCATTTGATAAACTGAGATGTCCATTTTATTTTCATTTTTCCGTGATTGAGACGAAAATTTATCCATCACACCCTGTATAAAATAGATATGTACATTGTAGCGTATAAAGACGTCTGTACGCGTTTGTGCGAATGCGTATCGAAGTAAATACTTTTTATCAGTTATCACAATGGTGCCTAATGACAGTTACAAACGAGATATGCCCACGAATCATTACATTACGGAATATGGTTTAAAACTGTATCTACTGTTGTAGCAATTTAATCTAAAACAACAGTCTTCTGAAAATATAAAATACGCACATTAGTATATATGTCATTAAAATGAGTGATGTGAGTTATAAACATGCACACATACATGTGTATGTCTGCATGTATATATGCATTAACGCGTGTGTATGTGTGTCATTTTATATTGATTTCTGCTTGAAAATTATATATATATATATATATATATATATATATATCATCATCATCATCATCAAGTCACGCTGCTAGCACTGATTTCCTTGACTCTCCCGCCATTCGTCCATATCATCCATCGCTCCCGGCAGATCTTCTTGATTACAGCCTGGAACTGGTGAAAGTTAGTTCTTGTTGGTCGGCCAACACTCACACGTTCATATGAAGATTACTAATGAGTTCGTCTTTGCTTCTCCATCAGTATCCAACATACCTTGTTCCTCTTATTTGGATGGTTTTAGAGAGAGGAGGTAGGTGGTCGTACAACTGTGGTTTCGTGGGATGTTGCGTCCAGGATTTGTTCAGTATAGCTTATAGCATTCTTGTGCAGTCCCTGTCTAGCTTTTTCTCTGTACATTTTGTCAGCGTCATGTGGTTCATCCATACAGTAGAATTGACACAACTAGAAGAAATTTAGGTTAGGATAAATTACCATATGATTGATAACCTATCGATAGCAGTCCATGCCTTTACTGGACGCATACTGATGTCACTTCCAATAGATAGACGCAGCTACCGATGTACTGGAACTTGTCAACTAATTGCAGATGTTTCCTTCTTGATACGCGTACTCCATTTTGTCTGCTTTCACATGGAGATCGATGGCCTCTGCTGCCTATTCCAGACTATGCAGCAGAGTTAGTCTGGGAAGGTGTATTTGCATGAAGCACTATGTCATTTCTATTATCTGCGTCTGTAATAGTTTCAGCGGGGTATTGTCTGCTTCTTTCTTTTTTTTAGTGTAAATCCATTTTCTTTTATTAGATCTAACGACGTTCTATCATAATCTGCATTGTCTACTCTAGGCAGATTATGAATAGGTATGGGCTAATGTATCCTCTTGCAAGAACACTAGCATCAATGTCAAAGAAGCCTGTGTCTCCATCCTGTGAGTAAACCTCGACTTTCATGAAATAAAGTACCACAATACAGACAAGGAATGTACGTTTATTTCAGCATCTAAAAAGAAACAATCTGTCAATTATGTCATAGGGGGTAGGAATGCTTTTCAGTCCATGTGCCCAAAAATCACTTAATAGCATCGAGAAAATACAACCGATGACGATGGTAGCTACATTTAACGGCAACGCCAGCACAACAATCATCCCCAGCTATAGTCCTACCAATGGTAGTGATGAAACAGACCTCATCACCTTCTATAACGCACTATTCTCCCTTGTTCTTAGCATTCCCAAACCCAACGTTCCGTGGAGACATGAATGCTGAAATCGGTACAACGAAAACAACAAATTCTGCTTACACAACTCGTCAAATACAAATGGGGAACATCTAACAGAATTCTCACTTGTAAACAGAATAACATGCTAAATTCCTTAAAAGGGGGGACTCTAGACCTATACCTATGCAAATAATGCTAAAGCACAGATAGATTACATGCTTATAAATAAAAAATGGCGCTTTGAACTGGGACGCAGATTTGAAGGAGGATCTTCCTATCTCAGAATTGTCCCAACAAAGATACTTCTGAACCTATGCAAGAATTCCACACAGACTTTCAAAACCACATGCTATGATTAATATTCACTTAACAATAGAAGTATTAGCAATAAATATACGATAATGCTAAGAAACAAATACCAATACTCTTCAAGAGATATCCGAAACATTTACTCCGAATGACGAATACGAGAATTTCAACGCCCACATGGAAGCAGCAACAGAATGCATATCAACTAAATTAAGAGCTAAACATAGAGTTCCATGGAAGACAGTAGCAGTTAGGAAAAAAACGAAAAACGTGAAAACAACATCTCTATGTTATAATAGAAACCCAACAAATGCCAACGCCCAGAAAGAAAGCATAAAGAGAACTAATTAACGCATACTAAAAAAGGTCAGATAAATAAAATTAGAAACTCGGTATAAGATAAACAATATCGAATAGTGTGGCAAACAGTAAATGAAGTGCACAAAAGGAGGAGCACCTCGAAAGCTAAACTAAAAGCTACCAACCAAGAAGAACAAATACAGTTGTGAAAAGAACTTTTCAAGAATTTACTTGCAAAGTCATCTAAAGTCATAGATAGATCTATCACGAAAATTATTAATAATCATCTGGACATCAAACTTGGACAGTTTACTCAAAAAGCACTCAACGTAGTACTAACAAAGATTAAAAACAGAAAAGTTGCTGGTCTCGATGAAATACCCCCAGAAGTATAGAAAATAAGGAAATTCGATCATTGACTGGAACGCCATATATAATCAGAACACAATAGAAAGATGAACAAAAAGCTGCATCCCCACTTTCCTCAAAAAGGGAATCAAGGAATCGCCCATAACTACTGAGGACTAACCCTTACTTCCATAGCAGCTAAGGTTTATAATCCTTTGTTTTCTCAATCGCAATGAACCAGAAATTGAGAAAAGTCTTAGAAAGAATCAAAATAGTTTTCGCAGATAGTAATCCTCTACATCACAGAATCTGACAACGCGTCGAATCATAGAAGGTGCTTGAGCGAAAAAAAAACTCGAGGCAACATTGTGGTTCGTAGATTTCTCTAAGTCATTTGATTCTATACACAGAAGGAAGATGGAGCCAATAATTTTAGCATATGATCTCCCCAAAGAAACTGATACAGCCATAATGATGCTTCCCCCATCTCTCTCTCTCTCTCTCTCTCTCTCTATCTTTCTCTTTCTCTCTGTCTGTCTCTCTCTCTGTCTCTAAATATATGTATGTATGAGCAATATTCTTTGATTAAGAAAATATGAAAATAATTTTTTTAAATACAGAAACACTCTACTGAGCTTTACTTACATTATTTATCATTCTGCATTTTGTAAATATGCCGATCGTTTTTAGCTACTTGATCATTTCATTCAGCGTACTATGGCTATGAGAAATATGTGGTTCTGATTTCCCCTGTTTCATCATTTATGAAATCGAAAAACTTTTGGAGTTCTTCACATCGAAGTCTACTCTAGAGACTTTTGATGACCTTAGCTGTCAACTTCTCATGGTTTGTGAAGCACAAGGTCAGATCAGAATCCACACAAAAGAATCAGAACTCAGAAATTTATTTGGCAATGATCCTTGGAAAACACATAAACACAAACGTCGAATTTTATATACAATTTTCTATTCTTGAGACAAAACACTCACAACATTCATTGTTAAAAAAAGAAACTAATGTGATTTAATTCAATCAAGTGAAACACACACTCATATTTTCTCAACGTAAACAAGACGGCTTCTTGCAGAAAAATTTTGACATTTCGTTTATTAGGACTGTTTGTATCGCCCCCTCCTTATGGTCAGTTTTCAATATTTTCTATTATTTCTATTATTTCTCTCATTTTTATGAAAGACATTCTTCAAGCCAATAAAAATATTTTTCTCAATACATAGGCACTATTTTCTAAGCATAAGGTCAAAAATATAAGGCATCTAATGAGAATAAATTTGACGATCACAAGGATGCTAACCTATTTCAATAACCATTACACTGTTTGAGGTATTTCTCCACATGAATAGATTAAGTGATAGTCTCAAGTACCAGCATCATAAAATAAAACCCAATTCCCGAATCCAGTATCGCCGTTGATTCGGTAAACTTTGAGATTTATGAGTAAAGGTGGAACCAAGTTCCATGGAATTCTGCTGTAACCCTGGTACAGATAAAGAAGACCGCTAAAAAGTAAGCGTCATAAGATCTATTTCCACGAGAGCGTTGAATATTCATAATGCTGTTGCAATATTGGCAAGGAATATCAGACAAATCATCATTGCTAAAAGTAACGAGATTTATTTCTGTTTATCCTTTAATGAAGATTACCTTTGTATAAGCAGTTGTATATACTTTTCATTATACATATATTTACCCTCAATCGAAACCAAGTTTTTTTCTCATATCTCATTTATGCATATAAATGCAACTGCAGTATTAAGGTTATTTTGTCATGCTTAAATCATCAAACTTCAACTTATTCTTTTGCTACTTTCGACTTACCCATTCTTCACGCTATGCGATCATTTTTCTTTTCAAAAAGACAAAGTACTTCTTTTGATAACGAAAGCAATTATAATATACTGACCGTCCCCCGCCTCTCTCTCTATATATATATATATTGTGACGCGGAAATATGACACCCTCATTCGTCGGGTAATGGGGAAAGGAGGTGTGACACAATACAAAACTAAAGTTTGTTTTGAAATGGAAACTTATTAAAGTTTCCATTTCAAAACAAAATTTATTGTAAAAATTTTTTAATGATAACTTTAACATTTTTAAAACATTTTTAAGAATGCTAATTTCTTTCATTCTCCAAAATAACGTCTAACTTTATAGCTAACGTTTTCAATTAAAAAAATATATTAAAAAAAATTACATCTTCATCTGTAAATTTTTAATTTAAAGCTTAATTTAGAATATATTTTTACATAAATTGTAACAAAATTATTGAATGTAAGGTAATATAAAAAATAATTAGAATAAGAGATATTGTAACTATTCTAAACTTATTTAACTTAAGGAGAAAAGTTGAAAAAAAAACGGGTCTTCATTTGATAGTATTTTCTATACTGATATATTCATCAATCATGTTGCTTATGATGTATATAAACAAATATTTTTGAATCTTTAAAATTAAAACTGTTTGAGTAGTTTCTAAATCTTTTTCAAATTTAAAATTCTCAAAAATGTTTTAAAAGCTTTAATCTACAAAAAATATATCATTTTGAAAATTTTTTGAGTGCAAAACTGTCTCCAATCTATTTTAAAATGGAACTCTATTATCGTTAAAGAACGCTAAGGATTTATTATCTTTTTTGCTTCGTTTTTCATCTGAAAATATTTTTTCAGATGTAACATTTAACAACTGTTATAAGATGCTTTTCTAAAAACAAAATACCAAATATTGGTATATTGTCAAATATAAAAATACTTTCTCTGAATATTTTTGTTTGTTTATATTTCATATTTACAGACGGTAGAATTCATTTTTATTATTTCTAATATACGAGGTGCATACGATAAGTTTCCAGATTTTTTTTAATATGGGCATTTAACATTGTCGACTCTTGAAAATTCAGTATGTTATTGCTATACATCTTATGAGATGACTGACCAATTTTTATGATTTCAGGTTTAAATGAACAGCTACAGCAGCAATTGGAATACACCCTACTAAACCCTGATTGTTACAGCTGGTGAATTTCAAAAATGAAATCTGACACTTTAGAAGAAGGATATGCAATAAAATTCTGTTTTAAACTTGGTAAAAGTGCTACAGAAATGTATGGAATGCTTCAGACTGCTTTTCGACCATCTTGCATGAATCGAGCGTCAGTTTCTGTGTGGCATAAGAGATTCAAGGAAAGCAGGCAGTCTGTAAAGGATGATGAGAGGTGTGGGAGGAGTAAGTAAACCAATACACCACAGTTGATTGGCCAAAGGGTTAGGGTTAGGGTTACTATGTTGAGGTTTTAAGGGAGTTCAGCCAGAGATTCTGTCGGAAAAGGCTAGCACTCTTCAAGTTGGGTCACTGGCATTTCCACCAGGACAATGCACCAGTTCACAACTCCATCCTTGTCACAGACTATTTGAGCAAGATGGGCATCAAGACAGTTCTTTAGCCTCCCTATAGTCCAGACCTTTGTCCCTGTGACTTTTGGTTATTTCCTAAACTCAGAGGCTCTCGTTATGATGTTGTATATTGACCTCCGACCCGGCCAAGCTGTCAAAATAGGAAACGCACCTGTGTAAATAACTGGTGCATCCGGTCGAGGAATATCAGGATATAACTTGAACTATGGACGGGTTGAATTGAGTGCGAAATTGTGACGCTCATAGGAAAAAGAGTGGACGTCAAATTATGATATAACTCGGTGCACAGGAAGTTCAATCAGTTGGAGAAAAGATGCGGTAGAGAGAACCAGCACCCAGCAGAGGGGGCCCTCAGGACCCCCGATTGAGCAGTTGGAGTTCAGAGCCTCAGATCAGTTGGAGAGAAGATGCTGGAATGAGGACCATGTCCCAGAGAGGCTGGGCCCCCAGGCCCACGGTTGAGCAGCCCAGGAGAACGGAAAAGAAAGGCTGTGAGAGCCAGAAGAGTTCGGGGGTCAATATGTTGCCGTTCTGTTCAGTTTCCAACTCACCTCTCACACAATAAAACCTTTAGTAACCCTTTCGAACCCTTTCAAATAAAGTGAGAGGTATATTTTTCTAAAAAGTGTCTTCGCTCGTATTCATTGCGTCGTTATGTTTCTGCCTGCATATGTATTATGTGGCTACACAGCAATGAGACAATTGAGGAGATGAAAGAAGCTGTGACGAAGGTCATTGACATGTAACGTAATGGCCAAGGGATTTCGGTTCATGCCTTAGTTAGGCTGAGAACCTTTCGGCTCAGCACATGGGTTAGTTAGGTGCAAACATTGATGCAGGTGTTAACGCGGGCGCGCACGGGCGGACGAAGGTGTCACTCAGATGTCACAATAGTCCGAGACGAAACGAGTGACGTCACGCACCGGAAGCGCGCAGAGGTTTGTGGAGAATTGAAAGAAAGTTAAGGAGTTGAGTACTAGACACCAAACGAGACGCGAGGCAAACTTGCGCCCTATGGGAGCTGCACGAGATAGGGGCCAAATGAATAAGACAGCATAGCAAGATTGTGTCTCTCTTATTGTGCCGAAACCTTTAATTCAAAAGTAATAAAAAGGTTTCGTACCGGAACAAACAAGTCGTTACGTGTTTTCGAATTTCGGGATTCCTATGTTCTTTATATGTTCTATCGTTATGAACATTATATGTCTATTTCGCACATGGCGTTAATTGTGACTATAGTACAGACACACTCACACAAGAGGATTTCCATGGGGCCTTCTAGAAGTTGTTGAAACGGTGCAACAAGTGCATTGCATCAGTAGGGGATTACTTTCATGTGTATACTATCAATAAAAGTGCCCATACGGAAACATCGTATGCACCTCGTATATACTAGCTGCCGTAGCGTTTTCAGAAGACAAGAATTGGATCGTTGTTAATTGAAAATACAAATTATATTTTCATATTATCTTTTGGGAGTATGCAGCTCTGTGAAATGATTTAAGAAGTCCTTATTTGTTCATTTATTTATTTATGTGTAATTGACAGTTAATAACAAATATTGTTATTTTAAATCTCTATTCAAACTTAAAGAAAAGTCTCTGTAGCTAATTTCATCTTGTCGTGCCATCAGCATGGATACCCCTGACCCTCTCTCGCCACCTGTCCCTATCGTTCATCGCTTCCGGCAGGTCCTCAGAGCTACATCCCGTATCTGCACAGAGCTGCTGTATGTAGTTTCGAGCTAGTCGCCCTGCCTTTGCTCGGCCATGTGAAGGGTTCCACATGAGTATATCACTGATGAGCTCGTTTCTACTTCTCCAGCAGTGTCGTGCATATCTTGTTCGTCTAACGTTTTCGTGATAGGTGGTAAGTGGTCGTATAGCAGCTGCTTTGTGAGGTGTTATCTCCAATACTTGTTCAATATTGCGCGCAGCATTCTTGTGTCGTTGCCCTCGAGTTTTTACTCAATCCGTTTAGTTAGCGTCCAAGTAGTGCATCCATATAGCAGTATCGACACGACCGCTGCTTGGAATAAACTGCGTTTCATTTTATCGGTCAGGTAATTAGTAATTTTTGCTAAATTTGCTTAAATGTAAAAAATCCTAAGTAAAAGGACTAATTTTGAATTTTATTTTCTTTTGATACTTGGTAATTAAAATTCTGAACAGTTTTTCACTTTTTGCAGCAGTACGGTTTCCTTTTGATTGAATTCGTTTGTTAGAGACCTACATGGACTAGAATTCCTATTTCATAATGGAGAACAACAAATTTGTGTTGAAATATTTCTCTGAAATGTGGTAGTTTTCATATATCGTTTAGTGAACAAAAAAAACTGTTACATATTTACGTTTATATTTGTTAGAATTTTTGTGATGTGGCTACTTATTGGCGTGATGGTTATAGTGTTCGCCAAGGGCCTGGGAGACCTAGGTTCAATCCCAGGTCGAGTCATACTAAAAACTTAAAAAATGGTACTTGATGCCTCCTTGCTTAACACCCAGCATTATAAGGTACGGATCAATGGTAAAGTGAAGCAATCCAGAAAAAGGAGTAGCGCCCTCCCCTACACCTTGGTGTATTAGCTATGAAAAACGGAGCCTTCGGGGTACCCTCGACTACGGTCGCCAACTTTACTTTAAGTAAGTCTAAATAAGCATTTCTAAGTCTAAATAAGCATTTCAAAGTCTAAATAAGCATTTCCTCAATTTGTCCGAACATTTTAGCAGGGCCTTAAGCGTAAGCAATTTGTACAGTTCTAAGTGAAATAATCTATATTTTGTTGGTTCACGCCTCACTACAAGCAAAATAACAAGGAATACTTAACATACATTAACACTTGTACCTGGTTATGGTTAAGGGGATTAGAACGATCCACCCACATGGATTAAATAAAGAGTTCGGTTCAAAATTCCATGTTCGACAAGAATCACTTGAAGAGAGTCAAAAAGCATGTCGGAGGACACGTTGTGCGTATAACAATAAAGATGAGGACAATCGGCCGAATAATATAAATTGCCCTTTCAAATGAATTGTTTTTATCATTATTACAACAAATTGATCATGTCGGCACCACTGAAGTTAAAGTGGATATACCGTTCTGAAATATTCATATTCTCTGCAATACTTTCCGCGTACATAAGGAATTTTTGTAATCAATAATTTCCTTTACATTGTTTAGGGTAATGTTGTTGTGGAGTAATGCTTATATTACGCAATTGTGATGAATCTCGTTTATACTATCTTCATTCAGATAAATTATTTCTTTGGTTTATCAATTATATCTTTATTGGATTTTTCTTTCTTTTGATGTTTAGTAAAGATTTTATCCCAGTTATTCCCTTATATTTAATGACCGGGGAAACTTTAGAAACAACAAATATTTTGGAGCATTTTGTAGCATTCAGATTTGCATTTTAAAAGGTTTTAAGAATATAGGTTTATGAGAGTAATTTAAACAGCATAATATTAGAAATTAGTTTTTTATACAATAAATTAAAAATAATTGCCGCTGTGAAACAGACTTGATGTTTCCTAGCGACGTTTTCTATATTATCACGTACATGAGACTGACCCTTATTCTACTGTTAATGCACTGAATTCTTTCTCTCTCTCTCTCTCTCTCTCTCTCTCTCTCTCTCTCTCTCTCTCTCCTGTGTTTTATTTGGCTTTTAATAAGATAAAGATTTCTAATTCAATTAAAATCGTGATCAAAATATTTATAGTTCTTTTAGCTACCCCTAGGTTTATCTAAGGGCTTTAATTGGTTACACTTCATTCTTGATTTAAATCCTATATCACTAGAAATAGAAATTATTTCTTCAAATAATGACAAAAAAAATACCAGATTAAATTACCAGATAAAATTATTATGAAAGGATTTGAAATCAAATCATAACCTTTGTTTATGATAGAAATAAAGTTTGAATTTCTATTCTAAATCTACTCTAATAAAAATCGTTTCTTCTTTATTCTGGTTTTCTGTCTACGTTTTCACGGTGGACATACCTACATCGAACATTGCATACTTTGGAAATTACTGGAGAGTCATTTAGCTTTATGCACGTTTTCCTGTCATCTGCTAGTGCATTCTGTTTGTCTTTTTTATACCCACATCCAAACAGATTTTATGTAAATAATTCTTCTTCTTCTTCTTCTTCTTCTTCTTCTTCTTCTTCTTCTTCTTCTTCTTCTTCTTCTTCTTCTTCTTCTTCTTCTTCTTCTTCTTCATTATTATTATTATTTACGCCTTGAGAGTTTTCACATTACTTTTAGCTGATAGCTTCTCACTGGAGTTTGCGTGACAGCAAGTCTCCTCAAGTCTCCAGGACTCTTCTCAGTATTCTGACCGTTCTCAATAATTCTGTTTGATTGATAGTCTCCACTAATCCTCCAATTTCCAAGTCCTCCAGTCCCTTTAATAATCCTTTAGTTACTGTGCCAAAAGCACCAATCACAATTAGTATAATAGTCAACTTTATGTTCTGTAGTTTTTTCAATTCCTTTGCAAGGTCCAGATACTTATTTTTCTTTTCACTTTATTCAGTGGTCAGCCATGACAGCAAAGTCGACAATTTTGCAAATTTTCTTTTTTTTTTTTTGGTTGATTATTATTAGGTCTAGTTTTCTGGCCGAGATTGATTGATTCGTTTGTATGTGAAAGTCCCATTGGAGTTTATGTGTGTCATTTTCTAGGACAGATCCTGGGTTGTGCATATACCATTTGTTCGTATGGTCAAATTTCAGTTTCTTGAACATCTCCCAGTGGATCACCTTGCCCACCCAGTTGTGTCTAGTCTTATACTCCTTCTGTGCTAATTTTCTGCATTCGCTTATAATGTGATTGATGATTTCGTCTGTATCACCACATAGTCGGCATTTGCTATTTTGTTGCGTCTTATCTATTCTCGCTTTGGTATGATTGGTTCTTATGCCGTTGTTTTGTGCTGCTATTAGGAGAGATTCTGTTTTTCTCTTAAAGTTTCCTTTTCTCAACCACATTTAGGTTTTCTTGAGTGAGATGTTCTTTATTAGTCGTTTAAAATGCCCATAGAATTGTTTTTCTTCCTATTTTTATTTCCTATTTATTGTCATTCTGTTGTCCATCATTGTTAGTATCGTTTCTGATGGCTGTAACCATTTCTCCTTCGTAAATGCCACGCTGCATTTATCATTATCGTCAGTAATTTAATCTTTTCAGAAAAAGGCAAAGAAAGATTTCTTCCAATACCTGATGATTATAGCGTTCAAAAAACTATTTTAATGATTCTAATCGAATTGATTTATAATTTCATTCACAAAAATGAAAATGAAGATAATCCGATTTCACTTATTTTAATTTTTTAAAACTTTCTTAATTCAGTTCGACCGACTCGTCATCACAGTTATCATTCTGTAGAAAATAATTCATGTACAAAAAAGATTAATTTTTCAAAGTCTTTAAAATATCTATTAATGTCATTGCTACTTTCCTCTGTCAACAAATCATTTTACGAAATTCAAACAGTATATCTCACATTTCTTCATTTAATCAAATAATAGTTATATCGATAAAATCAAAAATCTAATGCTGAAAAATTTGAAAAAAATAATGTGTAAGCTAGCAGCCTCTCACTTAGTGTTCATCTGGCCTAGTAACGCAAATAGTACTTGTCAACAAAAAAAATTGAAATGGTATTGAGGCACCAAACACTTTTTAGCTAATTTGAGGGCCCTGAATCTGAAAATGACCAATCTTTTTCTTGGTTGGCAACCGTTTCTGCTGTACGGAAATGCCTCATTTTTGGAAAAAGGCATTTTTTTTACATTTGTTTTCTGTATATATGATATTGACCGATGGCAATATTTCTCAAAGTAAAATCGTAGAAACATCTCAATTTGTTTTTAAACCAACAAATATTGCTCTGCTTATTGAGGAATACAATTTTTGCAATAACAATCAGACCCGAAGTCTTTAAAAATAGTATGATTGTATACATTAACAGCAACAAGTATTTTCATCAAATCCTTTAATAAACTAAGAGCAGAAATAAAACCTTCGTGTATTATGGTAAAAATGTTCTCTTCTTGATTGTGTTATGCTCAATTTTGTTTAAATCCCTTTTGTTATTCAGCCACCATTTGTTTGTCCCACCGTCCCTGGTGGCGCTCTTTCATTGTTTTGATATCTTGATGAAATCGTTCTCCTTCCACATCACACGCCGCCGTAATTATCCGGAAATTTAGATAGCTATATAAAAAATGAACCTTATTACTCATATTAGCACCTATATTCTGTAGACTTTTCAATAGATTTTCTACTTAATAACTGGTAGTTTTTGGCCCGGTGATTGCCTTAGAAGTTTTTTACCACGTCAACAAAAAATATCCAAACGCATAATTCCAAGTCATTCATTGAATTAACAAATTTATCATCCTTAATGAGTTTCCTGATGTTATGGCGAAACCATTTTCATGATATTCATCTTGTACAATGAAATATGTTCATTCAATTGGGATGTCATTAGTTCAAATTTCTTTCCAACTGTGAAAAAAAAGCTCTCGATGTGCTTGGATTCCTTTCCTTTTGTGAAGGGACTAAAGTGATGGATAAATTTATTAATATAAAACAGAAGATTTTAGGGTTTCATTTTTTTTATATTACCTCAATTACCAGGTTTATTAAAGTGTATTACTGAAAAAGTTTACCAGTTAATTTGAATTTTGGTGATAAGTTTTAAAAGATTCGGTACTTCTCTTTTATATTTTTTGACTCAAAAACACTTAGATAGGATAATAGACCTTGACGGGTGAGTTCATTTCACACTGAATGGTTATGAGTCTGAATTTGTGCTAAAATTAAGCTAAATTTACAACAGAAAAAAATCACTCTTCTATTCAAAAATAACAATCTTGCTGGGCTTATTTCTGAAAATGTATTCTAGTAATATTAAATATATATTTAGTAATATTTTAATTAAATATCTTGTTGCTTAGATCACTGCGATGATCCTTTTCACACACACACATATATATATATATATATATTTGAAGATTTTATTTATCGTACAGAATTTTATTATAGCTTTAAAAAGGCCATATTCAAAGATCATTACTTGATGAAATTAATATTTTTTCAGTAAGAAAGAAAGAGTCACCACAGGCATACAAACCAGTGAATGTTGTATACTGTAATCTCCACTACTGGAGATCAAACCAGCGAGCACAGTGCCGAAACTCTACAACTGAGCCACCAGTTCATATCGTACACAAGTGACGCCAAATAAACTAGTCATTGTAATCGCGCGGCCAAATAACCTAAACGTGTATTGTAAGTTACATCCATACTCTTTCCAGTGAATGTTAATTGTCTATGTACTGACATGAGGAAATAGGAATTTTTCCAACAAAACACCGAGAAAGAATAAAGAAGAACTAGTTTTCTATCAACTGTAAACTTAACCGTTGTTTTGAAATGTTCAATTCCGCATCGCTCTTCGCACGGGTAAAAAAAGGGACGCGTCCTGCTGAGGTTGGAGCCCTGGCCTCAGTGTTCGAAAAATCAGCTACAGAGCTCAAACGACAAAAATTACTAAAATGCAAGCAAACACTACAAATAGCCACATTTAACGTAAGAACCTTAAATAGAATAGGAAAACTACCAGAGCTAATCGCATCGGCCGTAGAACATAAGATTGACATAATATGCATACAAGAACACAGATACACGCACACCGAAGATATCAAATATCACGAAACTGGCAATGGATGGTCGCTCGTCACTGTATCGGCATGGAAAAACTCTGTCAGCGCCGCAATAGGAGGGGTAGGATTGCTTATAGGACCTAGAGCATTAAAAAAGCTAAATAGCATTGAGAAAATACAACCTAGAATGATGGCAGCTACTTTTAACGGCAACCCCAGAGCAACAATCCTCTCCTGCTACAGCCCTACCAATGTTAGCGAAGAAACTGAACTAGTCAACTTCTACGATGAGTTATCCTCATTAGTGCGTAGCATCCCGAAACACAACATGTTAGTCATTGGCGGAGACATGAATGCCGAAATCGGGAAAAACGGAAACAAATACAGCCTCCACAACACGTCAAATAGGAATGGGCTACATCTAACAGATTTCATGATAGAAAATAGATTAGCATGCCTCAATACAAACTACCAAAAAAGGAAGGGCAAACTATGGACATACACGAACGCAAACAATACTAAAGCTCAGATAGACTACGTCCTTATAAACAAGAAATGGAAAAATAGTGCAATGAATTGCGAGGCATACTCCTCTTTCGAGGGTGTGTCCACCGATCACCGAATAGTCACGGCGAAAATACGGCTAAGCCTACGAAAAAACGCCAAACGAACAGCGACCACCAAACACTATGACTGGGCCCTTTTGAAAAACAGAGATATAAGAGATAAATACGTATTAGAATTAAGAAACACATTCGAAACACTACAAGAAAAGACGAATATGAAAATTTCGTCAATGCGCACCTCGAGGCTGCAGTGAAATGCATTCCAACCAAACTCAAAATTAAATATAGAGTCCCATGGGAAACTTTAGTGGTGAGAGAAAAACGTGCACTAGTGAAAACAGCCTCCAAAAACTATCGAAAAAACCCAACAAACACAAATGCCTTAAAACTAAAAACGGCACAATATCAATTAGCAGGCATATATATAAAGGAACAGACAGAATACATTCAAAATCAGATAGATAAGATTAGAGATTCGGTGGAAGATAGACAATCTAGGATAGCCTGGCAAACAATAAACGAAGTGAGTAGAAGAAAGAACACAGCCAAAGCAAAACTGAAAGCTGCAAACCAACAAGAAAGAATAAACTGTGGAAACAGCACTTCGAAAACCTACGAGGAAACCCACCGAAAATAACACATGAACCAATCACCAGAATAATTAGTAAACAATTAGACATTAAACTAGGACCGTTCACACAAGAAGAACTCGACTCGTCTCAGAAAAATTAAAAATAGGAAAGCTGCAGGGCTGGACGAGATTCCCCCAGAAGTATGGAAGACCCGACAATTCGACGACATACTGCTCCGACACTGCAACGCAGTATACAATCAAAATCCGATAGATAGATGGATGAAGGGATGCATCCTCCCCTTCCCTAAAAAGGGGGACCTCGGATTAGCCAAAAACTACCGAGGCATAACACTCACATCCATAGCAGCCAAAATCTACAATGCCCTACTACGAAACCGCATAGAACCCAAAATCGACAACATACTTACGAAAAACCCAAATGGCTTCCGAAGAAATAGTTTAACGACCTCACAAATATTGACCATCCGTAGAATCCTTGAAGGTGTACGGGCAAAAAACCTACAAGCGACATTAATATTTGTCGACTTTACCCAGGCCTTCGATTCCATTCACAGAGGAAAGATGGAACGAATCCTTCTAGCGTACGGCATACCTAAAGAAACAGTAGCAGCAATAACGATTCTCTATAGAAACACCAAAGTAAAAGTACGTTCACCAGATGGAGACACGGACTACTATGACATTGTAGTAGGAGTACTACAAGGAGACACGCTGGCTCCGTACCTCTTTATCATTTGTCTAGACTACGTACTTAGAACATCGATTGACAAAATCAGAGAGAATGGTTTCGAGCTGACGAAGAAAAGAAGCAGAAGGTACCCGGCAAAAACAATTACCGACGCCGACTACGCCGATGACATAGCGATACTGGAAAATACATCCCGACCAAGCCGAAACACTACTGCATAGTTTGGAACGAGCAGCCGCAGGCATAGGCCTCTATGTTAATGCACACAAAACGGAATATATGTGCTATAATCAAAAGGGGGACATCTCCACTCTAGACAGAACCCCTCTTAAACCAGTTGACAAATTCACTTACCTAGGAAGCAGCGTCGAATCAACCGAAAAGGACATCGACACGAGGTTAACGAAAGCATGGACAGCTATCAATAGGCTATCGATTATATGGAAATCAGACCTAACCGATAAAATGAAACGCAGTTTCTTCCAGGCAGCGGTCACATCGATACTGCTATATGGTTGCACTACATGGACTCTAACAAAACGGCTGGAGAAGAAGCTAGATGGCAATTACACAAGAATGCTGCGTGCAATCTTGAACAACTCCTGGCGGCAACACCCCACAAGACACCAACTGTACGGCCACCTGCCTCCTATCACGAAAACTATTCAAGTTAGACGAACCAGACATGCAGGTCACTGCTGGAGAAGCAGGGACGAACTCATAAGTGATGTACTCTTATGGACCCCCGCACATGGCCGTGCAAAAGCAGGACGACCAACACGAACATACATTCAGCAGCTATATGAGGATACGGGATGTTGTCCTGAAGACCTGCCTGGGGCGATGAACGATAGGGAGGAGTGGCGAGTCAGGGATATCCGTGCTACCAGCGCGACATGATGATGATGATGATTGTATAAATATACCAGTATTTTTTGAGTCTACATTCTTCGGCCCAAATCTTTTTATTTATTTCTTCGACGAAATTCAGCTGAAAAGATCATAGCATGACCAAGATACTTTCATGGAATGAGACCAGTATAATCCCCCTTAAGGTTTATGCATTTCTTCCATCGGTATTATTGTGCCTGATCCAGTTGATCAAAAAAGTCATTAAAAAGTCATAAAATATATGAACTTTTCAGCCCACCTTCGTAGTTTAGTAGTCTGTCCTTGCCACTCTTACCCTTCATGCATTATTTCAATCCCTTTTTGCTTAGTGTTTCTGCATCTTCTCGTAGTTTTTTTTTCTCCAGTTTCTTTTCCCATCCAGTTCTTGTTTCTTTGTTTCCCCTTAAGGTTTCTTATCGGTATGTCGATTACCGCCTTTGTGCCGGCGTAGATTAGATGATATGCTTTCAATTAAGATATATTCTAATAATTTATTTACATTCTCCGCTTCTGATAAAACTATTTTTCGATCTTAGTGATATTAGCTCTTTCTTATCGTCATAAATCTTTTCGTATCCATTTCTTCCTATCTTTTTATATTAAGTTTGTTTAACATTGTTGTGGATGTAGTAATTCTCTGTAATTACTGTTTCTTTTTCTCCATGTTCTGTGGGAGCTCTTCTTGCGGAGGGTTTTACCGCTTACATTACCTGCTATTCTTATAATTACAAAGTCTGAGAAACATACTATCGGCTGTCTCCTTCTTTCTTGGTCCTCTGACTCTTGTCTTGCTTTATGCAATATAGCAGCTTTGTTCCATGATTCCATCTCTCATTTTCAGTAAACTCCGAGCGAGATGTTATAGAAGGATTGTAGCTCACCCAGCTCAATTTTTTATTTTGTTTTTGTTTTTATTTTTCCCTACTGAAGTATAAATATTTTGTGGATCGAGGATATATATACAAGGGGTATGCCTCGATGATTAAAAAAGCCAACATTCACATGAGTTTTGTTGACTTTCAGGAGAGCATTTGCGGTTCAGAACACTCGAATCAGCCATTTGAATTTCACAATAGTTTTGTATGATTTTCATTATCATGGGTAATATATTATAACTGTACAAGGCTCATGTGCTGTTGAAATCATGGTTTTCTCAAACAGGGGCAGTGTGATGTTCACCGTCGACACATTACCAGAGCAAAAAATGCTACAGTGAGGGTGATATATTGGAAATGCAACTTTTTCCCCATATTTATACGCAAGGAGAAATTTCTTGTTCATGTGTCATGATATTAACAAGTTTCTAACTTAAACTCCAGATTTACCTTTTGGGAAGTTACACTAGTCCTGATCGCTCTATTTCAACGAATTCCTTAAAGTTTCAAATATGCATCTTTAAAGTCTCTACCTTTCGTATCTTTTGGTTGCAAATAGTGTTGCATAGCCATGACCAACTATACAAACACATAATACATATACATCTACATATGCATGCACACCTGTATGCAGAACATAACGACGACACAATAATAAACGAGCGACACAGTTCATAGAAAAATATACCTCACACTTTATTTGAAAGGGTTGTGTGTGAGAGGGAGTTGGAGACCGAACAGAACTGCAACATATTGACCCTAACACTTATGGCCATCAGCGTTTCTTTCCCGTTCTCCTTTGCTGCTCAACCGGGGGCCTGGGGCCCAGCCTCTCTGGGTGCTGGTTTTCTCTACCGCATCTTATCTCTAACTGGTCTGGTCTCCAAACAAACTGACTTTCTGTCTTCATTGAGTTATATAATAGTTCAACGCCCTCTTCTTCTTGTGGGCGTCACAATTACACTCATTCAACCCATCCACGGCCAAGGTTATAATTCTGATATTCCTCGACCGGATGCACCTGTTATTTACATAGGTGCATTTCATATTTTGACAGCCCCACCGGGTCGTAGGTCAATATACAACAATAGGACACTTTTTACTTTACTTTTTGTGTGTAAACGGAGAGTTGTAAGATGAGTCCGATTTGTATAACAAGTGAATTTAAGCAGAGCAGAGTTTGGGTCAGTAATTTTCTGAGTTTTCTTATACATTCCTTGGTTTTTATTTAATCTCTATTTCCTCACTTCAGAGATTTCTTCATCTTCGAAGGTCAGATGTTTTTCTTACTCGATGATTTTAATACCACGTTGTGATATCTAGGTTTAACATCATCATCATCATCATCCCCATCGGTAACGTCACCCTTTTCTCCAAGTTCTTAACAATTATAATGCTCATTTGACTACTTTATTTATTCTAATTAATCTAAGAATTGCTGTTCTCAAGAAAAACTAAAAAGATCATATGTCAATATAATCACATTAGGAATTTTGAAATAGCTGATTTCAGGGTCACAAAGTATAGACAGCTTAATTGCCATAAAGTTAGCATCTATTTTTTACTCTATTATTTCTCAGAAAATATCAAACCAAGTATAAGAGTCAGTTTCATTTTAAAATGTATTTGCTGGTTGGTACAAGTGGGGGAAATGCTGTTCGTATATGCAAAAAACGTTTCTTATGTAACTATATTTCACAATAAATCAATGTAAATGCTGTTGAAAAATTTGTCACGATAATCAAGTGGTTGATAAATTCAGATTTTGATTTCCTAGAAAGGGCAAGTTCTTCAATGACCTTTACAAATGTTCATTCGACATCATATCTTAATGCAATTCTCTAAACCTAAATTCACAGACTCATTTTGTGTTTAGTGAACGAAAGTCGCCAAATACCTGAGCTTCAGAATTCTAATTTGTACTTTTTTTTTAATTGGATAGGAATTGTGTTAATGTCTTTACTTCTTCCAGAGAAGGAATAAGGAAAGCTACACAGGAATAGAGATATAATTGTGGTAGAGAGTGCAGAAACGACCAGCATCTCTATCTTGGCTCGTGCAGATGGTAACCAATGTCATGCGAAGATCTGGCAGCTTTGGGAGATTCATTTTCTTGTCAGATTTCCTGTTATTGGTTGAAGTCTGCATGTGCAAAGATGCACCAGCGGCGTTGTAAGACTTATTTAGTTAAGCCAGCCCCTTCAATCAAGGTAATTCTGTTATTGAGTCATTAGATTATCTTAAGTGACTGGGTATTGCTTACCGCCGTTCGGTCTGAAACTGTTTATTTAGTTATGTTATACGATAAAGCTTTATTTGCAGTTGGTCATACTAGAGACGATCACCCCGGCCATCCAGAGAACGTGCTTGGTGGAGTACCGTCGTCTCACACAACAAATAACAAACTAGAGCATCTAAGGAAGTCTAACATGTTCTACATCTTACTCGAGAATGAATTAAATTAAAGCAAGTCAAGAATATCATTTTATGTATCAGCATATTCAAAGGATATTCAAAAGATTCGATGTATGTTTTTATGCTCCGATTGAATATTACTATTTATTCGGTGAATTGTTTTCATTGTCACATTGAATTTGTGTGATAAAACGTTATTCTTGTTTCATGAGTCAAAATTAAATTACGTGGCAAAAGCTTTAATGATAAAATATCCGGAGATAAAACACCAACAACAAAAGAACAAATTACGAGAAAAAAGAAACCTTGATTAAAACACAGCAAAAATGTAATTGTTAACAATTTAACTTTTTCGCCAATATTTTTTTTTGTTTTGTAAGAACTGTACTATTTTTAAAAATATTTTTTCGAAAATATTGCAACTTGAGATACCATGATTATTAAAAGTGATGTAACATTCGAAGTAATTTATTTATTAATTATAGAAGAAGTAAAATAATATATTCATCGTATGATAGAATTACAATAACGTATACATTATACGATACTAAGTACTTTTTTCATGTGTTTGTTCGTATCACTCAAACTTAATTGTTTCTCTCGTTAACAAATAGACTTTTTTCGCAAACAAATTGACAGTATTCATTTTTAACATTGCTTAAAATGAACATTAAACATAAAAGAAAAATGAAGCCAATTCTATTTTATACATAAAGCATTTTCAACTAAAAAAGGTTTATGATATTTTTATTTTCTTCTAGCAACAATTGCAATAAAATAAATTTCCTTAAAACAAGTTAAGATGTCAAAAAGTGAAAAACTTAAAATAAAAACATTAAAACTTTATATTTTTATTTACAAGTCTAGTCTTAAAATGTGTGAAAATTTTGGAATAGTTCAACTGATAAAATGGTCTTAAGATTTCAGATCACTCGTTAGAATTAATATTAATTATTGATAATAATTCAAAGGATAAAATCCTTATGTAAAAATTGATTCACAGCCGAATTCTTTTTTTATGAATGTTTGAAAATTTTAAGCATTAAAATGTACTTTTAGAATAGAACCTAACTTTCTAAAGTATTGTCATGAATTACTTAATTTTTATGCTATTTAACCAAGGTGTTTAATTTTACTTTACACTTTAGATTTTGAAAAAGTTTCTTAACTGCAGGTAATCTCTTAATATAAAAGTATTAAAAAATGATTACAATCGTAAGTCTCTTATAGAATGCATTGCACATGAACTAAACTACTTATCTCAATAGAAATTCACTTTTCAGAGTTGCTCTATAAGCTTCATTGAGCAAAATCATTTATGCTCTTATCAGTTACTCTTATAATTTGTAACTATTTCACCAATAATATATAAGATAATCACTTATATCTGGGAGTTAAACGCAGTGTTTCTTTTAAGTTCGTTAGATATTAAACCAACTTCTCACTAGGCAAAAGACAATTCAGATAATTCAGGACAATAAAATGTAACAAAGATTTTGAAGAAATCGTGACAATGTTTTTTTTTCTTTTTAATACCATTTAATATTTAGAGGCACTCAACAATTCTTCAGACTTTTCTTTCCAGAATCTAAAATTGACAACGTAGTGGATAGCGTGTTGAATGATACAGCAAGTAAGCGATTTCGAACTCCAGTCGCATAATTACATTAACTTAAGGACCCATCAGAAAGTCATGGATCCTCTTATCCCTTCAGCTAGGGGTTTACTATTTTTCTACCAGGATGGTTTTGGTATTAAATAACCCACGAAGGTTGATGTGCCATTAATATTAAAAACAAAACCAAACAGATTCCTTCTAACACAGAATGAGACCACCTCGAGTCTAAATAATCTTTAAGGTAAATTAACTCAAATTTATAGCAAATGGAATACTCAGTTTAAATTAACATTTCCGTTTCTAATATACTTTGCCGGGTATTGTTGCACGGTTGGTCAGACAATCTGGCAGCACCAAAGGGTTAAAAACACGAAGAGGCTAAAGTAGTAAAAACCTCATTATTAAAGTCATCTCAAATGAATCAGCGTATTATAGATGTTAACATAACCCAATGCTTCCCTACTGTTCTATATATCTAGTCCGATAGATATGTACCGGTATGTCATAGATTTTGGTAATCTTTTAGTCATGAACTTTTAGCAATAAATTTCTGATTAAGATTATATATATTTGCATTATTAAGTTATGCCAGTTAAGCAAATTCCTAACAGTCTGCCTTTGAAATAGTCACAAACTGTAATTTAATCTTATAAATATAGCTTGCCAGTTGCAAGAATTTGAGAAAATTCTTGCAACTGGCAAGCTATATTTGTAACATTAGATTGCTTTCCAAGAAGTCATTAATGAAAAAGCCAAAGACAGAAAAATTATCCATTAAATATATTAGTAATTGATTTCTCACTTTTGTTCATTGTATGTCTTTAACTGAGATGTTTTGGAAAAAAATGTAACAAAAATTTGCAAGTTATCAGTAAAGTTAATTTAGATTTAGAAAGCACGAATTCTGCATCCAGGCATAACAGCTTGCAAAAATCACATATTTATACCCACAAGTATATAAAAAAAATTCAGAAAATCAAAAAAGGGTAATTTATTCCATTAATATTTAGTTTTGCTAAAGTAGTAAAAAGCCCAGGGGCTGTAGAATACACCAATTGCATCTTTGCAGAGCGGTAACCCTCCTCACTGAATTCCTGGATATGACATTAAACCATCTGATAGTGAGGCTCCAGTAATGCTGGAGTTTTAGGGAATGCAGAGTACCCTTTCATTGTCATCGCTCCCAGGTCCACTCTGGCTCGGAGTGGTAGCTCCTGACTGGGTCCTATCTGTGGGTCAAATGGAACAGTTTGACATTTAAACTGAGGGCACACAAATGACTAATGCTAAATTCAGTTGTTTGAAATAGAATTGTTTGATCATTTAACTGTGTAAACAAATGACTGATGTTTAATTGAATTATTAATGAGACTTAACAATACTAGGAACCATTTAACTGTATACAAAAGAATGATTTTTGGCTGTTTACAAATCATATATATTTAATATGAATATATAAAGATTATTTAGCATTAAACAACCTAAAATGGTTGATATGGTATAAAACCAAACCAACCAATCAAGTAGTAAAATAGAAAACCGAATATATGCTTTACTTTAAAAAGACAAAAGAAAGAAAGAAAGAAAGAACAATGAACTGAATCTAAATCATAATGATCAAGTTTTTGCGTATATATACACTTGTGTATTTATATACATTTGTATATATATATATATATATATATATATGTGTGTGTGTGTGTGTGTGTGTGTGTGTGTGTTTTCATTAAACAATCAAAATGACAACGTGTAATAAAATTTTTGTAGAGCAATAGCGTTTTAACTCGGAGAATAAAGCAATCCATTTTGCTATTTAATGTTGATATTGCGCGTCATCTGTTCAGACTAAATATGATTTTAAAGATATATCAAATCACTCACTGAAAATCCTCCGAACTACATCCAGTGTCCGCAGAGAGCTGATGTAAAGCATTGCTGATCAACCAACACTGGCGCGTCCATGTGTAAGGATCCAAAAAAGATCATCGTTTATGAATTTGTCCTTGCCTCACGAGTAGTACCCAGCATGTCTTGTTTGTCTTACGTGGATGTTTTTTTGAGATGGGAGGTAAGTGACCGGACAGCTGCCGTTTTGTGGAAAGTTGCTACCAGGATTTTTCAAAATACCCCGTTGAGTTCTAGTGTACTTTCAGTCTAACTTTTTCTCAATAGCATCCACATGTGGTGCATCAATGTAGCTGTATTGCCACAGCTACAGCTTTGAAGAGATCTTGTTTGATTTCATTGGATGGATCAGATTTTCAAATTATCAGTAGCATGTCAATAACACTGCTCGGATTCGCTTGGTATATGTTGATATCCCTTTCAGTAGATTGCTGTCTATGAATGTGAACTTGTTTATTAATTATGTGGTCCGCCGATTTAAGTGGAGATGGCTCCTTTTTGTTTCAAAGTCTGCGTCTCATATTTTTTTCAACGGGATATCTTGCCTTTTTCATTTTAAAGCCATCTTCTTTCAATTAAAGTTCAAAGTAAGTATGCATACGTTGGAAGTGATTCCGTTTCCAGAAGTTTTTTCACAGAGGTCAATAAATTTATTCTACTAAACTGTTCATTTAAAAATGCACATATTTGATTTAAAATAGTAATGTCTTAAATCTCAGCTGTATTCTGTGTTGTTTAAATGAAGAATGAAGACTTTTATGCGACTTAATTTTCAGGAAAAACTTTACTTTTGGAAGACGAACTTCTAAATTTGCTAAAGAAAACCCCAAAATTGCCCCCCACCCAAGAAAAGAAAAAAAAACCCAAAACACCTCAAATATAGTCTAACACGTGCTAAGACGAAAACCATAAAAGAGTTGACTCCTCCTCTCTCCTTCTTTCTTTCTCTCTCTCTCTCTCTCTCTGTCCACCCCACGAGATGACCATGATATAGGAGTGGAACTTTAATATAAATACTATAAAATTAGTAATAATTCAATCCTTCATTTGTTAAAATAGTATGCATACGTTGGAAGTGATTCCGTTTCCAGAAGTTTTTTCACAGAGGTCAGTAAATTTATTCTACTAAACTGTTCATTTAAAAATGCACATATTTGATTTAAAATAGTAATGTCTTACGTCTCTACTATATTGTGTTCTTATATGAAATACACTATATTCCTCATTTATGTCGACATATTTAGCAGTTTAAAAAAAAAAAATGAAGTATAACGACCCTGGACGAATGCTTTAGTATACAGGGCAAAAAGAAATAGAACTTTTTCTAAAGCTTAGAAGTCTGATTGCACACCCTCATAGCAGTAAAAAAAAAAAAAAAAAAAAAAAAGCAACTGAGTCAAAAATCGAATTCTGCCTATAAAATAAAAACCCGTCAGGGCCGGAATCGGATGATAGGATGAAATATACCCCAACATTTCTTTGAATTTTAACATGCAGCAGTCCTGGACTTAAAAAAAACTTAAGAAAAAGGTAAACGTAAAACGTAAAAAAGGTTTGTTTTTTTTGTTTTTTGTTGTTTTTTTTTAACACGTACACATGGGAAGCAGCATGATGTACGTGTGAGTCTTGCGGCTTAACGCTCAGGATTGTCAGTTCGATCGGGGAACTACTGCTGCTCATCTATAAGAGTGGCTTCTATAGATGATAATAAAAACAGCCATCGAAAGATAACCATGACTCGTACTCAAACCACATACATAAACCACATCGCTCTTCGCGCGGGTAAAAAAGGGGCGCGTCCTGCTGAAGTTGGAGCCCTGGCCTCAGTGTTCGAAAAATCAGCTACAGAGCTCAAACAAAAACTACTAAAATGCAAACAAACAATACAGATAGCGACATTTAACGTGAGAACCCTAAATAGAATAGGTCAACTATCAGAACTAACTGCATCAGCCGTAGAACATAAGATAGACGTAATTTGCATACAAGAGCACCGATACACGCACACCGAAGATATCAAATATCACGAAACTGGTAATGGATGGATACTGGTGACTGTATCGGCATGGAAAAACTCTGTCAATGCATCGGTAGGAGGAGTGGGAATGCTTATAGGCCCAAGAGCGTTAAAAACACTGAACAGCATTGAGAGAATACAACCTAGGATGATGGCCGCAACGTTTAATGGCAACCCCAAAGCAACAATTATCTCCTGCTACAGCCCTACCAATGTTAGCGAAGAAAACGAAATAGTCACCTTCTACGAAGATCTATCCTCCCAAGTACGTAGCATTCCGAAACACAACCTGCTAGTCATTGGCGGAGATATGAATGCACAAATCGGGAAAACAGAAACAACAAATACAGCCTACACAATGCGGCAAAACAGGAATGGACAACATCTAATAGATTTCATGATAGAAAATAGATTAACATGCCTCAATACAAACTTTCAAAAAAGAGAGGGGAAATTATGGACCTACACATACGCGAATAAGAGTAAAGCACAGATAGACTACGTCCTTATAAACAGGAAATGGAAAAACTGTGCGATGAATTGCGAGGCATACTCCTCTTTCGTGGGTGTGTCCTCCGATCATCGAATAGTTACAGCCAAAGTACGACTAAGCCTACGAAAAAACGCCACACGTAAAGCGACAACCAAGCACTATGACTGGGCCCTACTCAACAACAGAGATATTAGAGATAAATATGCATTAGAATTAAGAAACAGATTCGAAGCACTACAAGAAAAGGCAGAAAAAGGTACCCCAAATGACGAATATGAAAATTTTGTAGAAGCACACCTTGAGGCGGCAGAAAGGTGTATTCCAACAAAACCTAGAACTAAATATAGAGTCCCTTGGGAAACGCTAGCGGTTAGAGAAAAACGTGCACTCGTGCCTCCAAAAGCTATCAAAAGAACCCAACAAACACAAATGCACGAAAACTAGAAAAGGCACAATATCAATTAACATGAATATATCTAAAAGAACAGGCAGAATACATACAAAATCAGATAGATAAGATTAGAGACTCGGTGGAAGATAGACAATCCAGGATAGCCTGGCAAACAATAAACGAAGTAAGTAGAAGGAAGAGCACAGCCAAAGCAAAATTGAAAGCTGCAAGCAAACAAGAAAGAGTAAAACTGTGGGAACAGCATTTCAAAAATCTACTAGGAAACCCACCGGAAATAACGGATGAACCGATCACCAGAATTATTAGTAAGGAATTAGACGTTAAACTAGGTCCTTTCACCAAAGAAGAACTCGACTCAGTTCTCAGAAGAATTAAAAATAGGAAAGCTGCAGGGCTAGACGAGATCCCCCCAGAAGTGTGGAAGACTAGACAATTCGACGATATACTGCTCCAGCAATGCAACGCAGTCTATTGTCAAAATAGGATAGAAAGATGGACGAAGGGATGCATCCTTCCTTTCCCTAAAAAAGGCGACCTCGGACTAGCCAAGAACTACCGAGGGATAACACTTACATCCATAGCAGCCAAGATCTACAATGCCCTACTACGAAACCGCATAGAACCCAAAATAGACAACATCCTTAGGAAAAACCAAAATGGCTTCCGGAGAAATAGATCCACAACCTCACAAATACTGACCATCCGTAGAATCCTTGAAGGCGTTCGGGCAAAAAACCTTCAGGCGACATTACTATTCGTCGACTTTACCAAGGCCTTCGATTCCATACACAGAGGGAAGATGGAGCAAATCCTACTAGCTTACGGCCTACCAAAAGAAACCGTAGCAGCGATAATGATTCTCTACAGAAACATCAAAGTCAAAGTACGTTCACCAGATGGAGACACGGAATACTTCGACATTGTTGCAGGAGTACTACAAGGAGACACACTAGCCCCGTACCTCTTTATCATCTGTCTAGACTATGTGCTTTGGACTTCGATCGACAAAATCAGAGAAAATGGCTTCGAGCTGACTAAGAGAAGAAGCAAAAGGTACCCCGCAAAAACAATCACGGACGCCGACTACGCTGATGACTTGGCGTTACTAGCGAATACGCCTAATCAAGCAGAGACACTACTGCATAGTCTGGAACGAGCCGCAGCTGGCATTGGCCTCCATGTCAATGCACACAAAACTGAATATATGTGTTACAACCAAACGGGCAACATTGCCACACTAGACGGAGCCTCTCTGAAACTAGTAGACAAATTCACCTACCTAGGAAGTAGCATCTCATCAACCGAAAAAGACATCGACACACGACTGACGAAGGCATGGACAGCTATCGATAGGCTCTTTATCATATGGAAGTCGGACCTAACCGATAAAATGAAACGAAGTTTCTTCCAGGCAGCGGTTGTGTCGATACTGCTATATGGATGCACCACATGGACGCTAACTAAACGGCTGGAGAGGAAACTAGACGGAAATTACACAAGAATGTTGAGAGCAGTATTGAACAAGTCCTGGCGACAACACCCCACGAGACACCAACTATACGGACACTTGCCCCCCATCACGAAAACTATACAAGTTAGACGAACCAGACACGCGGAACACTGCTGGAGAAGCAAGGACGAGCTCATAAGCGATGTACTCCAGTGGACCCCCACATATGGATGTGCAAAAGCAGGACGACCAGCACGAACTTACATACAGCAACTATGTGAGGACACAGAATGTAACCCTGAAGACCTGCCGGAGGCGATGAATGATAGGGAGAAGTGGCGAGAGAGGTCAGGGATATCCGTGCTGGCGGCGCGACATGATGATGATGATGATGATGGTTTAAATACATCTTCTTGCAAAACTCCGGAGATAAAGTCGAAGAAGTCGGCGTAGCCATCAAGTGAGCAAACCATTGCTTACGTGTTTTTGTAAAGCATTGTTATAGCAGTGACTGTTTCTTTGGGAAGAGCATGTACTAATAATATTTACTCGAGTCTGGAATCGAATGCTTTTAAGAACCCTAGGGACAGTAATGTTGCCTCGATATTTTTGTATATGCTACTTCGATGATTCGGTGGATGGTCAGCAGTTGAAGTTGTGGATCGATTTCTCTGAAAGGCTTTAGCGGATAAGTCTTTGCGTAAAACAAATGAAGGAGTCTACAGCATTCACTCTGACAAATGCGAGGAAGGAAACACAAATATGATGACACCTTAAGTAAAGTCTGCCAGTAATCTCTGAACAGATAAGTCCTACATGTTGAATCTCTCTTAATCAGGAACTTTTATATTCAAACTTCTGATTTGCATACACCATATTACTGTTTAATATATTTATCCATAAAATGTCGCATGCACCATTTTACGCAAAAACGAACTTCTAGTCGGTAGGACATTCCACCTTTCATGTTGTTTTTAATATTTGTAGTTTTTTTTAATAAATCCACCGATTCCCATTCTGACCTTGGGTCGTTTTCAATTCTTTCATTCCTCAAAGAATGAGCCTAAGCCGAATGGATATCTGCCTTCTTTACTTTTTTTTTCTTATGTAAGTACGACAGGGTCTCATCGGAATATATTAGACGTTTTAGGAGATTGTACGTGTGAGTCCCAGAAGGGTGTTTGTTTTCCTTGCGTCAAAAGAATTCTCTGAACTTGTAACGATAGATAGATAGATGGATAGATATGAGTGTATGTATGTATGCCCATGTAACGTTCTCTTTCGAAAATCTTGTTATTATACTAAACTGAAAACGATTTTGATAAGAACATACAAAACACAGAAAAACGGAAAACAATATTTTAAAATAGCATTTACTTTTTTAGTACCAAAATAAACATTATATACAAATAAATAAGAAAACTATTTTAATAGATTTCAAAGAACGTTAGATGGAGAAAAAAATTTGATACACTAAAGGTGATAAATCTGATTAATGCGTTAAATGGATGTAAATCTTCATTCCACATTCACATTTCTTTATTTTATTGGAAATATGAAAGCGAGCAGTGTTACACAACAAAATCACCTGTAGAATCCTGCTCCCTACCCTGCCCCGTCAAAATTGCTCTTCTTTAACGTACATATTGTACAGGCCGATTGATCACCAGTCGTGCTTAGTTAGGCAATTCGTCATAAAGAATTCCCTTTTATAGTAGAGACAAAGAATATATTATTCTCGTGTGATTTTGCTTAGGCTGAGATGGTAAAAACTTATAAATATGGTCATAATTTTCTTCGTTTGGATTCTAGTGATAATTACATTTTGCATTGACGGTGATTATTTTTCTGTGACAAGCAAAAACGCAACACGTTCTTTTAAAAACATCATGTGAAATAGATTTTCCCAACTTCGGAATTTTCCTTAAATTTTTAAACAACATAAAACACTTGAGTGTTTCTCACATTAGTCTAATGAAATATCAAGTGTTATTTGTATCATATCCCATACTAAAATCTTTCTTCACTTCATCACTTTTTAAGATCTGGCACATTTCATAGTGTTTGTTATCGTTCAACTTAAAATCTATTTTTTAAAAAAAATGACAAATTGTCCCTGGCGATGGGCTTCCTTGGTCCATAGCATAATTTCCACCGGAATTTTCTTTTCTTTAGACATGAACAGTGAACACAAGGGAGTCGTCGGTCTCAGGCAACCGACACGAACGCTAGGCTTCCCAGCACCCATGTCAGGCGGCTTGGACCGAGATGATTACCAAGACTAGATCGAACCGTGTACTATCAACGAGACTGGCCGGGTCTATGGTAGTAGCCAACTGCTTTTACTTAAGGTGATACTGCTTTTCTAGCAATACCTCATATTACAAGTAATTTACTAATAAACGGATTATACGTAGTTACTATGCTCTTCAAACGTACTTATTCTACTGTCACAGGTTATTTCAATCCTACAGAGTAAACAGCAAGCTGCTGGTGAAAATACATAGTTAACTGAGATTACAAAATAACTAAAAGAAGAAAAATTGTGCTTTGCTGCTGAAAACCTATATCCAATTTTATTATTGTTCTTACTGTATATCTGATATTTTTCCTGAGAATAAATAAGTGATTTTACTTTAGGAGCGTCGCTCGCATATTTAACTGCTAAATATCTCAGAGCTGTCTGAAGTTTTTTTGGTTTTGCTTTTGATGTAAAACAGTTCAGTAAGCAAAAAAATAGTTTTGGAGCATAAAACCCCATAAAATACGTGAAGGAAGGGATGGGTACCGCTCTTTACTGGTCTTATGCTAAGGGGACACTAGCTAGCCACAATCACCGAGCCATTCATACAATACAATGTACTAGTCATGCAGACCATTCCAGCCACAATCACCAAAATACCACAATCGACTAAAAATTCCCAAGATGATCTTTATACAATGAAAGAACAAATATTTGTGTTTTGTGTAGGAAGAAAGAAAACCTATAAAGAAAGATCAAACTAAGAAAATAACCCCAACAAAGCAGTCTAAAAAGGGCACATTTTACTCGTAAAGATTTGAAACTATTTTGACCGCTTCAGGAAACAAATATAATTACTTTGAATATATGTAGATTTCTATTCCAGATCCTCTATAGCAAAAGTATAACATGTGTTTTGCAAACATAATTTCAAATTTCAGATATCAAAATTATAGTTTCTGATTTTAATATCTAACTAGCCATATTTGATTTCTCGTGACTGAGAGATTTGCTGACGACTAAAAAATTAAGGCAATTATAGGAAGAGTCACTGCACTGAATATTCTATCGCTTAAATGATTTAGATAAAAACTTTACAATGATTTCTAATAAAAAGAATTCTGACTCAAAAGCATGATATGAATTTGAAGGCTTTTCAAGACATATATATGTAATAAAATCAAAACGGATTTTTTCATACCAAATACTAAATCATTTCTAAAACTTGGGTGAATATTCTAATGGGTTTTTCTTAAGGCTTCTAATACTTTCTTTTATTCTCAGCAAAACACTAAATATCGTCTATCTACGTAACGTGATTTATTTTTGTTGCGACTTTTTATTTGCTTCAGTGGTGTCATTTGTATAAAAATATTAGATTTTATTATCATCAACATCATTATTATTATTGTTACTCTTTTTCAAGTTTTTCACACTAGCGTTAGCCGATGGTTTCTCACTGGAGTTTGAGTGATAGCAAGTCTCCTAAAGTATCGAGGACTCTTCTCAGTATTCTTGCTGATCTTAGTAGTGCTGTAGTTTGAATGATCTTCACTCATCTCCTTATTTCCAAGTCCTCCAGTCCTTGTACCAATCCTTTGGTGACTCCAGCAAGAACACCAATAACAATTGATATTACAGCCACTTTCATTTTCCACAGTTTTTCAAAGCAATGTCCAAGTAACTATCCTTCTTTTCGCTTTCTTTCAGTTTTACTCTGTGGTCAGCCGGGATAGTATAGTCCACAATTCGACATTCTCTTTTCTTTTCTTTTTTTTTTTTTTTTTTTGTTAATTATTACAAGGTATGATTGTCTGGCCGAGATTAGGTGATCTGTTTTTATCTCAAAATCCCATAAGAATTTGTTGATTTCATTCCCCAAGACAGATTCTGGGCTGTGCATATATCATTTGTTCGTATGGTCAAACTTCAATTTCTTGCACAATTCCCAGTGGATCACCTTTACCATCCAGTCGTATCTAGTCTTATGCTCTTTCTGGGCTAATCTGCTGTATTCGCTTATTATGTGTATTGTAGAGAGATAAAAATAACCCTCACTGATCGAATGAACTTCTCTGAAAAGACTCTATATAAAGTGTACATATTTCATTCCATAAGAAATATAGTTGATTTGCCTGACGTGGGTGCCGGAGAAGCCCAGCATTCGTGTCATGCGGTCGACTCTCCTCGAACCTCAGGGGGCCATCCACCCCGGCTCTAACTCTCAGAGGAGGAGCACATGGCACCCGAGTTTCCCCTTTTTAGAGAAGTGCTGATAGGGCCCGAGGAATATTTTGGGCCGTCCGGCGTATATGGGATACGGTCCTGCATCAGACTCACCTTAAAAAGGCATTCGACCATACTACCCGTTTGGTGGGGGACGCATCAAATGCAAAAATATAGTTGATTTCCAATATTATCTCCTGGGTGTACCCATTACTTTTTACTGTCGGACTACAATATAGCAGATTGGCTGCAAGGAATTTTGTATTATCATATGTGGTATTAACAAAATTTTGAACGAAGACACAAAGAAAGTTAACGAAGTTAAAAAAATTCTACATTAGCAATTTTTCTCCCTCTTTTCTCTCCAAAGGAAAAACAAACACGGGGGACCGAAAAAAGTTTTCTGCTGGAATTTTTAAACGAACAAGAAAAATTGAGAAGTCAAGACACGGAAAGACTTGTGGAAAAACTCGAAAAACATCACCGAGAAGACCTCTAACGACAGGAGAAATGTTTTTCAAAACTCTTAGAAAATGCTCGAGAGAAAGTAACCAAGGCAACTCTAACTCTTTCTCTCAAGATTCTGTAATTTAGTCAATTGGAGAATTTAGGTATAGGCCAGAAATGGAGATCACATTTGCAGCATATTCCCGAAGATATGAGGATATTTTTTTAAAAGACTGTCTTACATGGTCAGACGAAAAAAGATTATTGCTTATTAAATTCAGAGCCATTGAACATGAAAAGTATGCTAATCACATTCTACCAAAACTAACTCAAGATATGTTCAAATGCCTCATATTTTTTCAATGACTAACAGCACTAAAAACCGTGGAAATTAGATAACGTCTATTATCAAAACTAGAGCAAGATTCGAAACTGACATTAAAGCTGAAAAATGTCAACGAATAATAAATTTACGCTGTGACGTTGCAAAAATTGAGGAAAGAGATATTTCGCACCAATACTCTGTCGAAAAAAAGGATCACGGTAAAAAAAAATTTTCTTTTAAAATTAATCCTTGCTATGGATGCAGACAAAAATACACTTTAAAAATAAAGTGTGTGATAATTGTGGAAATAAGGGACATAAGTTCCCACCTTATAGAAAAGAACCCAGAAAAAAAAGAATACGAAATTTAAAACTACGGATAACACAACGGAAAGAGAAAACGTATTCACAAGAATAAAAGAAAATTCGTAAATGTGCAAATAGGCAACACATATGTTAAGTATCAATCAGATACTGTGTCTGGCTTGATAATAAATGAATTAACGTGGATAAAAATCGGCAAACTAATGCTAATTACTTCAAAAAGAATTGCCGGTAGAATAACCGGTAAAAAGTTAATTTTTTGGTGAGTTCTTTCGTAATGTATCATTTATAAACAAAAAAGAATTTAAACTGATTCGTCAACCTATTTGGAACAGGCTTGAGGAGTCTTTTGATCCATAGACTCTGCCGATAAATACGTTTTGTAATAGCCTAAAGGCAGCTTCAGCCAGTGCAGAAAATTTAAAAAGGGAACATAAATCAAATTTTCCCGACATTTTTTCTGAAGGGTTAGATAATAACTGAAAAAGAACTGGACCGTTTAGAAAAAATTGAAATATTAAATAAAGCTGATTACAAGTGCTTGGGCGAGCCCTACAGTTTACGATAAACAAAATTCGGTACAATTATCCATTACCAAGGCCTAAAGAGATATTCGCAAAATTAAATAGAGGAAAGATATTCTCAAAATTCGATTTATCAGATTCATATCTACAAATACCATTGGAAGAGAAATGTACAAATTAATTCATAATAATCACACAAGGGTTTGGAGGAGTTCAATACATTGTCTTTTGAGATAGAGGTCGCGCCAGAAATATTTCCGCAAATAATTGATGCCATGTTGGGTGACCTAGATTTTGCAGTAGAATATATTGACGATATTTTGATAAAAAGCAGAAATCGTGAAGATCAAGTGAAATATGTGAAGTTGGTGTTTTAAAAAAATTTAAGCTAAGCATTCATTAATGCGATTTTTAACAACGCTTAAATATATGGGACACATAATCGATGAAAAGGATCGAAAGCAAGACCCAGCTACAGCTACAACAATAAAAATATGCTTCTAACGATTAGTGTATCAACATTGCAAGTTTTTGAGACTTGCGAATAATTATAGCGATTTCATTCCTAAAATGAACGCATTAAGAGCTCCACTAAATCAATATTTAAGAAAAATACAAAACAGAACTGGTCTTCTAAATGCCAAAACATATTCGAATAATTTATAAAAGCTTAAACGTCTGACTTATCTCTTGCGCATTTATCCTAATTAGGAGATATACATACGACTGATGCTAGTAACTTGAGATTTGGTGCCGTTTTATCAGACTAGGAGAATAACGGATTGCTGAAAGTAGTAGCCCATGCATCAAGAACGTTATTGCCGGCAGAAAAAAATTACAGCCAAATAGAAAAAGAAGCACAAAGTATAATATTTGCAGTAAAAAGTTTTACATGGAAGAAACTTCATCTTGCAAACGGACTACCGTCCACTACTATCAATATTTGAGTCTAAGAAAGGCACATCAGCTCACACTGCGAATTGCCATCAAAAATTCCATTAAAAATGGAATTCCTTCCATCTAAGAAAATAGAACACGCAAACGGATTGTCAAGGCTTATTCCAAAACTAAGAGAACCCTTAGAGGAAATAGTATTGCTGCATTAAGTACAGAAATTATGATAAAAAATGCACTTTGCAATACAGTGAATAGATTATCTGAAACTCTTGAGGAAATTTGATTTAAAGCCAAATTTGACAAATTCATTACAGAAAAAAAGAAAGAAATCATGAGCTGTCAAAAGAAAAAGTCACGAAAAGATTTTTTTCTTGCGATGGTATTTTGTTATACGCTGAGCATGTGGTCATACCAGCATCACTGAAGAAAAAATATTGAAGAATTTTCATACGGGACATCCAGGAATCACTGACCTGGAATGGACTAAGAAATCGAAGACATTGTAAAACATTGTAGATGCTGAGCAAATTAATCCATGGTCGGAAACGGACAAACCATTGTCAATGCTACATATTGACTATGTAGGACCAATTTATAGGATTATTACCTTATTGTTATGGATAGTTTCACGAAGTGACCAGAAGTTGTCCAATGTAGGAGACCAACGTGCGAAAGCACAAAAAACTTTTTGCATGAAATTTTCTCAAATACAACTTCAGGATTATCACTATGTTCGCTTAGAATATAAGATCGGTATTTGATGAACAAAAAGGTTAAGTAAACTAATACCGATACAACAAAACTTTTCAAGCCCGACGAAAAAAATCTATCTTAAAGAGTATAAAAATGGGAAAATTTGGCTGGAAAGAAGGTGTTATTGAAAAACGAATTCGAAGACTAGTGTATAGCATTAAACCTTCCAAATGAGTTGTCAGTATTGCTTCTGGTGGCTGCAATCAGTCTTCCGCCGTGCTTTTCTATGTAATCTTCGAGTCGTTGTATCGATGCGTCACTGCTGTCTTCAATGTAGGCATGTCCTCTTCCTCCTTCTTTTCTTGACACCTATAGTCTGTCAACGTCATCTCTGGGATGTAAGACCTTATGCATGGTCATTAGTTTTCTTGCTCTCAGGTCCTTTGTTCAAGTTCTTCTCTGGTCCACTTCAAGAATGGTCCCGAGCATCTTACGAAAGTACAGCTCAGGTATTTATCCCTTTTACAAGGCTCCAGTCATTTAGTTTTGTTTTGAGTAGCTTTCTTGTTCTCCTGAGATACCGTTTCTTAGTTTTTTTCTTTCAACTCTACTTGTCTAATGATGTCAGCTTCCAATATTCCCAAGTATCTGTAGGTTTCCTTTTCTCCAAGCGTTATAATTGCTTCTTGATTTAGTAGTTCCATTCCGTCCATCGTGTGTTGTTTCCTGCTTTTCATTATTAGCATGGCGCATTTTTATGGCAAATTCCATCCCAATGTCTTAAGTATATATTCTTACGGCGTGTATTAGAGTTTCCAATTCTTTTTCGTTTTTTGCAAACAGTTTGATGTCGTTCATATACATTAGGTGATTGATCTTTTCCTACGATATGGTGAGATTGTATCCGATTATGCATTTCCTGAGTATGTGGTTGAGTGGCATCATCGTTATTACAAATAGTAATGATGATAGTGTATCTCCCTGGTATATACCTCTCTGGATCTTCGCTTCAGATAAGCTTTTCCTCCTGATTATTATTATTAACATTATAATTGTTGTTGTTGTTGTATCACCCCTTTTAAGTTCACATCAAATTTCGAGAGGTCATCAGTGGAAGTATTATCAAGTCTTTAGTACCTTTATCAGTATCCTCACAGACCCAGCACTACAGTCTGAATTATTCAAGGATACAAATTTATACTTTCTAACCTTAATGATAATTGCTCTAATTCATGGGCTATAATATTTTTACAATTTTTCTTCTTTGACACTTTTTTTTGGCACACTCACTGCTTATTAGGATCTGATAAATTCTATTTTTTGCATTTTTAACTAACAGATTCGACCATTTTATTTGATATCATTCAGGAGCACAATAACTAAAAATCATAGAGTTCCAACGGTGTTTTTTCTATGACAGCCTTTATTTTGTGATTATACCATTTTTATATATGGTCAAATCTAAATTATTCATATAATTACTTGTACTTCCCTTTCAGATTTGGCTTTTGACCTAGCTTGCTATATTGATATACGATGTCATTTACAGTCTGGCGATTCCCTCCAAACAAGTGATATTTCGGTTTTTTTATGAGAATTGGCTTAAAGTGTATATTTTCATCTTCATATAAATATTTATGGTCCATTTCTTATCCATTAAACTTGTGTTATAATTAGTTAAATCTCATCTAAAAAGAAAATAAATACGTTACAAATACTAATAATGAAAAAATTAGACTAGAGAAGGAGTGAGTTCAAAAGCTTTGGTTTGGGCTTCTCTTTTTTTTTTCGTAGTTGAGCAGTTGATGCATTTAACTAGGCTTCCCTGGGGCAAAACAGGATGTGAGCTCGAATCTTCTTGAAGGCTTATCCTTAATTATTTATAAATTGTGCTATTACTTCGTTGTCTTTGATTTAAGACCCACATAAATTGCAATAGAGAGCAACTAAAACATAAAGGTAAAGAAAATCCTAATCAGTTATAATAATACAAAAAAATACCAATGCTTCTCTAAAAACAAATTTTAATTCAGAGATATTCCTGCAGCGAAAATATTTTAGGAGGTTTTCTAGAAAATATGATACAAATGGTGTAAAGTGTTGTTGACTTAATGACAAATCAAGTTGATCTTCTTCAAAATAGTTCCCTTTGGGGTGCTGCTAGAAACCAAAAAAAGATTGTGTTTCCATGAAAACAGAACAGAGATTATTTAATTAACGCTTCCTTAAATTGTTTCATCGCAGTTTATATTGTAACCGAAACATGGCACCTAAAATGAGTACAGAGGGGCACAGGGAGTCGATCCTGGTCCCCACAATCCACTGCATATCCCTGGTGATTTCCATCAACCAAATTCGTTTCGCAGCTGGCCTCGTCTACAAACGTTTCTGCTCGCTAGCTGAAAAGTTGGTATTCGTCGTCTGACTCATACTATCCGCCTACACCGTGATTCTTGATTCGGAAGGCAAACCAGTTGCTGCTCAAAGTCGCTCTGACCAGTCAATCACCGACATAGGTTACAAAAGTAAGACCTCCACAAAGAAAGAAACTCAGTTCAATGTGAAAAACCCTTTAGTTATATGTGCTGGTATTTTGCATCGATTATATTTCTGGTAAATTACATCGATTATTTTTCTCATCCATTCCTTCATCTACATCCGTAACATGACTATTATAATCGAGCAGCAGGCTAGGTTCTCAGCTATTGGGAGTCTGGTACAAGGTTTAGGCTCGGGAAGTTTTTTCAAATATCATGTCTGGTGCTGTCTCTCCGCCTTTTCTCTTCTTTCTTCGCTTATATATCAGCAATCTAAGATCTCAGCTATCTGGTGTCTCAATCGGAGGATGATACAAAATCTGGGCTCAGGAGGTCTTCTCAATCTGATGAATCTCTGATTTCTTCTCCCCGCCTATCTGACGAGCGACTGAAAGTTTCTGTTTATATGCATTTCGGTTCCCATTTTCGGGGTGGTGTGGGCGATATCAAATTCCAGGCTTTCTGCCTACTGATAACATCAATTTCTTTCTAAATTTAAAAACAGATAATTTGGTTCCACCTCTTTTCTCCTACATTAATTAGCTTCTCGCACTTACACCTAGTGAATAGGTTCTACTTTCAGTTCCTTCAATTTCTTTTATATCTTACCTCACCCAATTCCTCACAGGCGGTGTAACTTCTCTCTGACATTACGTCATGGAATTTGACTAGTTTTAAAAATTTTCAAATTTCTCAGGTCAAAATTGTTTATCTGGTCGACGTAGGTTTCGATTTCTGACATTCTGACCCCTCAGCAGAAATGACTCTTCAGTAGTTTTTCTCTCAGCCAGTATATTTTTCCACTCATTTTGGCAAATGCACTGATCTCCCAAAAGAAAGCGTATTTTAACTCGCTCTGCTTTAATAGTTTCCTCAATTAATTCTTTCAACTAATTAGTCTAGCTGTCATGATACAGTGACGTACCACGTACTGAATCATGTTTTCAACGATTTCTAGATGGCAGCCACAGAGCTGAGTTTTGATATACGGCTAAAAGTACTTACATCAAGGGAGTAAGGGAGACTGTGATAGCACGGAACCATACTTTTTAGTCAAAAATCCATTCTTTGGTGTTCTTTGAAACCAGTTTTGCACAGAATTACTTCATACCCAGATCGTCGGTCAAAATGCTATTAACAGTCTCATGATTGAAATGTAATTCATAATCTATCATTGTCACTGAAAATGTCGATCAGATTTCATGTGATTTCTAACTTTTGTCACATTTTCCAAAGTCATTTTTCACAATTTCTCGGCCAAAATAAAAGGGAAATTATACCACCTAAAAACATTGTGAACTTAATCTCCATAAACATGTTTTAACTTGTTTCTGTCGCCTTCTTCCGAAATTTTATTCAGACTTTAATTTATAACGCCGTTATTTTCTTGTTCCATTATGGTGGCACACTTAACCGACCAAACTCATATTAATCAATTATTACTCAGCTGAATATAAATTCTATGCAGAAAATATGAACTGAATGTTTTCACCCGTGTTCAAAGTCAATATTGTTTTTTTTTAAATATAGATTAGTCTCATTACTTTCCAGAATACTTCATATAAGTGCATTGAGTTAGAAGGAATAGCAATTTAAGCAGAGTGAGTTTTTGAATAAAATAAAATTAAATGTATTGAAGAAGCTGAAATTCCACATTCATTCTTTTTGATTAATGAATATATTTTGATCTTATGTATTTTAATACAGAAACAAAACTAAAATCTTCATTTATAGATTATTTACTTGAAAGCATCATAATTTTACCTGATTAGGATCATCATAATTCTAAATTTTAAAAAAATCGAATCTAAATATAATTCTTCACTCAAGCATTTTCTTTCCCTTTTAAACTAACTTTAACCATTTAAAACGTTTCGACTCTGTAAAAAGGCAACATTAATATGTTCATGGTAAGAATATTCCCAAATTATCGGGTATGTGGGACTGAGCCTTGCCCCTGTTACCAATTACAATCGATCAATTTGTATAATAAGTTAATATCAGTTGAGTGAGTTTCGTCAGGCTAGTATACACCTGTACTTTCTATGAAGAAATTTGCTTTGAAAATATTACTATTCCTACATGTGTATTTGTGAATCTCAAATGAAAAGATAAATTGTAGGGCAACTTCTAATAGATGATTTCGTTTTCTTCAGGATAACCTAATAGATAATATGCACGAATAGTCTTGGGGGTAAATAAGAAAATGTGCAGTAAGATTACTAACGTTTGGTTATATACCAAGACGTTTGCTTGCCCAGTCGGCTGGGGCTGTAGAATACACCAACTGCTTCTCTGTAGGGGGGTAAGACCCCTCCCCCGACGAGTGTCCTGGATATGACACTAAACAATCTGATGGTGAGGTTCCAGTTGTGCTGGAGCTTTGGGGAATGTGGAGTACCCCTTCATTGCCATCGCTCTCGGGTCCTCTCTGGCTCGGAGTGGTAGGACCTGATAAGGGTCCTATCTATTGGTTAAATAGAACTAAACCGTGCTTCTTTCGTTATACTGATTTTTGCATTTAAACTGCGTATTTATGCTAAACTGAATTGTTTAGAATAGAACTGTTTTGACATTGGAACTGCGTACTAGTGCTGAACTGAATTGCTCGAAATAAAACTGTTTTGACGTCTAAACTGTGTACTTATGCTGAACTGAATTATCCGAAATAAAACTGTTTGACATTTAACTCTGTGTATTGCCCAGTCGGTTGGGTTTGTAGAATACACTGACTGCACCTCTGCAGAGGGGTAAGACCCGCCCACAACGAGTGTCCTGAAAATGACACTAAACAATCGGATGATGAGGTTCCAACAGTGCTGAAGCTTTAGGGAATGCCGAGTACCCCTTCATTGCCATTGCTCCCAGGTCCACTCTGGCCCGGAGTGGTAGTACCTGATAGGGCCCTATCTATGGGTGAAATAGAACTAACAGCATACTAATGCTAAACTGAATAGCTTGAAATAGAAATGTTTTTGACAATTAAACCGTACTTACATTTAAACTGCGTGCTTATGCTTAACTGAATTATTTCAAATAGAACTGTTTTTCGACATTAAAACTGTATTTAAACTTAACTGAATTGTTACATATAACTGCTCGAATAGTTTGAAATAGAAATGTTTTTGACAATTAAACTGTGTACATATGCTAAACTGAATTGTTTTAAATAGAACAGATTATTTACATAAAAATGGATTTGGCGTTAAATAACCAACAAAGGTTGATATGACATAAAACCCAACAAATCAAACCAAACCAAGAAGTTTGAACAATAAATGTGTAAACGATTTTTACTTTGCAAAAATTCAGAAAAAGACTGATTTTGAAGTAATCAATATCCAAGTTTTTGTCTCTTTTTTTTCTGTTGATTTGAACAATAAAAAAGTATCAAATTTTCTAAAATTGTCGTATTTACTGAATTATCTCGAGAAGCATTTTTTTTACCGAGAATGTATTTTGCCGTAGCGAAAAAATGTCTTGTAGACCGATAACAAGAGCAAAAGATCAAATAAAACGAAAACTTCCTGAACGTAGATAATATCTTTTATTTGTAGAGTTCAATTGCATTATATATATATATATATATATATATATATATATTGGCGTTTGCTAAAGGACCAGGAGACCGGAGTTCAATCCCAGGTCGAGTCATACCAAAGATTCAAAGAATAATACTTGATGCCTCCTTGCTTAACACTCAGCATTATAAGGTATGGATCAAAGTTAAAGTGGAGCAATCCTGGGAAAGGAGTAGCGCCCTTCCCTACACCCCAGTTTGGTAACTATTGAAAAGGGATCTTTCGGATAAGTCTCGACTATGGTCACCAACAAAAACTATATATGTATATATATTTTTAAATAGGCAGGTCCACGAGGAGATATGTATTTTTATGAATTTATTTATTTATTTTGTTCTTACATACGTGTATGTTTCGAGCTTGTTGCTTTCGTCAAAGAACATATATGGCACAAAGCCTTGTTAATGGGATAGTCAATAAGACTTGAACTCTCTGGTGTTTGCTGTTTGAATGATTTTCAGTTACTTATAGGTTTATATAGGGGTTATACTCTCTTTTTCTTAGATAGTGTTTACCTTAGTCTGCTTCACCTCTCATTGATATTTTATATGTTTTTGTCGTTGTGTGTGTGTGTTGTTATTTTTCCTCTGTGTGTGTATGAATGTGTCTTGGAGATTTTTTTTGTGTGTGAGGTAGTGTGGTTTGAAATTTACTAGTAACTATTTTTTTCCATTTTTTGTATATATATATATATATATATATATATAGGTATTATTCGGTCCAGTTAAACCAGAGTTGGGATTAATTCCTTCAGGACAAGAAAATCATTCAAGAGCTGAACATTTAAATTTTCCTGGTAGAGAGCTCAGTGTAATTAATTTTACAGAGCAATACTTTCTTTAAAGAAAAAACCAAAGACCGGTTATTTTAGGATTATAAATTTATTTCCATCCTGTTTTGCGTTTTTGATGTAAACCAAAAACACGAAGAAAAATATAACAGGACTTCTTCAGATCTTATGGATAAAATAAAACAGAATAGACAATGGCGGCGGGGAAACAAAGGGTTAACCCCTGAGATCGAATGGTCTATGTTGAAAAAATCAAATACTCCGAAAAGTTTTGTCGGTCGATGCAGTTTGTGCTTAGAAGAGAAAATACAAATAATAATGTATCAATTGCCTGAAAAGTTATTAAATAAGAGATGTAAATTAATAGCTAGGTGTAGACATAAGGCTAAATTTAAACTATAGATTAATTTTTAAAAAAACATAGAAATAAATTGTGAAATAAGAAAAAAAACGTATCCAATATACGTACATGGAAAAAATAGGTAACTGAGGAAATAGACTCGAAATTAATATAAGTATGAATATTTCCCTTACAAAAATTTATTACATAAACATAACACATAAAAGTTATTTATCGAACTTACCAAAAAAAGAAAATGAATAAAATAAATATTAAGTTAAATTACCATAATTCCAACCGACGGTAGAATTCGGAAAATAAATAAAATAAATAGGTAAATAAAAAAACCGAAATTTAATAAAACGAGGAGGTAACTCTTCACCTCTCTTCCTCTCCCCACCCCCGGTGTCTATTCTGTTTTATTTTATCCATAAGATCTGAAGAAGTCCTGTTATATTTTTCTTCGTGTTTTTGGTTTACATCAGAAACGCAAAACAGGATGGAAATAAATTTATAATCCTAACATAACCGGTCTTTGGTTTTTTTCTTTAAAGAAAGAATATATATATATATATATATATATATATATATATATATATATGTTTCCAGCTTAATACTTTCTTCAGAGAACATGTCTGGCCCAAGTTCAAGTTAATGGGGTATTCATTGAGACTGGAACTTACTCTTGTTTGTTGTTTGAATGGTTTTTACTTACTTTTCTTACGTTTTTTTATGAATGCGTGTCCTTTCTTTTTCTTAGAGCGTGTTTCTCCTAGTCTACTTTATCCCTCATTTACTTTTATTATTTGAGATGGTGTGTGTGTGTGTGTGTCTTGGATTAGTTTCAGATTTCACTTATAGTTATTTTTCTCTGTGTTTGAATGTGTATATTGAGATTGTGTGTGTGTGTATATATATATATATATATATATGTGTGTGTGTGTGTGTGTGTGTGTGTGTGTTTTCATTTGTATGTATGAACGATTCATGTTTGATTCAACTTTGGTTTAAATTTATCTATGATTTTTTTCCTTTATTTGAAGTAGCGCGTAGTCGTTGGTTTGATATATTGGCATTATTTTAAATTCACCTCCACTACATTCGTATAAGTGTTTCGATACATTTAATTTTCTGTTTTCTTCTATTTTGATACCACTCCTGTGAAGTGATGTCCTTGTATTTAGGGCCTGTGTTGACACTATTTATATTTCTTTGCATTACTGCATTCAATTATGTAGACTACGTTTTTTGAGTTGCAGCTTAAGTTTTTATTTGTTTTGAATTCGGTTTCCGGGTTTTTAAAGATATCGGATTTATCTTCAATAATTATATCCCTTATTTTGCATCGTTTATTATTGCATTTGGTAACTCCTTGTGTCGTGTTTTCTCCGAGGGTGAAAGAGGTGAGTATTCTTTCAAGATTTTTGGGTTGTATCTGGCTTTTAATGATTTTTGTTGTCTTGCATTTCTTTTATTTTGTCCTTGTTTTTAAGTTCTACGATTTATAATTATTTTTGTGAATATTTTTGGATTATTCTTGTTGTAGGTTGCGACGTATGCTGGGGATTTCTCGTTGTTGTGTATATTGGCGTCATTTTAGTTCCCATAGCTGTTCCTAGTGTCTGAATATAGTTAATTGGAAGGAGTTATTATTAAGGATTATTTCTATAGCCTCTATGATAATTTTTAGTTAAATCTTGGGTGTAATGTGTCTGGGTATTTATCTATCCAAAATGAGATGACTTGTTTTCCTAATTCATGGGAAATATTGCTATTATAGGTTTGTGACGTTAAATGTGGCTATGAGTGTGTTGGGATCAATTTTTTCTGGTATGGAGTTTAAAAAATCTATGTTGTCCTTAATATAGCTCTAAGAAAAAGGAAGGAGCAGCATTCATAAAAAAAACCCTTAAGTAAGTAAAAACCATTCAAATTACAAACACGAGTAAGTTTAAGTCTCATTAAATACCCCATTAACTTGACTTTGTGCCAGACATGTTCCCCGACGAAAGCATCTAGGTCTACTAAAAATATGAATCGCTGTAACCATGCTTGGATAATACAGTATATAAGAAGATAAAATATATTGATTTTACTTTAAAAAGGGTGTTCGAGATCTCTTGTTGTTGTTTGTTTTTTTTGTTTTTGTTTTTTTTTTTTGTTTTTGTTTTTTGTTTTTTTGTTTTTTGTTGTTGTTTCTTTTTGGTGTTTTTTTTTTTTTTTTTGTTTTTTAGCGGGGGTAACAAATTTCCGTCATTTGGTAAATGTGTAGGTATCATATATAACTACCGTAAATATTCATGCGCAAATAAGATATTATGATGTCATGATCTCATAAGATAGAATATGTAAATAAAACAGTACTTCTGAAGTTTTTATACAATAGCTTGTGAATATATTAGTATGAAGTAATAGATGCATTTTAATGACAATAGAGAAGCTATATGAATCGTATGCAGTTAGAAATGTTCGGAATGCTCAGCTTCATCTTCCTAGAAGACTCAAGAATAAAATAAAAAATTAAAAAAAAAAAAAACAATTCAGAATTAATTTGACAATCCACCCAAAAAGGAAATCTTTTCGCAAAATAAAATCATTATCAATTAAAATAGCAAAGATTATGAAGGTACAAAAAGGCCATTTCTACTAATCAAACTAAAGAAATTTTAATAGTCATGTAATATTTTAATGTCATGTAATATGTCACTCACTCAAAAATATTACATGACTTTTCCTTTTATAAAGGACCTTGGCGTAGTTCAAATATCTATCTCTTTATTAAGCTGATTATTTCAGTGACAGATTCAGTTTTAATTATCTGCTAATTCGGATACTATATTCGATTGAATTAAATGGTGAACATACGTTAAAACAGTAATGGCCTTTCCATGCTGGCATCATCTGAATATTTTTTATTGGAGATCGATTATTGGTTGGTATGTTTTCTTTTATATTAATTATCAATTTTCAAATTTGATACAGAGTAACAAATTAAGATTCATCAGTTAACACACTCTCATACAATTACAGTATTTGCTCAGACATTATTTCAGCCCCAGATTATCAGGTACAGTTATTTTAATCGAAAGCTGTCTGATAATATGAATATCTGCCAGACTACACAAGTCTGAAAAGTCATCCTGAGATCGCTTGGTGAAGATATTTACTAATTTGTATTCTATTAGAACAAGTACTTATCAGCCGATAGTGAGCAGAATTGCTGATAAAGACTATTATTGTACGTTATATATATATTTGTTTAAATATACTAATAAATAGGCATACAGTTAATACTTGTCAATGTCACTTCTTTAAAACAACGAGGCCTATTGAAATCATTTTGGCAGGAAGACACATAGGACCACTTATGACATAGGCAAAGTGAAATTGATATTAGAAGCCATTCAAGACAACTTGAAGTCAAACAACAAATATTTCCATTATTAAATATTGGAAAGAAATTATTTTACATCACGAATTTTTTCTTACGAATTGTACCATGATTTATTACATTAGATTATTTTAATAACAATTTTGAAAGTTTTTTGAATGAATTCAGTGACTCGAACTTTCAAGCTTGCTTACTTTTGCTGAGACCTTCAAAATGCTCAGAGATAATCACACAAGATAAATGGTTTTAATCCCTTAGTTTTTTTATGAGAATCTTTCCATTGGTTATTTCAGTGTTGGATACCAAAACAATCCTTTTCAACTCACAGCCAGTAAAAGATGGCATAATGTAGTGTTCTCAGAAGTCAGGTCATACTAAAAACGATATTATTTGCATCAGGTTATCTTTCAATAACAGGTATTTTTCATGTATAAAAGTAAGAAAAATCTGATTTTGATTGGTTATGTTCTGCCTGAAAATTTTTTTAGAAATGAATGTAAACTGTTTTGTATATTAGATGGTGGTTTTGCGCGGAGAACACTGGAAATCTCTGCTATTGTATATATATATATATATATATATATATATATATATATATATATATATATATATATATATATATATATATATATATATGGGAGGGAACTGTAAATAAAACCGACAGCAAAATATATATATGGGGGGGATGAAACTGTAAATAAATCCGATTGTAAGAAAATATATAGAGATGAAAAAACACATGGTCGTCATAGGATGATGCTATTTATATCTGACAACGTTAAACGTTCTGATTTTTAAATCTTCATCAAGGTCCGCGTTTTATTGAATGAAATGATAAAGAATGAGAAACATTTAATAAATACTATTTCTATTGGTAGCGTTTGGTTTCAAATTTGTGTAATCTAATTTGCGTTCAAAAATTTATTCACTAAAAAATCAGTTGATACACACACTCTCTCTCTCTCTCTCTCTATATATATATATATATATATATATATATATATATATTTATGTGCGTGTGTGTGTGTGTGTGTGTGTGTTGATATCTATATTGTTTCGTTCATATCTACCAATAGATTTTTCATATCTATCCGTCGTTATAAGTGTTAGCCTTCTTTCTATCACACTCTCTTTAATTCAACAATCTATCTATATATATATATATATATATATATATATATATATATATATATATATATATATATATATATATATATATATATATATTAAAAGAGTTTTGGTTTTCACTAAATCACTTTATGGGTAAGTGTCGAACAAAGTGCAAAATATATATATATATATATATATATATATATATATATATATATATATATATATATATGAGATGAAGCTGAATGTTTTTAATAAGGGTTTTTGTAACTTTTTAGCATCAATCTGACAAAATAAGGAACCAAATTGAAAAAAAATGTCTATTTCATAATATTGTGGTTTGAAATGATACGAGATAAGAATTTTCCGTTATAACAACTTGAATTTTTTTTTTAATTAAAATTATGATTGCTTTTTAAATTAAGATTGACTAAACGGTTATTAATGTTTCCTTTTTTAAAATCTGAAATGTGTCATGAATTCGTTTACTGAAACCTCGAGAAGATGCACCCATATATTTTTTTTACAATCCAGACGTGGTATTTCGTACAGTCCTGCTCTCGATTTGATGGGGAAATTATTATTTTTATTTTTAGTTAAAATTCAAATAGTCTTTGAAAAGTTATTCACTGTTTTAACTTCAAGGTGGTTTAGTTTTTTGTCGATGATGTACCAAATTGTTAGGTAAAATAATATATCTATGAAATGAATTATTTTCGAAAAAAATATTGTTTTGAATTCCTGTTGACCATTTACGTTTGTGACTTTTGAGAACATTTTTGGTATGTTGTATAATAGATTATGCACGAAAGAATTTTTTCTATAGTCAAATTCATCATTCAAAAATTTGAGGCGCGCGTCCTAAGTGAAATGCGTGTGTGTGTGTGTGTGTGTGTGTGTGTGTGTGTGTGTGTGTGTGTGTGTTAATTCTAAAAAGAAAGAAAGAAAGAAAGAAAGAAAGAAAGAAAGAAAGAAAGAAAGAAAGAAAGAAGGATCTAATTTGTAAGTATTAGTTTTTACTAGTTCCATAAATATTTATTTTCACTCCAAGTTTGTTATCATCATGAAGATATGAATTGAATGGATGTTTCAAAAGCAGAATGGAGTTTCTAACAACTCCCAACGAAAAAGAAATTAATATTTAGTCGTCCAGTAATTTTTAACTTGGCTTTCTACTTTTCATATTTTCCTGACAAAAAAAATAGTATAATAAAAAGTAGATGGAATATCCTTAGACTTTTTATATTAAGAGTTTTCATTATTGATCAGAATAAAGTAAATTGTCATAGAAGTTTTCAAATTTTTAAAAGCAATAATAATAATAATAATAATAAGGTGAGGATAGATAAGACGCAACAAAATAGCAAATGTGGTGACAGAAATGAAACCACCAATCACATAATAAGCGAATGTAGCAAATTGGCACAGAAGGGATACAAGGCTAGATACAACTGGATGGGCAAGGTGATCCACTGGGAAATGTGCAAGAAATTTAAAGTTGACCATGCCAACACATGGTATATGCACAACCCAGCATAGAAAATGGCACACAATGGCACACAAAAACTCCTATGGGACTTTGATATACAAACGGATAACTTAATCTCGGCCAGAAGACCAGACTTTATAACAATCAACAAAAAAAAGAAAACCTGCGAAATTGTCGACTTTGCTGTGCCGGCTGACTACAGAATAAAACTGAAAAAATGTGAAAAGAGAGATAAATACCTCGACCTTGCTAGAGAATTGAAAAACTATGGAATATGAAGGTGAGATTATACCAATTGTAATTGGTGCTTTTGGCATGGTAACTAAAGGATTATTAAAGGGTCTGGAAGATTTGGAATTTGGCGGCAGAGTGGAGACTAACAGCATTAATGAAAACGGCTAGATTACTGAGGGGTGTCCTGGAGACTTGAGGAGACTTGCTGTCACTCAATCTCCAGTGAAAGACTTACTCTCATGTGAAAAAAAAATACTTACTCTGATGTGAAAAAATCTAATGAATAATAATAATAATAATAGAATTTATTTGATTTAAAAAAAAAACATTGATTTTCCGTTAATCTGTTAAGGCAGATGAACGAATCTTTGCTGCGTGGTGTTCGAAGAAAATCGGGTCTGTAGAATTTCTTTGATTTAAAAAACATTGATTTTCCGTTACTCGAAAAATCTTTTGGTAAACTTTTGTATTTTAAAAGAAGACTTTTTAATTCCCCAAATTATTTTCAGCAAATTATTTCGAAGTCACGAAATAGACTTGCTTAAATTTACCGCGCTAAACTCTATGACTTCTCTCAATCGATGAAAAAATACGTAACTATTACTGCTAAAAAAGGAGTGATAGGGGATTTAAGAGGAATGGTTGGCAGAAAGAAGGAAAAAGAAGTAATTCTTCAGAATAGAATATTCTAGAATGTCACGTGATGTCTAATTCTAAGAATATATTTTTAAAAATCCTTCCCCTCAATAATTAGATGGCAGGAATCGAACTGTTAGGGAAGATGAACGAATCTTTGCTATGTAGTGTTCGAAGAAAATCGTGTCAGTAGAATTTCTTTAATTCAAAAAACACTGATTTTTCGTTACTGGAAAAAATTTTTAGTGAACTTTTTTTTAAAAAAAAAAGAAGACGTTTTAATTCCCCAAATTATTTTCAGCTCAACTATTTCGAAATCATAAAATACACTTGTTTAAATTTACCGTGCTAATCTCTATGTCTTCTCGCAATCGATGAAAAAAATACGTAACTGATATAGTTTGAATGAGTTAAGAACAATTACCGTCCTCAATTCAACCGGAAATACATCAGGAGCCTTATCTTTATTTCAGCTAAGGCGTTTCATATTTCAATGTAGTCTAAAAATAAGGTAGCAAATATAAACCATAGAGATGATACAGGAAAACCTGAAACTAGTACAGGTTAATTCGAGAAATAAGGCAAAATTAGCAAGATAATGGACTTTAAATAAGTTAAAATCTTGGGGTCTGTTGTTTGTTTTTTCTTTTCTTTTGGGACTCGCAGTTCCTGAACAATCACCGTGAATGTTCTTGGTCACATCTGTGTCAGGTACGCAGATAACAAACAACCCCTGGGTCTGGTATAGCCACAATATACCATCCATAATAAAAATGATGAATCAAAATATGGCACAACGTGGGACCCAGGTAACAGGCTTGGGTGTTATGATCGGCAGGTCCTCTCCCAATAGCCAACACAGGAGACCCGATCATCATCCTGTGAATGTTAGCTATTCTTTTTTCAGGTACCCGAATGACGATTTAAGGAGCCACTACAACCAGAGACATAAACGCAAAACATGGACTAGGGGGACAACTAATTTGCACAACACTGCTATTTTAGGAGCAACCTTTCATAATGAGGATATAGGAAAAGAATTAGAGATCTTGCAAGGATGTGCTGGTTTTCAGACAACAAACCAAAGACTTGCAGACCAAGTTAGTAACAAAGAAAGGTTGGTTTTCTGAAATATTCGAAATACATCAGAAAAAAAAAAATGAATTACAAGATAATAACACAGTACCAGACACATCAAGAATTAACAAACAAAAACAGCCCAACAGAAGTAAACCGCCAACTTCGGAAAATGGAAACACCACGCAACCAAAGCACAACCAAACAACCCAAAACAAACACTATTACAAGAACAAAAGGTAAATGTAGAAAATTGCAAGAGAATTGTGAACAGTGAAAATGCTATCTTACCATCATTAAGAAACATATGATGGAAAACTGTTAATACGGAAACGAATAAAATAAATCAAGTACAACCTTATATATCAACGAATAATATAACCGAATTAAATAAACTAATCTATGCAGGGGTGAAATCCGTTTGTGAAAAAATTGGGATCCCCTCAAAAAGCACGAAGAAAAAAATCAAAACCAGGATGGGAAATTCGACTGGAAACGCAGATAAAAAAAACTACGAAAACAGGCTAAAATGATAAAACAAAAGAAAGACGCTGGAATATGTGGAAACAAAAAAGAAAGGGCATCACAATAATAATAACAACACAACTTGAGGGAATAAACTAGAAAGTACTGTGGAAGGAAGGAAGATTAAGAGATGTCGACAAATGGTAAAACAATACAGACAAAACAGGACATTCCAAAACAACGAAAGAAAATTCTATCAACAAATGGGAGGAGATGGCTCGAAAATATACCAACAACCGGATGCAAAAGAAACCGAACAATTTTGGTTTAAAATATGGCAATCAAAAAACACATCGAAAAGGCTGAATGGATAAACAATATAACAAGAGAATAAGAACGGTTCGAAGAAGACCCGAAAGCGGAAATACACATTCATTGACTCAAAACGACACTAAAAAATAAACAACTGGAAAACGCCAGACCATGCTGGAATACATAGTTTCTAGTTCAAGAAATTCACCTCTATTCACGACAGACTAGCGCTCGAAATGAACAGATGACTACAGGGAGCACATTTACCTGAATGGATGACCAAAGGAAAAACCACCTTGATCCAAAATGATACTAGCAAAGGAGCTGCCCCTAACAACTATAGACCCATAACATGCCTACCGATGAGGTGGAAAAATATTAACAGCCCAAATAAGAGAAGAGATTTACTACTCACTAACAAGCCGCGGACTGTTCCCTGGGGAGCAGAAAGGATGCTGCAAAGGATCTAGTGGCAATGTAGAATTAGTTTACATAGCTCAACACATCTGAAACGATAGCAAGACCAGACGGAAAAATCTAGCAATAGCTTGGATTGACTACAAAAAGGCATATGATACTATCCCGCAAAGCTGGATAATAAACTGCCTCAAAATGTACAAAATGTCAGTTGAAGTCATAAACCTTATCGTGAAAACCATGAAAACCTGGAGAGTGGAATTGACAGCAGGAGGAAGAAACTTAGCTGAAGTAAAGACCAACTGTTGTATTTTTCACCGTCACTATTCATAATTGCCATGATACCACTTAGCCACATACTCAGAAAATGTGCTGCCGGATACAAACTTAGTGGATTGCAGGAAAAGATCAATCACCTAATGTACATGGATGACATCAAACTATTTGCAAAAAATGAAAAAGAACTGGAGAGTCTCTTACACACAGTTAAAATATACAGTCAGGATATAAAAATGGAATGCACTAACAGAGTGCCCTTTAAACGAACTGAAATGCAAAATAGTGAAACCATACAATCACTTAACCCAGCACCACAACATCAAGTTTAACACGAGAAGATTGTGAAAATGTAGAATGGATAAAAAAATCATGAGTAAATAGAAGACTACATTACCATCTCTAAGGAATCCAGATTGGAAAAATCAAAGTCCAAGAAAAGATCAACAAAGTAAATGAATTATTGAAATATATCCCTATGGATAACATCACAGAACTGATTGAGTAATTTATTCTGGAGGAAAAGTATTTCGTGATAAAACAGACACCTTTTAAAGAAACCCAAAGAAAAATACAAAGTCCAAATGAGAAATGAGGACTGAAGGACAAATAAATAAGCTTCAATAAGCGAAACTGCAGTGCAAGATAAAACACCAAGAGACCCAATGAAATGAAAAGATCTCAAAATGACAACAGCAAACAAGTCTGACGACTCAACTGGAAGAAATAAATGAAAAAATAGTGGCGAAAGTAGGGAGATTCAAAAAGTGATGAAACATGATCAACAGGACATTCCAAAAGAACGAAAGAAAATGAAGTTAATGAAGAGAGTACACGGACAAATCAACAACTGAATGATAAACAAACAAAATGATTTTGGAGTTAAATATCGAAGCAAAAAGAATAGGATAGAAATGCTAAATGGATAAATAACACGAAAAAAGAATTAGAACTTGGAGCGGGCCCGGAGGCGAAAAGACACCTGATCTTGTTTAGAGCAACACTTAAGAAAATACCAAATAGGAAAACGTCGAGCCATGAAGGCATACATGATTTTCGGTTTTAAAAATTCACGCCCATCCATGACAGACTAGCTCTGCCACTCAGTGATTGCAAAAAAGGCAAATGGATGGTGAAAAGGAAGATGACCCTGATCCAGAAGGACCCACAAAAAGGACATTTCCCAGTAACTATAAATCGTTAACGTGTTTACCCATCATTTTGAAAACCCTGATCGCACGGATAAGAGAAATTTTTTACTCACTTGTATTCTGCGGACTATTTTCAGAAGAACAGAAAAGATGCTGCAGTGGAACAAAAGGAACAAATATTCCACAATATACAGACCAGTATATGCTCTAAGACGCCAAAACAAGGTGGAAAATGTATCCATGGCATGGATTGACTGCAAGAAGACCTATGATATGATTTTAAAAAATTGGATGATAGCGTGTTTGAAAATGAACAAATTCATTAACTTCATCCCGAATACCATAGAAAATTGAAAGGTGGAATTGTCGGCGGGAGGAGAACCTTTTTCTGAGATAAAAATGCAAACCAGTCTCTTCCAAGTAGACTCACTCTCGTCACTGCAATTCATTATAGCAATGATGCCACTCACCTATGAACTTAGGAAGTGCACCTCATATACATGAAGGATATAAAGGTATTTCCAAAAGATAAAAGGAACTGAAGACTCTGACACAGACAATAAGAATATACAGCTAGGATATATGAATAGAATTGGGAAAAGAGAAACTGCAGTAGGAATAGAACTACAAAATCAGGAAAGCTTTAGAACGCTTTGAAAGAAATAAAATTACAAGTGCTTGGAAATAGGTACAATTAGACAGGTGGAGATTGAGGAAAAATAAGAATAGAGTACCTCAGACGAACCCGTAAATTTCGCGAAACCAAACTTTGCTGCAGAAATCTCATTAAAAGAATAAACTCCTGGACAGTCCCCATTGTAAGATATTCAGAACCATTCTTAAAATGAACAAAGTAGGAACTCAGGCTAATAAACAAGGTGTTACATGCGAGAAAATCAGTTGAAATAAGAAAAATACTTTTGAAAAATTGCTGACAGCATTGTCTTATTTAGGATAAAAGTGTCGAAAATCCAACCGAGAATGATGTGTACATCACTTAATAGAAACCCCTGTACAACAATGATTCATATTACAGCTTTACTAATATCTGTAATGAAATAGACACTATCATCTTCTCTAATTAGTTATAATCCCAAGTCGGACACATTCCCATACACAATATTTTGATCATTGATAGATACATGAATACTCATATAGGTAAAGACGAAAAAAAAATACTGTTTACATAACTTTCCAAAGCTAGAAATGATGAGTGTTTAGCCATTTGCCCTCGATGACATGCTAAACACGATTTTTCAGAAAGTTAACGGAAAACTATTGACTTATAACTACCCAAGCTGGAATACAGCACTATAAATTGTATCCTCCGACCACAGAATCTTTTCGGAAAATATTTGCTTGAGTTTACGTAGGAATAAAAGCAAACTGATAGCGCTTTACGATATGACTGATTCTCACTTGTCAATAATGGTATATGCCATTATTATTCAATAATTGTTATAAACAGTTGTCTAAATTTCTGAGACGAAGCTTGTTGATTTTTATCATTAAGGGTTTTCGGACTATTGTCTTCATCTTTATTGTTATTTCCACAATAACAATAAAGATGGAGACAATAGTCCGAAAACCCTTAATCTTATAAACAGATTTGATACTCTTTATAAACATCTATAAACGTCTAATTGACGAATACGAAAACTCTGTTACTGCCAGTAAAGAAACAGCTGGGCCCATACCATATTGTTGCAGGGGGCTGGTTTAGAGATGTTCTGGAACAATTTCCTGATAGTGGTACTGATAAACATTGTTGCTGAAGCCTTGGAAGGAGATATATTGGCAACATTTCTTGACAGTAACACTGACAAAATTTGTTGGTAGAGTCTTGTAAGGAGAAATATTGGCACCATTTCTTGATAGTGACACTGACATACATTGTTGCTGGAGTCTTGCAAGTAGGTAAATTGACACTATTTCTTGATAGGGGCACTGACAAACATTATTGCTAGAGAATTACAAGGAGGTAAATTGGCACCACTTCTTGATAGTAACACTAACAAATATAGTTGTTGGAGCCTTGCAAGGACAGAATTTGGCACCATTTCTTGATAGTAACACTGACAAACATTGTTGCTGAAACCTTGCAAGTAGATACATTGGCACAATTTCTTGATAGTAACACTGACAAATATTATTGCTAGAACCTTGCAAGTAGCTACATTGGTACAATTTCTTGATAGTGACATTGACATACATTGTTGCTGGAAGTTTGAAAGGAGATATACTGGCACCATTTCGTGATAGTAACACAGACATAGATTATAGCTGTGGCCTTGCAAGGAGATATATTGACATCATTTCTTGATTGTGAAATTCAAATATTGTTGCAGGAGCCTTGTAAAAAGATACATTGGCACCATTTCTTGATATTGACAGTGTAATTTATTGTTACTGGAGCGTTCTGTGGAGATATATTGGCACAATTTCTTCATAGAGAGACAGGAAACTTTGTTGTTGAAGCCTTGCAATTGGCACCATTCCTGATAGTAACACCGACATACATTGTTGTCGGAGCATTGAAAGGAGTTACATTGGCACCATTTCTTAATCAAACATTGTCAAACATTGTCAAACATTGTTGCTGGGCCATACAGAGAGATACACTGGCACCATTTCTTGATAGTGGCACTGAGAAACATTGTTCCTGGAACCTTGCAAGGATACATATTGTCACATTTTTTGATAGTGATATTGAAAAACATTGTTGCTGGAATCTTGTGAGGAGATACATTGGCACAATTTCTTGATAGTGACACTGACGTACATTGCCGCTGGAGCCTTGTGGGGAGAGAAACTCGCACCAATTCTTGATAGTGACACTGACAAACATTATTGAAAGGGCCTTACAAGGGTTACATTGGCACAATTTCCTATAGTGACATTGACATGTATTGTTGCTGGAGCCTTGCAAGAAGATACGTTAGTACCATTTCTTGATGGTGACACAGAAGAACACTGTTCAAGAAACTTTGCAAGGAGATACATTGGAAAAATTTCTTGCTAGTTACACAGATAAACTTTGCTAGTGGAGCCTTCCATGGAGATACATTGGCACCATCTCTTGATAGTGACACTGAAAAACATTGTTGCTGAAGCAATATATTGACCCTTTTCTTGATGCTGACACAGATAAACATTGTTGCTGGATCCTTACGAGGAGATATATTTGCACTATTTCCTGGTAGTAACACTGATATTGTTGTTGGAGCATTGCAAGGATATAGATTGGCCCCTTTTCTTGATTGTAACACAAACAAACTTTATTACTGGAGTCATGCAAGGAGATACATTCTGGCCATTTCTTGATAGTGACACTGACAAACATTATTGCTGAAACCATGCAAGGAGGTACATTGGCACCGTTTCCGGATCGTTACGCTAACCCTGAGAAATATTGCTGCTGGAATCTTGCAAGGCCATATGTTGGCACCATTTTCTATAGTAAAATTTTAAAAAACATTGTTTCTGGATTCTTCAGAGGAGATAAATTTGCATCATTTCCTGATTGTGACACTGACAATCATTGCTGAGGAGACTCGCAAGGAGATATAATGGCACCATTTCTTGATAGTAACTCTGAGAAATATTGTTGCTGGAGCCTTGAAAGAAGATATATTGGCTCCATTTTTGATTGTGAAACTGACAAACATTGTTGTTGAGCCTTGCAATAGGATAGTTTGGCACCATTTACTATAGTTACACTGACAAAAATTTTTGCTGGAGCTTGGCAAGGAAACAATGGCACCATTTCTTGATAGTGACTCTGACAATTATTGTTGCTGGAGTCTTGCAAGTAGATACATTGGCACCAATGCCTTGAGTTACACTGAGAAATATTTTTGCGGGAACATTGCCAGGAGATGCATTTGCGCAGTACCTTAATAGTAACACTGACAAACATTGTTTCGGGAGCCTAGATATTAGTTACTTTGGCACGATTTCTTGATTGTGGCACTGACAAAAATTGTTGCTGGAGCGTTGCATGAATTTTTATTGTCATCATTTCTTTATAGTGACACTGATGAACATTGTTCCCAGTGCCTTGCTAGGATATATTGGCACTATTTGTTGATGCTGACAATGAAGAACACTGCTGATGAAGCCTTGCAAAAAGACACATTGGCGCCATTTCTTGATAGTAAAACTGACAAACATTGTTGCTGGAGTCTTGTAAGGAGATACATTGGCTCAATTTCTTGATTGTAACCCGGAATACGTTGTTGCCGTAGCCTTACAAGGAGATATATTGGCAAGATTCCTTGATAGTAACACTCACAAATATTGTTGAGGGAGACTTGCAAGGAGATACATAGGCGACATTTCTTGATAGTGACCCCGCCAAACATTGTTGCTGGGGCCTTGTAAGAAGATGCATTGGCTCAGTTTCTTGATAGTGAAACTAACATACATTGTTGCTGGAACCACGCTAGGCGATACATAGGCACCAATTCTTATAGTTATACTGAGAATCATTGTTGCTGGAGATTTGCAAGGAGATAATTTGGCACACTTTAAAGTGACAATGACAAATATTGTTCCTGGAGACTTGCAAGAACATACATTAGAACAATTTCTTGGCAGTGATACTGACATATTTTGCTGCTGAAACCATACTAGGGGATACATTGGCACCATTCCTATAGTGACATGGACAAATATTGTTGTTGGAGCCTTGCAAGGTGATGTATTGTCATCCTTTCTTTTCAGTGACATTGACAATCATTGTTGCACCAGCCTTTCAAAGAGATACTTTGGTTCGATTTCTTAATTGTGACACTGAGAAACATAGTTGTGGGAGCTTTGCATGGAGATACATTGGTACCATTTCTTTGTAGTGGCACTGAAAAACATTGTTGATAGAGCCTTGCAAGGAGATATATTGGAACTATTTCTTGATACTGACACTGACAAACATTGTTTCTTGAGCCTTGCAAGTAGATCCATTGGAACCATTTCTTGATAGTAGCATATAAATCTATAGAAACACCAAGGTGAAAGTACGATCACCAGATGGAGACACAGAATACTTCGACATTGGAGCAAGAGTACTACTAGCCCCATACCTCTTTATAATCTGCCTAGACTACGCCCTTAGAACATCGATTGATAAAATCAGAGAAAACGGCTTCGAGCTGACAAAGAAAAGAAGCAGAAGGTACCCAACAAAAAAAATTACCGGCGCCGACTACGAAACTGGTAGACAAATTCACCTACCTAAGAAGCAGTGTCTCATCAACCGAAAAGGATATCGACACACGGCTAAGGAAGGCATGGACAGCTATCGATAGGCTATCGATCATATGGAAATCAGACCTGACCGATAAAATGAAATGCAGTTTCTAACAGGCAGCGATCGTATCGATACTGCTGTACGGATGCACTACTTGGACGCTAACTAAACGGCAGGAGAAGAAGCAAGACGGCAATTACACAAGAATGTTGAGAGCAATATTGAACAAGTCCTGGTGGCAACGCCCCATAAAGCACCAACTATACGGCCACCTGCCTCCTATCACGACAACTATCAAAGTCAAACGAACCAGACATGCTGGATACTGCGGGAGAAGCAGGGACGAGCTCATAAGTGATGTATTCCTATGGAACCCCACATATGGCCGGGCAAAAGCAGGACGACCAGCTCGAACATACATACAGCAGCTATGTGAGGATACGGGATGTAGCCCTGAAGACCTGCCAGAGGCGATGAACGATATGGAGAAGTGGCGAGAGAGGGTCAGGGATATCCGTGCCTGCGGCACGACATGATGATAATGATGATGATGTTGATGAAACCTTGCAAGAAGATACAATGTAACAGTTTCTTGAAAGTAACACAGACAAACATTGCAAGGAGATAGACTAGCACAATTCCTTGATAGAAACACTGACAAACATTGTTGCTGGAGCCTTGTTAGGAGATTCATTCGAACCATGTCTTGATAATGACAGCGACAATCATTTTTGCTGAAGCCTTGCCATGAGATACTTTGGAATACATTCATGGCAGTAATACTTACAAACATTGTTGCTGGATCTTGGCAAGAAGATACTTTGTCACAATTTTTTGATAGTAACACTGACAAATATCGTTACTGGAGCTTTGCAAGGAAATATATTTGCACCATTTCTTGATAGTAACACTACCAAACAGTGTTGCTGGAGCTTTTCAAGGAGATACACTGGCACCATTTTCTGATTGTGATATCGACAAACATTGTTGCTGGAGCCTTGCATGGGGATACATTTGTACAATTTCTTGGTCGTAACACTAGTAAACCTTTTTTGCGGGAGCTTTACATGGAGATGCATTGACACCATTTCTATTCATAATGTTTCTAGATCACTACGAATGTCAACAGATCTAATGAAAGAACACAGTCTCACACAAAAAGTGAAAAACAAATACTATTCCACACACATTATTCCTGATACAGACTATGCTGATGATCTTGCAATTCTTGCATATACACAGCTCCAGCCTAATCTTTACTGCCTAGACTTGAGCAAGCAGCAAGAGATAGAGGTCTCTTTATGAACTCAAATAAAACAGAGTTTATGCGTTTTAATCATGATAGCATCATCTCCTCATAAATGCAAATCTCTGAAATTGATAGACCAGTTCATATGTCTCGGTAGCAATATCTTCTCAACTGAAAACATACACATAGTTAAAGCATGAACTACTATTTCCATATTATCAACTCTATGAAACTCTCTGATAAAATAAAACGGCAATTCTTTCAAGCTGTAGCCGTATAAGTAATACTGTATGGCTTCACTTCTTGGATGAAATGCTTGGAGAGAAGCTTAATAGAAATTAAACAAAGATGCAGAGTACTGTTTTGAGCAAATCCTCGAAGTAGCACCTTACAAATCAGCATTTGTATGGTTACTTGCCTTCCATCTTACCCACCCTCGAAGCCGAACAAAACACGTTTGACACTCCTGAAGAAGTATGGACAAACTCATAAGCGACGTTCTTCAATGGACTCCAACTGATGGAAACCCTAGGGTAGGCCGACCAGCAAAAAAATACATTCACCAACTTCTATGGTGCTGTCTAGAGGAGCTGCTAAGTGCAATGGTCGGATGGCGAGAAGGAATCAAAGGAATAAATGCTGTCGGCTCCCCAGGATGATGATGAAATTTACTAATTTCTCTAATTCTTGTTTAATGATATACATTTCATGAAAACTGGTTTAACTGTTTAGAGATATACATTCAAGAATAAATGTGAGTTAAAGAGATTCGAAATGAAATAAGAATATTTTCGAATGTTCACATTTCAGGTTGGTCAAACTGACAGAGTTTTAATAAAGGATGAATTCATTACGAACTTTTAAAGTTAATTTATAACAATAAAAAATTACTTTAATTTGGAATCAGTCAAAAATATTACTTTTTTTAATCTGCAGCTTCCATACTCCAACTAGAGAAATCAGACATGAGTTACTTTGACCAACATAGACCCCTTTTTCTCTCTTTTTCTTAAATCTTCATATATTTTCTCTTCTATCTTTTGTCTTTAATACTTTGCATTCTTTTATTTTTCTTTCTTTATCTTGCAAATAAAATTTATAATGTACATCTCGAGATTCCTCTTAAAAATGTTGCATATTTGGATGAAAGTGCAAGGAGAGGCATACACAGAAACTCCAAGGCATTTGTTTGCTAGTTAGCAACTATATCAATTACTGTGAATTGATTATTATTTCTCATTTATCAGAGAGCAGAGTAAATCTACAAGAAAGTGATTTAAAGTTTTACCAAATATTTGTCCACTAAGCATAAGAATACTTGAAAAAGATAATTTTAATAATATTCAAAACTTCCACTTACAGTGTTTTTATATGTATGGATCCTTTATAAAAACGTTCTCAGTATTCGTAGGTTACTCGTAATTCAAGTCTCCACATACTTGCCTCTATTTAAAGATTTCTGTTTCATAGCTGAGAAGCTTATAGGTAGTATCGCCCTGGTATATATATATATATATAGGGGGTACACGTTGTGTGCATATGTGTGTGTGTAAAGAGAAAAACTGAAAGTAAGGAAAAAATACTGACAGTATATATGACACTTATGGTCCAGGAGACCAGGGTTCAATCCCAGGTCGAGTCATAATTAAATGGTACTTGATGCTGCCTTGCTTACCACACTGCATTATAATGTAAATATCAAGAGTAAAGTGGACCAATCCAGAGAATGAAGTAGCGCCCTCCCCCATACCTCGGTGTAGTAGCTATTGAAAGGGGAGCCTTCGAGTCACCCTCGACTACGGTAGGGTTTTACTAAAAAGAATTTTTGTTAAGTAATGATACATGCACTATATGCCAAGTAAATGAATTTATAGAAAAATAGCCTTTTCCTTTTAAAAGAGTATTTACAGTGTCAATGAAGAAAAAAAATGACTGGCACTACTGAATCGGAAAAGCTGGTTTATATTTTTTCTGGATGCGTAAGAACGTTAGTGTCTGTGGAATCGCCAACTGCTGTTTTACTAATCCGCGCCTGCCTCAATCAGGAAATAATCTTAAGCTAAAAAAATAATATTTGAAAGGAGGAAAATATTTTCAGAATTTTAATAATAATATTTTAAGAATGAAAGACAAAATAATTTAAATATTTTCAAAGCAATCAATTTCATTGAATCATGAAAAAAAACATTTCGTTGAAAACTGTTGTTATTTTGACATTCAGCTTACTGCATAAGTACAATATATTTTAGTGAAGTTGGTGCTTGGGAGTCCTCTAACAAAACTTTGTATAGTAAAATTAACTTTTTACATATTCAATTATATGTTATAAATATTTTGGTTTCGTTTATTTTCTTTTGTTATTCAGACAAGAGTTCGTCCTTTTTTCTTTTTAAAAAATAAAAAAAGCTAAAAATGTTAGAATTTATAATTTGATTATATTTACACACTATCATACACACACACACACACACACACACACACACACACACATATATATACATATATATATATATATCTTTAAGAAAAAAACCAAAGACCGGTTAATTCAGGATCATAAATTTATTTCCATCCTGTATTTTCAGTTTCTGGTATGAACCAAACACATGAAGAAAAAATTTTTACAGGACTTCTACAGATCCAATGGATAATTAATTAAAACAGAATAGACACGTGGGATGGAGAGGGACGAGATTAAGGAGTTACATCCTCGTTTTATTGAATTTCCGTTTTGTTTTAATTTTTCAAATTTCTTCTTCAAATTTTTAATTTTTCAAATTTCTTCTTACTGTAATTCAACTTTTTTATTTATTTGTTTAGTTTATTTTCTTTTCATGTTAAGTTCGATAATTAACTTTTAAGAGAAATATTAATGCTTATATTAATTTCGATACCATTTAATTAGCAACCTATTTTTTTAGTGTATATGTTGGAGACGTTTTTTTTCCTGGTTTCACTATTTATTTCTATGTTTTCAAATATTTATAGTTTAAATTTAGTCTTATGTCTACATCTAGCTATTAATTCACTTCTCTTATTTAATAACTTATCAGGCCATTTATATATTAAAATATAAATTTTCTCTTCTAAGCATAAATTGCATCTACCGTTAAAACTATTTGGAGTATTTGATTTTTTCAAAATAGACCATTCTATCTCAGGGGTTAAACCTTTGTTTTTTAAAAACCAGAAATGTTTTGATAGTGCCGTATGGTTTTTTAGGTGTTCATAGGAGAAGGTAAATTTATGGTTAAAATACCTCTCCTTCCATTTAGTGGATGCTAGCCCGATATAAGTTTTCTTATCTGTGATATTCTCTTTAGGGTAAATTATAGCTTGATATATTACATTATTTAAATTGCATAGTCCATTCATGGGACAAATTTCTCGGGGTTTACAATTGCATTCTTTTTTATACCATTATTATTATTATTATTATTATTATTATTATTATTATTATTATTATTATTGTTGTTATTATTATTGTTTTTATTATTTCTATTATTTATTTGATCCTGAAAATCTTTAGTTATATTTTTATTATGGCTATTAATTATTTGAAAAATATTTTTCGTGCAAGAGTAACTTATTTTTAACGTTTTTCTGTTAAATATTTTTTGCAGTTTATTTCCGTGTTTGAAATGTTCATCTACTAGTTTCAAAAAATATTTGGTTCACACCAGAAACTGAAAATACAGGATGGAAATAAATTTATAATCCTGAATTAACCGGTCTTTGGTTTTTTTTCTTAAAAAAATATTGCCCTGTAATAAATTACATTGAGCTCTCTACCAGGAAAATTTAAATGTTCAGCTCTTGAATGATTTTCTTGTCCTGAGGGGATTACTCCAAACTCTGGTTTAACCTAACCGAATATTACCTATATATATATATATATATATAGTTTTCATTTTCCCAACAAAAACTTTTGTACGTAATCAGTGTTTTGATATTAGTGCATAATATCAAAACATTGGTTACGTGTTCAACATCGATGGGTGTGATGGGGTCTTGAAACATATCTATCATGGATAAAAAGCTCCTACTTCATATGTATGAGCATGAGAAGATATACTAACTTGTCATACATTATTTAATGAGTCGCCAAAAATCAAGTTCCACAGAGAGATCACGATGATCTTAAATCAAACCCTTAACATATGCAATTTTTTCAACAATAGAAGACAACTATCGGTACATATAATCTTAAACAAGACGATAGACGGTGCAAACTCCGGGATATGTCTGTGGAACTTTATTTTTCGAAGTCAGTAATCCATGAGAAGTTGGGATATCGAAACGTGTCAACTAAATCGGTTCCAAATAACAATTGACTTGATACAAGGTTTTTTGAGGAGGGTATTTTATGCGCTTGAGCACCGATTGGACAGGGTCATAAATCTTGACAACTGGTAAAATAGTATATTTCATATAAGTGAACCATGTACATAATTTGTATAATAAAACAGGATTAATAAATGTTTGAACTTTACTTTTCGGATATGAAATGTTGAATGTATTTCGCTTTAGCATATTTCAGTAAAAGCCATACATGATCCTTTTAAACAATGTTTATTGATTATCTTTTCTTACATGTCAAAAGTTGTCAAATTGTGTCCAGTCTTTTATAAATTTGTTCAAAATTTTCTCCGCAAGTACTTTCCACCATGACATAGGAAGCATTGAAGCTGAAGTAAACAACTAACAGAAGTTTTTTTTTTTTTAATCAAATGTATCTTGTACTCTTATTCCTTGTTGTCAATATTAGAAATGAGGCTCAGGTTAGTATCTAAAGAAAACAATTTGTAGCCGAATTACTGGCAATTGCAGTTGTTGGCGATTTTTTTAAAATATAGCTGGAAACCTTTGGGAAATATATTCTACTAATATATTTCTATACATTTTGCACTTTTATACTCTTTTTTATTCAAACTTAATAATGTATATTTTAGTGAAGTAAGGATTTCACTGTGTTATGTTTTATTGATCAATTATTGATTACCAACAACGATTTTCATTTTTATACTTCAACGTGCAAAATATGTATGACCTGTGGATACTTGGAATTTATCGATTTTGTCGATCTGATTCCCTTTTGTTGTGTAAATTATATCAGACATATGTGTGACTGATCTAATATCACCCTTTGCACTCATGAAAACGAAAAGAGTTTTCAAATGAATCATACATAGCGTCTCAGGGTCAGTATCTTTGATGAAGATTATATTTGATTTTTTGTATCTTGCAAAAAATAGATCAATGAATGTCTGGTCCATTAAACAAATAATAATGACAGAATAAAAACCGATGTGAAAAAATTGAACATCAAACAGTTCAGACGGATACTACAAAATCAGAACATTTCAAGTAATTAATGTTGTGATTGCTGGTGCCAAAACTTTAACAATATTTACCGTAATAAAATCAAAGTAAAGCTAAAGAATAAAACCGTCAGAGTACCGCCAACCCATCATGTCAAGTCTAGATGGTACGTCTAATGTGTCTGAAACAGTAGAACTTTCCAAATACAAATGAAAAAATAAATTAAATTAGATAGAATTTTTTAAATTCCCAATACAAAATGTTCCGAATATTTGAAGCCTGAAAGAAAATAGGAAGAAATGAGGTAATAAAGGAATTTCTCGGTCTTAGCTGTCTTTCATTTTAGATATGTGTATCAAATTTAGTTTTCTCCTAGCCATTTTCGCTGTTTTTATGCAACAATTCACAAAATCTATGCAGCTCCCAGCTATTACTATATAGCAAAAATAAATTACTATTCTTTTAAGAATGTCAAAGTTTAGCCGACCCGAGTACTCAGTCCTGTAAATAAACACTAAATTCTCAATTCTGTTCATCAATTGGTTGGGTTAGGTTATTTATTGCCAAATTCTGTTTACACATATATCAAATATTTGATTTGTAAACAGTTTGTAGATAACATTTTTAAGCGAGCCAAAGCTCATTTGTTTGCACAGTTAAATTGTTTTAAGTAGTGCTAGGTAAGTAAAGTTGGCGACCTTAGTCGAGGGCGATCCAAAGGCTCCCTTTTCAATAGCAACTACACCGTGGTGTAGGGGAGGGCGCAACTCCTTTCTCTGGATTGCTCTACTTTACCCTTGATCCTTACCTTGTAATGCTGAGTATTAAGCAAGGCAGCATCAAGTTCCATTCTTAAGTCTCTGGTATGACTCGACTTGGGATTGAACCCCGATATCTCAGACAATTGGCGAACACTCTACTCATTTGCCAATGAGCCGGTTAAGGGCTCACAATTTAATCTAACATCAGTCATTTGTTTGCTGACAAATGGTTATACATATATGATTTGTTAGAAATTGTTTGTAGATAATCTTATTTCTAAACGAATTAGAGCTAATTTCTTTGCTGTTGTTTGTACTCAGTTAAATGGTTTTAAGTATTGCTATATGACGCTTATAATTCTATTTAATATTAACCATTTATTTGCACATAGTGAAGTAGTTTTAAGTATTGCACACACTAATAGTATCATTTGCAAACAGCTGACTTTTTCCAAGTATTGCTACGTAATACCAACAATTCAATTTAACATCAGTCATTTGTTCAAACAGTTCTTTCTGACCCATAAATGGGACCATATCAGGTATTACTATGCCGGATCAAAATGGACATGGGAATAATAACAATGAAGGGGTATTCCACATTCTCCTAAGCTGTAGGACCGGAGCATCACCATCAGGTGGTTTCGTGTCATATCTAGGTTTACTGTCATATCTAGGACACTCTGAAGCGATACAATTGTTTTAGTCTACAGTGGTTAATATATTTACAGTTAATGTCACAATTATTCGCCACCTGCTGAATATTTGTGCATTTTCAGGTGAAATGTGAATATCTACAACTGTTTACTGAATTATCGCTAAATAGTTTATTCAGTACTTGTTTGTTTTTTTTTAGTAATTTACAAAGCTTTTTGCTTAGATGGAGCACAAGGCTGTATGAATGGGGAACCCAATGAGACTCAAACTTAGATTTCTAGTCTCGCTTGCTAACCATTAAACCAACTGAAGCACCCATTCGTGATATTTTAGAAGTTTTTATATATTATATTCATTGATATGGATTTTTCTGAAAGTTGGTGGAGTCCAGAATTTTCTCCACTCCTAATGGAAATTATGAAATAATGCTGCTCTTTAACAATTATAATTCTTTTCAAAATTTGATATTTTAAAAACAAACACTCTTTGAAAATGATATTGTATTGACCTGATTTTATAAATTTCAGGGGGAATCTGAGGAATACCCATCTATGCCCCACTAGGGCTCATCGAGTGGTGTATTGGTTAGCAAGCTTGACTTGCAATTCTTCACAACTCATTTCGAGTTTTATTGGATGCACAATTCATACAGCCTTGTACCCCGTGTAAGTAAAAAGCTTGCAAAATTACTAGCTGTTTGTCACTTTTTCGTTAATTACCATATGCCAGCACGTCGTGAACACCAGACTAAAGGTTTTTTTTAAGATTGGAGAGATCATTTTCTCCCTGCTCGAGGGGTCTAAGTTTAATTTCAAAACCGGACTAATGCATTTATCTAACTTTATTTGAAACAGACAAGGTAGAACTGTTTGTTTGTGTGTTTGAGGGGTAACCTTCTTCACAGCTTATGGCCAAACGGAATATCAGTCTATAGATGAAGGATCTATTTAGAACCCCACCACCAAAAAAGGGAGTTTAAATGCAAAAAAATCTAGAAAGTGTGACGGCAAATTAAAATAAAAAGATCCCCGGATGAGCAACCATTTAAAAGCGTATGGGAACTGGTGTATTTAAATATTGTTATCACCAAACAGGGAGTTTATTTTTTTGCACGTGTGAAGACGGGGCGGTCTGGCACTTGATCCCACCTAGATCGTAGAATAAGTCCTTGTTCAGAGTCCTTTCTCGGGCATATAAGAACTGGCATATTATGTGGGGGTTAATTTGGATCTAGACTGACCGCCGCTTGCAAGGGTTTCCAAATTTTACATTACACACAAACCCATCAGGCCACTAGCTCTTCCTACCCCTAGATTAAGGAAGGTATGGACCTCTAGGTTTAGATACAATAATATTAATTATAGCAGTCGACAACTCCGGTTTCCCGTATAACATTTTTAAAGGAAAGAATAGGACAATTTAGGCGAGAATAACATAGGGCGAAAGAAGCTGAAAAACAAACATGAAACAAATAACTTGACAGCAAACGACACAATGAACAAACTTCAACACGTGGGGACATAAGATATATCAATCTTTTTAATACATACGGGGACACACATATTCAACATGTCGGCTATATTATCGGCGGATAATACATAAACATAAATGCCTTTCTTCCTTTTTTCCTTTTCTTTAGTCTTTCTTTAAATTGAGAGAGAGAGAGAGAGAGAGAGAGAGAGAGAGAGTATATAATTGGATATAGGGAGAAACAGTCTTAATGTTTACTTATCTTTTGATGGGTTCCTTCGGAGAGTATTTTCTCTTTTACGGGATGACGGACTTTATATTGTATATAGCTCTGGCTTGAAGGTATGGGTTCTCCTTGTCCATGATACTTTCCGTCTTCTCCCGGTGATTTCGGCGGTAGTTTCAATATATCTTATCACTTCAACTACTGTCCTGCAAATCCCGGTGCTGGTGCTTCGCCCGAAGTTTGGCGCGAGATTCGCCCCATCTGTTCACGACGACATCTCTCTTCAAAACTGATTTTCTTTTACCATATTTCTGCTGACGGAACGAAGGTGCCACTTCCGTTTTAGGGTTCTGGCCAATTATTTCACTTCTTTCTTCTTCCCTGTCAGGCGATTGCTTCGGACTACTATATGTCCAGTATATCCCTTCTTTATCCATCCGGTCACAGAATGCAAACATCTGTTGGCTTTCACTCTGACCCACATTCTTTACTTTCTCCGACAGGCCGGCCGAAGTTGACCTACATTACTATCCCTCTCTTAACGGTCATTCTTTGGCCGCCGGCTAATTCAGACACGGAGGGGTAGGGGACATTCCTTATTTTTCTTCTCTCAGTGGTAGGCCACGTGACAAAAGCAATCAAAAACTAACAAAGATGTTTAAAATGACAGTCAATGGTTACTCCTAATACATGAAGTGAGATCCCAAAAGTAGCGGTCAACATTGAGGTTCATCGGGCAAAAGAAGTTTCTGAACACATAAATTTGAACGGGTTATTTGGATCAATACCGGCTCATTGGCTTAGTGGTAGAGTGTTCGCCAATGACCCGGGAGACCGGCGTTCAATCTCAGGTAGAGTCATACCAAAGACTCAAAAAATGGTACTTGATACCTCCTTGCTTAACACTCAGTATTATAAGGTACATTTCAAGAGTAAAGTGGAGCAATCTAAGTAAAGGAGTTGCGCCCTCTCCAACACCTTTGTGTAGTAGCTATTGAAAAGGGAACTTTCGGGTAGCCCTCGACTACGGTCGCCAACTTTACTTTATTTGGATCAACACAGACAATATCAGAAGAAAAAAAAACATCCTGGTTTTTGTTGTTAATGAAAGAACAAAAAAGATAGTAAAGTAAATAAAATATTTGATCGGCAAAACTCTAGCCAGTCTGAGAGTAAAGGTGGTAGCTGTAATGGCTGGTGGCTTACCAATTTTGGGAAGTAATATTGTTGAGCAACGAAGATTTCGTCGGCCGTACTCCGAGTAATTACGCCAGAATGAGTCTGTTGCAGTGATGAGGGGAATCGGTCGAGCACATCTTCTTTCACTGCACAGTGGTACAGCCGTTTTGCTAGCTCTTTGAATGCTCCCTGTTTCACATGCAGCCAGGAAAGTTATTTGTCCTGGAAGCCAGTTCAATATGTAACAATCTAGTTCCGTTGCTGGATAGGAAAAAACAAGGTGCGTTTCTCTGCTTACGCTGCATTATGAAAACCGTGATTTGGACATGACGATAGAAGGCGAGTTCTTTCTGCCTCCAGATGCTAGTTTCTTTTTATAAGCACCTCGGGTCTTAGATCTAATTTTGATTTTAAATCAAAATTAGATCTAAGACCCGAGGATCTCTTCGTTGACGAAAGGTGAGTTAATGTCCAGCGCTTGAGGCTGACTTGGCATTCTTTTTTGAACTTACAGGTTGAGTAAAGTATATTAGATCCCGAAAAATTCATGAGAACCCACTCCAGGTAAGTAAGACTTAGTTTTTTGTCCAAAAAACAAAAAAGAAATGATTTAACTTATCCGTATATAAGTTCATTGGCATTATTTTTTTAGTACACACATTTTTCATTTTTTTTCTATTCTCTCCACCATTTGATAACAGTTTTGTGTTCAAGGTAAGTTTTTTGCATCATGCATTATGTTAATAGTCAACTCGTTTGTCAAACATATTACTCAGTCAGGGGAAATTCTAAAAATATTATTTTATTTGCATTTCATTGCCGATTATAAAGAAAATTCTTAATCATTATTTCCCTTCTCTACTGCAGAGGATTACTTAAGATATTCATAGCGACAAGTACATTTTGGTGACAGTTGCATGAATCATTTTCAGAATAAACGTGACGTTATGGAGAAAGCAATATCATAGTATAGATCAGTAGATGGAACTAGTTAAGTTTGTCACGCGATATCCCGCGGAGACGATAGAGGTAAGATTAATACTATCCTCCCGTTGGAATGAACAGTGGAAACCCGTCAAAAAAGTGACCGTTAAGAGAGAATGTGGGTCACAGAGGGGATATCAACAGGTGTTGGTACTTAGTAACCTCAGGTCGCCGGACACCGGAAGGGGAGGGAGAGAGAAGCCAAATGATTGGCTGGGACCCCAAAACAGAAGTGCCCCCCCCCGTCAGCGGAAATAGATAGTAAGAAAGTTAGTTTTTGAGCAGGGATCGTGGCAGACAGACCCATAGCCATTTACTCCGGGTTGAAGACAAAAGAATATCTGAGACACGAGGGACCCCAGGCTCTTCAAGCCAGTGTAAAAAAATAGAATAAAAGTCTATTAGCCCGTGAAAGAAGAAATATTCTCCATTGGAACCCCGTCGAAAAATAAGATAAGTAACTTTGGGGCCATTTCTCCTTTATACCCAAAATTTTATATACCACACACACTCTCTCTCTCTCTCTCTCTCTCTCTCTCTCTCTCTCTCTCTCTCTCTCTCTCTCTCTCTCTCTCAATTTGAAGAAAAACAAAAGTCAAGAAAAGATATTTATATTCGTGGACTGTCCATTTATTATATGTTTGACACTTTGAAAGTGTACCTCTTTGTATAGTAAAGGATTAATGTATTTTTATGTTACCACGTGGTCTAAGTTGTTCTTTACCGTGTCTGCTACGAATTTGTTGAGTCACATTTCCTTTTCAGCTTCTATTTGCCTTATGTTATCTTGCTTAGAATTGTCCTATTAATTCCTAAAAAAATATCACACGGGAAACCGGAGTTGCCGACTACTACAATGTAATATTATTACGACTAAAACCTATTGGCTCATATCTTCTGTTGTCTAGGGGATGAAGTTAAGCGGCCTGGTGGGTGTGTGGATAGTGTGAAATTTGGAATCCCTTGCCAGCGGCGGTCGGTCTGGCCCTAAATTGATCCCTCACGTAATATGCCAGGTCTTATATGCCTGAGAGAAAACTCGGAACGAGGACTTATTATATAGGGGATCAAGTGCCAACCTGCCCCGTCTTCACACGTGCGAAAATAAAGTCCCGTTTTGGGATTTTAGTCAATTTGCCGTCACAGACTTTTATGGGGGCTCGTTTCCGGAATTATTATTATAAATAATATTTATTGCTTGTAGTCGTATGAAAATTCCTGCCGTCTAAATCTACACTGGGAGACCGTGAAAGAAAAAAAGGAATATTGTCGAAACAGTCAAATTACCCGTTGATATAACTGTTTGGAAAAATTGAAGAAAAATGGACAAAATAGAAAACTTTTTAAAAGAACCCTCCATGGAAAAGTTGGAGAGGCTGAGAAAAAGCGAGATAATGAAAACTGGCGAGAAGCTAGAATTAAATGTTGAAAATTCTATGAGGAAACATGAACTCGTTAGAAAAATAGCCGAGCACATGGTGGACGAAAATGTGTTCGAGGAAGCAGTATTGGAAGAGCTACCAACGGAAATGATAAGAATGACAGCAGAACAAATTGAACTGGAGAAAGTCAAAATACAAGCCCAAATGGAACTACAGAGAAATAAGATGGAACTGGAGAAAGCTAAAATTGAACAAGAAACAAGGTTGCGTGAAGTCGACTTGGCAATAAGAGGACGCGAAGGAAGCCATGACAGTTTCGAAGTAACGAAGCAAGCGAGGCTAGTCCCAAAATTTGAAGAAGCCAACGTGAACGGATACTTCGCACATTTTAAGCGAACTGCACTAAATCTCGGATGGCCGAAAGAATGCTGGTCAATGCTACTCCAAACTGTGCTGACAGGAAAAGCACAGAGAGCATATGCAACGCTGCCCACAGAAAATTGCGCCGACTATGATTTGGTGAAAGCAGCGGTTCTAAAAAGCTTCGAGTTGGTTCCAGAAGCTTATAGACAGAAATTCAGAACACAGAGAAAAACTGAAAACCAGTCTTGTGTGGAATTTCTGCGAGAAAAGGAGAACGCGCTGGATAAGTGGTGTGACTCTAAGAGGATAAACGGAGACGCTGAAAAACTCTGGCAGCTAATATTAGCTGAAGAATTTTTAAACTGTGTGCCAGAAGAAGTCAGGATTCACCTAAATGAAAGAAAAACTGACGTGAATTACGAAATGACCGCACTGGCAGACGAGTACGTCCTCACACACCGAAAAACGAAGGAAAAAACGTTCACGGGAAATAGAGTGAAGTTTAAAGCTGAGTTAAGCCCTGAAGGAAGACCTAAGGAAGAAAATAGAAGGACCTTCCAAAGTAGCAGCAGAACAGTGGTCTGCTACAAATGTGGAAAGGTTGGGCACATAGCCATAAGGTGTCAGCTTGGAAAAGGTCCTGAAAGAAACTGAACCCAGCCGAGAAAACCACAGGGAGCTGTCACGACCGCTAGAGTAGACCAGTCTTATCGACCCTGGACGAAAAAAGGGGTGATAAGAGGCCCACATGGAGGACCAGTGGAAATCTCAATTTTACTAGATACTGGAGCATCTCAGTCGTTACTTCTACGAAATAAATTACCTAAAGGGGTAATAGAAGCAACCCGTGAGACTGTGATGATAGAGGGTATTGGCGGAAAGAGGGTAAAAATACCGCTATGTAAAATAACCCTTAAGTCCCAGTGGAAAAACGGACCAATTCAAGTTGGTGTGGTAGATAAACTACCTATGAGAGGAATCTCCCTCATACTGGGAAATGAGATAGAAACAAAAAAGTGTCACCCGAGCAATTTGGCGAAAATGAGCGCAAAAAATGAAGAAAGAAAGATGGCGAGAATGAACGCCAAACATGGAAAGAAGATGGCGAAGATGAACGCCAAAAATGGAGAAAGCAAGTTGGCGAAAATGAGCGCCGAAAATGAAGAAAGAAAGATGGTGAGAATGAACGCCAAACAGGAAGACAAGATGGCGGCTGAGCCACGTGGGCGGCACAAACTACATAGTCGCTCGCAGAGTGAGAAAGTGGAAAGAAAAGAAGTGAACCTTCCACACCTCAATAAACAGAAAGATAAAAGGACCAGTCGTCAGAGAAAGGATGAAGGTCCAACGAATAATGGGGATAAATTCCCTAATACTTATCGAGAGGATAAGAGAAAAATAAGAGGACCCCCACACATAGCTAAGGAAGAATTTGAAGAGGGCGACGAAGTCCTGCTACTATCCTCAAATAAAGGACCACACTGTGGTGGACGATATATAGGTCCCTATGAAGTAACACGGAGAATAGACAAGAGGACATATAGAATCGCTACCCACGAGGGAAAGAAAAAGACACAAGTGTGTCATGCGAACAAATTAAAGAAATATGTCCGTCAAGAAGGCCCACCTCGAAAAATTTAGAACTCGGAAATGCCGAATAAATTCGAGGAAAAATTAAGCCAGTTGTCTGTTTCAGAGAGAGAGGGCTTAGAGAAATTAATAAAAAAATACCCAGGTTTATTTCTCTAACGCCCTACGAAAATGTAGTAGCGGAATATTCTTTCATAGTTGTTGAGAGAAAGAAAGAGAGAGAGAGAGAAACTAAAGAAAATGAGGAATTCTCGTCCCCAATGTTGAAATATGAGATGGACGAGAAAGAGGTGCGTCAACAAGTGACGAAGAGGGGAAAGAGAGAAAAGAAAAGGAAATTTCTCTCCCCAGAGCTTGATAATTAAGCTTACAAAGTCGTCAAAAATGACGAAAAAAAGAAAAAGGAATTTACCTCCTTATGGTATAAACATGATACGGCCAAAAAGCCGGGGAAAAGAAAGAAAGGAAGACAAGATTAAAGAAAAAGAAAAGGAGAGAGAGAGAAAGAAAGAGAAGAGGAATTGTCTTCCTCTATGGTGAAAATTAGGAAGGACGAAAAAAGGAAAAGGAAAGAATTCGTCAAAGCGTGAAGAAGAAAGGAGATAAAAGAAAAGTAAAGTGAAAAAAAAAGAAGGGGGAAGAAAAGGAGAGAGAACAGTGAAATGAATTGCCTTTTTTTTTCTATGGTATTTCTGTTATCCCTTTCTTCTCTTAAGGAGGGAGATGTCACGCGATATCCCGCGGAGACGATAGAGGTAAGATAAATACTATCCTCCCGTTGGAATGAACAGTGGAAACCCGTCAAAAAAGAGAGAATGCAGGTCACAGAGGGGATATCAACAGGTGTTGATACTTAGTAACCTCAGGTCGCCGAACACCGGAAGGGGAGGGAGAGAGAAGCCAAATGATTGGCTGGGACCCCAAAACGGAAGTGCCCCCCCCCGTCAGCGGAAATAGATAGTAAGAAAGTTAGTTTTTGAGCAGGGATCGTGGCAGACAGACCCATAGCCATTTACTCCGGGTTGAAGACAAAAGAATATCTGAGACACGAGGGACCCCAGGCTCTTCAAGCCAGTGTAAAAAAATAGAATAAAAGTCTATTAGCCCGTGAAAGAAGAAAGTTTCTCCAGTGGAACCCCGTCGAAAAATAAGATAAGTAACTTTGGGGCCATTTCTCCTTTATACCCAAAATTTTATATACCACTCTCTCTCTCTCTCTCTCTCTCAATTTGAAGAAAAACAAAAGTCAAGAAAAGACATTTATATTCATGGACTGTCCATTTATTATATGTTTGACACTTTGAAAGTGTACCTCTTTGTATAGTAAAGGATTAATGTATTTTTATGTTACCACATGGTCTAAGTTGTTCTTTGCAGTTCTGCTACAAATTTGTTACCTTATGCTTCCTTTTCAGCTTCTATTCGCCTTATGTTATCTTGCTTAGAGTTGTCCTATTAATTCCTTAAAAGTATCACACGGGAAGCCGGAGTTGCCGACTACTACAATATAATATTATTACGACTAAAACCTATAGGTCCATACTCTTCCATTTTCTAGGGGAAGGAAGGAAAGTGGCCTGTTGGGTGTGTGGATAGTGTGAAATTTGGAACCCCTTGCCAGCGGCGGTCAATCTGGCCCTAAATTAATCCCTCACATAATATGCCAGTTCTTATATGCCTGAGAGAAAAACTCTGAACGAGGACTTATTATATAGGGGATCAAGTGCCAACCAGCCCCGTCTTCACACGTGCGAAAATAAAGTCCCGTTTTAGGATTTTAGTCAATTTCGCGTCACAAGTTGAAGACAAGATAATGAAGACTAGCCTTCCCCCTCCCTTGTGCCCAATTTGTACATTTTTTATTATATGATAAATATCTACGCCCGTCACCTCGATAACTAGCATATCCACTCAAGTCGATAACTCATGCATTCTGCAACCATTGAGAAGATTGCAGAACTTGACAAAAGACTCCGAATGAAGATAGTTGGTGCGTACAAGCAAGGTGATAGATATACAGTATTTCAAATTATTTTGATATTTCTAGATCGACAATTTGAAGTATTATCCTTGTGTTGAGAATTATGGATAGACGGAAATAGTTAATGGCCAGAAGAAAAGAAAGGAAAATTGTTAGAGATGTTTCAAAGAATTGTCAAATAACGGCAAATGATATTATTAATGGTGTAACGAAGACACTCAGTATTACCTTCGACGAGCAAGTCTTCGAGTTTGTCGTCCAAGGAAAACTCCCTTAGCTAAACATCTTAAAACAGATTGGACGGAAGTGAGTGTTGCAACTTTTTCTATGGCCATATGACCCCAAACTAGAGGTATTTAGTCACATGAACTCTGGTAAGTATGGAGAAAATCAAATGAATCTCGCAGACCAAAACATTCCGTCCCAACAATTAAGCATGGTGGTGGGAGTAGTATGCTTTGGGAGTGTTTTGCAGCTTCTGGACCAGAACTGAGGGAGCAGTTAATCACTTTATTATTGACAGTTGATTTACTGTTTAAAGCAAAAAAAATATTCTACCAAACGCTTGATGATGTCTTTCTAATCTGTTATTAGAACTTTGACAGAAGAAAAGAAGTACCATTTAGAATAGGTCCATAGACACCCTTTAGAGTTTTATACGATGATTTGTAGTCACATTTATCAGCAGCTTCTTATAGGGTCTCTAACTACTTCCGTTTCATTCTTCTAAGTTGAAATTGTGCAAGATGTTTTTACAGTTTCAATGCAATTCGCTTTAAACAACAGGATTTATCTGAAAACCATATTTTATGGCATCAGGGCATTTAATTTAGCAGTTGAGAAATGTCAGTAACATTCTCGTCGAACTAATCCAGGTTCTTCCGGCGAATAACTCACAGATACCATCTTAATATCTTGCAATGATGGCTCAATGCTGTCATTCATGTTGATAAAATGAAGTTATATACATATTGGGAAGAGTTATAGATAATTTTCGTTTTTTAAAAGCAATTTGTAACTACGCATTTCAAACTTCCAATGCTTTAAACACGAAAATTACCTGCTTTCATCGCTCATTTTTATTTCAGTGGTAAAATAATATACATAATCATTTAATCTAAAATGGAAGAATTGAAAGTACATATTTGACATATAACGTTGTGGGAGTATAACAAAACGTGGGAGTGTAACAAAACTACGACAGAAACACCTAAGAAAATTTGTTATATTTATGGCCAAGGTGTCATTACAAACACCAAGTCCGAAACTGGCATTCAAAATTTCGTTCTAGCGGTACGTCATTGAGATTAACTCAGATCAGGACACTCATCAGACCTCGATTAAGATGCTTAAAGAGAATTGCTGGATTGTAATCCATGCAAAACTATTCGAGAATTAGTACTTGACTTCAACACATACCAATACCTAATGCACCGCCATTGAAAAGATCAGAAAAGTGAGCAAGCTAGGCATTTCTGTTCCTAATATGCTTAGTGAGAAGAATCCATTGTGACAAGTCTTCTTTCAATGTAGAGAATATCATTACAGGTAAAGTAAAATGTGTCTTTTATTGCAATGAATTGACAAAGATGAATCTACACAGCAGAGCTACATGGAAGAAAAGTTATGCTGTTTGTATGGTGAGATCACCGCGATATTATTCCTTTTGAGTTTTTAAAACCACAATCAGATTCTCAATGCAGACTTATACTCTCAACAACTGTGCGTGAAAATCCAAGAAAACGTCCTACACTCATCAAAAGGAAAATGACGCAAAACTAACAAACATAATGTGTAGATTTATGCTTATATTGTTACAGATATTCAAATAGTGGTAATCATGTTCATTAAGTTTATTTGAATACTCTTACTTGAAATGTCCACTAAAGCAAATAATTTCTTGCATGAAAAGCTTCATGCACAAACACTAAAATAAATCTACTTATTTGTCTGACATTCAAAGATTCTGAATTTATATCACATGTTTAAAAATATATATGCAGTTAGTTCTGTTATGTCAGTCAGTTATTAAAAATGTCCCCTCTTTAAAGAAGGAAGAGGTAGAGGCAGACTCTTGGACCGTTTCTGTAATCCTTTCCGCACGTGGAGAACTGGCTTTGAGTTGCTAAATTTACAAATTTACAAGGATTTTAGCTGCTTCAAAAGCTTTTACTTCGATAGTCTATATTTTGTCACATGACCGGCCATCATTTATATCTATACACATTACACAGTTTTACGCTCTTTTTTAAACTATGAGGCAAAGAGTGTAACTTTGTTTAATTTTATTTTTACCCAAACGTCCCGTTGAGATTTACCTAGTACAAGTACGATAATTAATTTATACTTGTATTCGTACACAAAATAAAATGAATTAATATTTATATTAAGAAAGTTTATAACTAAACTAACATAGTAAAACACACATCTTGTTTAATGTTTTTCATTTTCCATCATTTTTACAAGTTAAATTGCTGTTCTTTCATAGTAAAATTGTTTCTGGGGTGCCATACACTAACATAACATTTGTATCAGTATTCTTTCATCAACACTCCACCAAAAATGTTCAAATTAATAATTTGCTTAAGGAAAATGCAACATTTTAGGGGTAAAGGAGGCTTTTCGGCTTAAATACGTTTTTACAATGAAAAGAATATTATAAAACTGTTTTAACGTGTATTTCGTTAAAAACGAAAATGAGAAGTAGTTTACTTGGCGGTAATAAATCAAAGACAGAGCAGTAATCAAGTTGTATTCGATAAACGATGTCCGTCAAAATCCGGTTCCCCGATCTTGATTTATTAACTATGTATATACACATTGGAATAACACATTTTTATACAACGGGAGATACAGGTTTACCTCCACAAGAACAAATGATACTATCTAGGATAATATAGACCACTGATCATAGCACATCGCCATTCTTCAACTGAAGCCGTTTATCATATAGAGAGTATTTTAACAGATTAAGTTAGAGCCTCTTGGAAAGCATGTCATTTGATATTTAGCCTTACGTTTACATTTCATTTCTTAATTGCCCATGATCTATTACTATTTCATGTTCAGGACGCTAGTTGTCTAATCAAATGATGAATCGTAAAACTAGTGCTACACATACGTTTATTTGGTTGCCGTAACCTCTCCACGCCAGCATGACGTGGGTTCGAGCCAAGGTCAACTGAAAGACGGAATTCCGCGGCACAACAAACCACTGAGGATGAAATATGAAAAATAATAAAAATAAAAACGGCCACTCAGTGAAAAAAATTCAGCACGAACGGTCTGTTGTTTCATGAAAGAGATGGAAACATATAAAAAGAAAGAAAAAAAAAGAAACAAAAATAGAAGAACCGACTGAAAAGAAAGAAAGAAAGAAAATCCCCAGACGAAGAAGAAAAAGAAAGAACAGAAAAAGAACAGAAAGAAAAGAAGAAAAAAGAAAAAAAGGAAAGGTGTAATCCGCATAAAGCGAAGAAAAGAAAGTCTAAAAATAAAAAAATAAAAAAACAAAAACAAGGACACCACCGTTTAGAATTAGGTAAGTTACTTCTACCATTTCGTTTTGTTTTTGTTTTTGTTGTTTTTGTTTTTAGCACGATTTTGTTTTTTGTTTTGTTTTGTTTTTTTGTTGGATTTTTTTTTTTGTTTTTTTGTTTTGTTTTTTTCTCTGGTTGTTCCATATTCCTAGGTTTGCGCCTGATTGATTTTTAAAAAAAAGAGAGGAAAAAGAAAGAAAATCTAAAACATGCTTGATTTGATTAAATCAGTCATGCTTTACTACTATGCTTTACTACCTTTCTTTAAGCAACTATCATTCTACTGTGTAAGAATTAAAAAATAAGAGAGAATCCTTTTTGGCGAGTTAGAATTTAACCCTATACTTTCGAAAATTACCTTCGAACCCGAAAAATAAATGAAAATAACACCAGAGAAAAATTTTTAAAATAGGTAATTTTTTGCGGCTCACAAAAATGTTAGTAATCGACACTTGTTTTACGATTTTCCAAATATATATATATATATGTATATGTGTGTGTGTGTGTGTGTGTGTGTGTGTGTGTGTGTGTGTGTGTGTGTGTGTGTGTGTGCCACTCTTTTTTATTCCTCTCTCCGATAAATAATTGAATATTTCAAAATATAAAAGCTAAGGTAAGTTCAACAACAAATAATCAAAAGAATTAGAACATATATAAGAGACATATAATTTTCCGTGACTAAAAATTATTTGAGATGAATGTATTCTTCCTTTATTGGAAATATAAACTTGTTTACATTCATAGTAATTGAATACGATTAACATTTTGAACTTTTACATAATTTACCATTTAAAAATGGTAAATTTGTACTACTTGGCACCATTATAATTCTTGATATTAAAACTCATCATGCAGTGAAAGCGTCAATTACTCCCAAAGCTTCAACACAGTTGGGATGGAGATTTGAAGATCTTTACCGAAGTTCTTTTTCAAAGGACAAAATACGCACTTTTCAAAGTTAAAGTCACATGTGGTGACATTCCAAAAGGAGTCAGTGTGTTTAGACGCTCAATAGCATATTGCTTAATCTCCATTTGGACGTCACTTACTATTTTATCTGAAGTAAAATATTTTTCAGAATTTTCTGTTGTTAATTGCAAGATTATTTGTGTCTTAAAGTAAGAGAATGACACATGATACCTTCTCTTTTTTGTCATATATATTTGAGCGACTATTTTTCCTTCAGCGTACATTATATATAGTATCTCGACATTATGTTCGTCAATGACTGGCTTCTTGATAAATCATTTCCATTTCCAGTTTAAATTTATTTAGTTGCTATTTAGTAGCACGTAAGTTTTTAGATTTAATGATATTATTTAAAATGCAAACAGAGCTGAGAATACTTAATATAAATGTCAACAATAGAAGGTTGTGCGGTCTGTGAAGATATAAGCAAACATGAAGTTCCCACCAAGAAGAATGATATTGCCACTTAGAGGTCTCTTTTGACCTGTTATAACTTTCAGGTATTTTAAAATCGTATGCAGGGCGAAATTGTATATTATTGAAGTGCCCTTGATTATAATTAGATTTTAATTTCGCTTGATCAGAAGTCGAAGATATATTTCATCAACTCATCTCTGTCAGAGGCATAGGTAATTTCAGTATGTCGTGCACTGTTCTGCATCCTGTCAGTTAGATACCGACAATGTCTTTCCACATTGAACATAATACTTGATGAGTATAAACATACTAAAGGGCATGTGATACCACATAAACCATTTCTTTTACAATTTGTTCAATCTTTAACTGAATCTTTATTTATGTGGTGTAATTCGATACTTCTTAACAAAGGTTTCTGTTTCGAGTTTTTAAAAACGTTCCACGGCTGCAATACTCTTATGCGATGATATTGTAATATAAGCTGGCATTCTGGAGATAGTGGAAGCTTCTGCTGTAGAATTTTTAAAATAACCATTATTTTCTAATGGTCCAATGCATCCTTAAAAGTAAACATACGTTTTATTCGACAGATTTCTGATCAAAAAAACGTTTTGTTCCAGAAAGGTGAAAGGGAAAAGGCAGAAATCTGTATCTGTAGACACGTGGCAAATCTTAGAGCAGTTTATTTCTTGGAGCCCACTTCCTTTCTTTTTCATTTAAAACGATGCTTTTGAGTTTCACGGTACAAGTATTTATATGTACTAGCATCAACACCTTATATAATGCAGTCCACATGATATCGCAGTCGCATATCTGAACAGCGGCTTGATGGGCTTTGCTTGTTTGAAAGTACACTTGTTGAACATCTAGCGTGCTAATTGTGTGATTTACCATGCTTCTTGCACTGCCACAATCCCTATGTAGTTTCAGCAGGTGACACGTATCTACAGATTTCATCACGTCAAACTGAACTTACGGATTCATGGTTGCCTTGGTGTAGGTGCAATAACAGGTGCATTGTCAGCAGGAACATTTGTGACAATGTTGCTATTTTTATAAAATCATAATCACGTGTTTTGTAAACATATTTAAATATATAGTCAATGGCTTTAACGTAATATCACATCTCAAGAGTAATGTGACTGTGATACATTTTCAATGACCATGCAGTATGCGACTTCAGATAGCGATTATTAAAGAAATGGCGTCAAATTTTTACGCCGATTCCATTATTCAGGATTTACCTTTTTAAATATTTCTTCAATGAACGCTTATAATAACTTTATTTTGACATAATAGATTTTCTGTACAAGAAAAGGAGAAATTAGCAATACCTCAGAGTCCCTGTATCTTCAATTTCTTCACAAGTTCATATAATACTGTCTTTTCATTTTCATCTAGAATTTCTTCTTAGACTTCACAGTCAATATGATTTTGATTTTTTTTATCTTTATATTGTAGAATTTGTAATAAGAAAGTTTACGTTTCTGAAATTACTTTACGTATAGGTACTCAACGAGAACTTCGAAGACAATCCGTTACTTTATTGTATTTAGTAACTAAATAACATAGGATTTATGGATTTTAGCGATTGAGATACCGATTTTCTGCTTTCATTTCTTTTAAAGTTGATAACAATTTGGGGGTATTTGATATTACAAGTCTACGTGAGAAAAAGATCAGGTTTATCTACTTCTTTACTTTTGCCATCGCATCTGTAAAGAATCACTAAGAGTAATACTCCAAGTGATTCTCTTTTTCATTATTTCGAATTCGTCTTAATACATATCATTGCGTATAAAAACTACTGTCTTCATCTTCATTGTCATATTCTAAACGTTTCGGCTTATGCATCCTTCGACCTTCTTCGGGAGCCCACAGAGACTTCGACCGAACCTTTTATTTAATCCACGGGAATAGGTTGTTCGAATTCCGTTACCCCTACCTGGATACAAGTGTTAATCTGCAAGTTCAATCCCGACGATAGAAATACTTACAATAGCTTATCACTTTTACCTGGTCATGGTTAATGGAATTAGAACAATCTACCCTTGTGGATTAAATAAAGAGATCAGTTCGAATTTCAATGAGGGCTCCCGAGTTTGACATGAAACACCTGCAGAAGGCTGACGGACGCATCAGCCGAAATGTTGAAATAGGACAATGAAGACAATAGTCCGAATACTCTAAGGGATAAAAATTATGAGGTTTTATCTCAGGAATTTCGACAAATGGAAAAAAATTACAACTGGCACTTATAAATCAAAGTTCTGGTCTTTTCTAGCAGCAAAAGGATCCATCAATCCATTGTTCACCTCCCAGCAGAGACTGGTTGTTTCTAGCAAATGGTAAACGGATTCCTCCAACTTTGATAGTTACGTTGGCTGAACGTTTCTGACAAAGCTTTCTTGGCTCGAGAAGGACAATGAAGTCACCGTTGTATACTAAACAGTTGAACACTTACATTGTCATTTTATTTCGAAAACATTCATGGTTATTGAACATGTTTCCTTTCATTGTGCTATTCATGATCAGGAAACAACAAAAGAGTTATCCATTTGGTCAAGATGACATAATATATATGAGATTCATTTTGTGGTGTACTTTTTTTATGAATTATAATGTCACTAATATTTTATTATTTAAAATTCTACAGCCGGATGTTAGACACTTGTTCATATTAGTGGACCCTCCTCTTCTTTCAACTCTACAAAAGATATATTGTTATATATTTCAGTATATATGCATAATTCATTGTAGTGTTTTCATCACATTAATCAAACATTCTGTATTTTTAGATGTTTCTATCCGGTATTTTAAAACTTTATTTGAATCAATAAGATAAAATTAGCTATACGTTGGACGATCAATTTCCGTGTACAGAGTAGCCGTAGAATGATTTATCTGTCTTTTGAATATCTTTCCCAAGTTAATCATCTTCCTCGTTATGGTCATTAAAGAGCAGTTTTAGTTCATGGGGATAAAAAAAAAAAGTAAATTAGCTAGTCACATATTTTGTAACACTTTCCGCTCTGAGGACAAGAACTGTTCATTTATTTAATTTTGGAAGGTTCAACAACTAAAGTTGAACCTTCCAAAATTAAATAAATGAACAGTTCTTGTCCTCAGAGCGGAAAGTGTTACAAAATACGTGACTACCTAATTTCCTTTTTTATCCTTTTGTCATTTTGATGTATTATCATAAATTGTTTTTTATATTGCATCCTTCTTTGAATAATCCTTAAATTAAGCAAATGTTCTTCGTTTATATTTCCTCATCATACTCGGTTCTTTTTGTGTAACTGATGGAATATCATATGCCTGATATCTTACATCATACAAGATGAACGACGTAACATTTTTACACGTGAGGAAGAAGGTGTGAGAGAAAATAAATAAAATGATAACAATTATCGATACTTTAAATTAGTTTCTTAATTATCACCTTTTATTGCATTTTGTATGGAGCGTTATATATACAATAAACCATTTACATAGAAAGAGACGTTGTGGAAATAGTTTATTATCATCATAAAAGATTGCTGTAGACAATTTATTCAGAATAAAACATGCTATTGTAAGCAAGTGAATTGAGAGAGTGGAAATTTAATCAGACTTGCAACTTAATTTAGTGTAATTCTACAAGTACAAGATTAATTATTCGCACCATGGAAAATTAGTGTATTTCCTCACACAACACTTAATTTCCCCTCAAAATTATGTAGGATATTATGTGAAATTATCAATAAGGTTGCTTTTACCACTTTTGTTGTTTTATTTGAAATAGTTTGTCTAAATTAATATGTTGTCACGAGTTCGATGTAGATGCTAAGCTAGTGTTTCCATAAACATTATGACAGTGATAAACCACAAATAACTAGAACTGAATTATGGCAAAATTGATGAAAATAGATTGATAAATTAAAATTGATCATTGTGATATTATGTTTCAGCTTGTTACACAGTGTTAACAAACGTGTCACTCCAACATTAATCCTTTTTAAGTTATTAATCAATGAGTTTAATGAACCAGTAAAAAAAGTTTATCTATCGTGTTTCATTAATGTTAAAGATTGATAAATTAAAGATCAAAATACAATAATAAGCAAAATAAACGCCTTTAAAATTGTTATCCATCAAACAAATGTTATTACAAGATTTTTAATGTGATGAGGGTTATCTTACTTTTTATTCTATAAAACTTGTATCCATTACTAGAAAAATAAAATCACCAATTGAAATAATCATGCGAAAAAATAGATTAATCTATCCTTTTATTTTTCGTGTTTCTGGGATTACCGAGTTTCAAAGAAGGTAAATAAGGTGAATTAAAAGGAAATTAATCCTAATGTTTGCAAGACAGCATTGAAAGCAAATGATTTAACTAGTGTTAAAAATAAAATATTGGGCATATTTCGTTGAATTAATTAATAGAAATAAAGAAAGCATAAATAATTTCATCAGCAGCATGGCATGACGCTAGCACGGATTTCCCTGACCCTTTCCCACCACTCGTCCCAGTCGTCCATCGCTCTCGGTAGGCCTTCCATGCTACATCCTGTATCAGCACAGCAGTGTTCCGCATGTCTTTCTCGTCTAATTTGTATAGTTTTCGAGATGGGTGATCGGAGTCCGTACAGCTGCGGCTTTATGAGATGCTGCCTCCGGTAGTTGTTCAATACAGCTCACAACATTCTTGTGCAATTGCCGTCAAGCTTTCTCTGCATACACTTCATCAGCGTCCATGTGGTGCATCCATACAGCAGTATTGATATGACTGCTGCTTAGAAAAAAAAACTGCACTTTATTTTATCTGATAGGTCTGGCTTCCATATGACCGATAGTCTTCCGACAGCTGTCCAAGCCTTCGCTAGAGGTGAGTTGATATCATTTTCGTTAGATGAGACACGGCTACTGAGATGGGTGAACTTGTCCACAAGTTTCAGGGATCTACCATTTAGTGTAGAGATGTCGCTTCGTTGATTAAAGCACATTAACCCTGTTTTGTCTGTTTTGACATGGAGACCAATGCCACCTGCTGCCCGTTCCAGACTATGTATCAGGGATGGGCCTGGGCGGGTGTATTTACCAGAAGAGCTACGTCATCAGCTTAGTCCGCATCCGTAATAGTTTTTGCGGAGTATCGTCTGCTTCTTTTTTTTTCCTGCATAAAGCTATTTTCTTTCATTAAATCTACCGACGTTCGAAGCACGTAGTCTAGGCAGATAATAAAAAGATATGGGGCTAATGTGTCCCCTTGCAGCACACCTGCGACAATGTCAAAAAAGTCTATGTCTCTATCCGATGAGCGAACTTTTACTTTCATTTTATCATTAAGGGTTTTCGGACTATTGTCTTCATCTTTATTGTTATTTCCACAACAAAGACAATAGTCCGAAAATCCTTAATGATGAAAATCATCAAGCTTCGTCTCAGAAATTTAGACAACTTTTACTTTCATGTTTTTATATAGCAAATAAATATAAAATGTATATTAAATAATTTAATTGAAGTTAATAGACACACTCATTCACACAAAGTGGTACATTCGCTTGTGCACGTACGTGCACGTGCACAAACACAAGCATATATATATATATATATATATATATATATATATATATATATATATATATATATATATATATATATATATATATATATATGAAATTAAGAATTTAACTATTGGTGTTTGTTTTTTTATAGTCCATAACCGAGTATATACAAACACATGCAAAACACATGAATCTTATTTTACATCGAGCAGCGAAGAAGAAACAGTTATTTACATCGATTAAATCCGATGGTAATTTTCAAAAATTATAAGACATAACATGATATTCAGTTGAAAATAGTGATTATTTTGAAGGTTTAATTCTTCCTCAAAAATTGAATTAAAAGATTAACACAGGCATATATGTAGAGATTTATAATTTTTAAATTTTAATCTATTTATAATAAGCATAATTAGATTTCTAAAGGTACATATTGTGCACTTAGATCCTAAGCAGGACACACCTATACAAAACTTATTTTTTCAAATGTTACAGAATGGACGAGTAAATAAACCAAGAGAAAAAGTTATTTTCTGCATTATATATCAAGAATGCTTTACTGGTAGCTAAATAAACGTATGTAATGTTAATACATATTTAGAAGGAGAAAAAGAAAGACAACATTTATCATCGATAATTCCTTTTACCTTTTCACATTATCTTTAATGGCGATCTTACCTAAAACAGAAAAGAAAAAATAACCAAAACATATTAAAATTTATCAGTGACAACATGAATAACAATGAAAATAATGAAAGAGCAGTCAATAATAATGATAATAATAATAATGCTTTTCTTTTTTATTTTGAAATGAATTTTTATATACATTTATATAAGTATAGGGGGAAAGAAAGTGGAAAAAGTAATTAAAAAAAAACGTGAAAACGAATATTAATGTAGTACTAGCATTATTTTCATCTTATCCCCAAGTCACGTGACTAAAACTCTTTTGAAAACAAGAGAAATATACTGTAAGCTAGAAGAGAAGCGTTGGAGGCAAACAAAAAAGGTAAAAAGTTCGCATCTAATTTTTTATTTATCTTTGTTGATATGCTATAAAAATGCCATGTGTCTATAAATATCTATGCCGTACTATCAAATTTATATTTAATGCTTTCTATTTTTAATTTCAAAATTGAATCTAATACATATGTCTGTATGTATTTCGGGGGCAGAAAATGGGAAAGGTTCTTTAAAAAAACTGGGAAAATGAACACAATTGTAGAAGTAACAATGTCCTCTTATTCCCAATTCTCGCGACTAGACACTTTTTGACAAAAAAAAAAGCCACTAAACCAAGTTGCAGATAGAGATGGTGTGAATCACTTGGAATATTTTAAATGTCAGGCAGAGATCGATAATTAACGAATATCATAAAATTGTTTTGGTTTAAAGAACTTATCTGTAGTATCAGTTAGAAGCCTCTCCAAGTTGCAGCTTAATTAACGAATGACGATAAAAATCCATCAGGTTTTTTTGCGACCCGCTTAACTGTCCTCTTATTTGTAAGAGTGCCTGGTCAAAGCTGTGACAAGAGCGCAAATATTAATCAAGCTGCGAGTATGGTATAGCCACAATGTAGCCATGAAAAATGACAGAACCAAAGCTAATTCAGCGTGGAACCCAGAGAACAAGTTTGGGTGTGATGATGGGCAGGTGCACCTTTAATACTTATCATGGAAAACCTATTGTCATCCGGTGAATGTTGGTTGTTCTAATTTTAGGTACACAATGACGAAAGCAAGTACTCAACTGAGAGACACCAACGGAAAAAATGTACAAGAAAAAACAATAAAAATTTACCCCACTGTTATTTCAAGAGCAATCCGACACAAAGAGAGTATAGAAAAAGATTGATAGAATCGGAGCTGAATCCACAAGATTTAAGAAAATGTGATGACCAAGCCCGAATGATTTAAAGAAAGGTTGGTTTCTTACCTTACAATACAAGAAATATGTAGACAAATAAATAGGGGAGAATTTGAGCAAGATCCCCCGACCCGAATCGGGTCACTAAATACTAAAAAACAAGAGCCTTCTAACTGGATTAAAATTCAAAATACAAAAATAAAAGCAAAATATTACACAGGTCAGCACCACAAAACAAATTTTAACACATGAAGACAAAATATTTGTAGAGTTAATAAACGAATTATGAATGTAAATAAGAATATATTACCATCTCTTAGGAACCAAGACTGGAAAAAAATCAAGGTATCAACCAACAAGGTAAACAAATTATTACCAAATATTCCAATGCGCCAAATTACTGAACTAAGCAAGTTGATTTATGCAGGAGAGAAATTAGTCTGTGATAAAATTGGTATAACTCCAAGGAACCCAACCAGAAATACAAACCCTGGGTGGAAAATTAGGCAAGAAGGACAGGTAAAGAAATTGCGACAACAAGAGAAAGTACTTAGGAAGGAAAAATACGCTAGGGCATCTTAGGATAAAAAGATCAAAACAAAACAGAAGACAAGTCTGACAATGCAACTTTAAGAGATAAATCCAAAGATACTAGCGAAATACTAAAGAGATACCGAGACACGGTCAAGCAATAGAAACAAAATAGGACCGTCCAAAATAACGAAAGAGAATTCTACCAACATGTAAGTGGAGAATGAATGGGAACGTACCTACAACCGGAAGCAAAGGAAGCAAAACTATTTTGGAGTAAAATATGGAAACAGAAAGAACGTAACAGAAAGGGCGAATGAATAAATAACATCAGAATAGAACAACGAGGTCTCGAAGAACGTTCTGAGGCGGAAATACACTTGGAATTGCTCTGGTTAAAAATTCCCGTCCATCTATGACAGAGTGACTCTTCAATTGTGTCGATGCTGAGGAGAAGCAAATATAAAGAAATGGATTACTAAGCGGAAGGTTACCCTGATCCAGAAGACTCCTTAAATTCATTATGGAAGCCATAAAAAAAACTGGAAAGTGAAATTGACTGCAGGGGAAAAACTTTAGAGGAGGTGAAAATCCAGAGAGGTATCATCAAAGGATAATAGCTTTCAGAATTACTATTTGTAATAGCAATGATGTCATTCAATTACATACTTAAGAAATGCACCGGGGCTACAAATTCACTAAATCACAAGAAAAGATTAATCACCTTATGTTCATAGACAACATCAAGCTACAGGCAAAAATGAAAAATAGTAGAGACTGATACAAACAATATAAACATACAGCCAGGATATAGAGATTGGAATCTGACACTAAAAAATGTGCCATGCTCTTAATGAAAAGTGGTAAAAGACAAAAGGTAGTCGCGCTGTTACATTCACCTTTGGACTAATACTTTAGGGAAAGGTGTGAAGCCCCTACTATTCTTCCGATAAGCATGTTTTTGGCATTAAATATCCTGCAAAGGTAGATATACCATTAAACAAAGAAAAACAACAATGATATCAACTTCACACCTACTGAAATTATGACAGGGCTATTAATATCCTTTCAGCTGCAATGAGCCAGGTACCTGTGTTTATATTTTCTTGCAAGGTATGTATACTTTTATACCAACAGTTTTGTTACGTTGTTTATCTATATTCCATGTGGATATGGATATGATTGACATAACAATTAAACATGAAAAATACCCGGGAAATGTGAGAGAAGTTAATTAAAATACCAGGAATGTAACTATCAAATGATCAATACATAGGGAAAAGCTCTAATGGGATACACCAATTTATACACTTTCTAGACGCATGACATCCATCAAGCATTCAACAGGCAACAGAAGATACTCGATGCAGTTGAAAAAATGCCAGTTTCAAGACATTAAACAAATATTGTATGTCAACATATAAGAAACATGACAATTGGGTTAGGAATAAGGAACACAAACAGTGGTCTGAGTTTTAAACTATCAAACAGTCATGTTTCTATACACTGCTTGATTTTCGGTGAATTAGTATCCATACAATTCTTGGTGATGATTATGATTTGATAGGTCACTTAAAGCCTAAATTTGATACCGTGTCGCATTATATATATATATATATATATTAAAATAATGGGTCCACAAATGAATTTGAATGTGGTACCTTAGGTTTTATTTCATATAACTATGGTCTACAGGTGTTTCAGACTTCATCGTAGTCTTCAGAAGACTAATAAGTGTTAGGGCATCTTTTTTCTAGCTTTTAGGGTGAAGATTGTTTTGATAAGGTTGTGAGTTTTTTTAATTCCAGTATTCGTGTCTGTGAATGTCCTGATGGAGTTAATTGTCTGTGAAAACCTTTGACTTCTGCAGATGCTATCTTTATATATATATATATATATATATACAGGTGTACGTTATGTGTGTGTGTGTGTGTGTGTGTGTGTGTGTGTGTGTGTGTGTGTGTGTGTGTGTGTGTGTGTGTGTGAAGTTAGACGATATTTAATGTTGGTTAAACTTTATCTATGAGGTTTTTCTTTCATTTGAAGTAATGAGTAGTCGTCAGTTTAGTATTCTGGCATTGTTTTAACGATTCTATTTCTGCATTCATAAAGGTGTTTGAAAACATTGAGATTTCTATTTTCTCGTAATTTAATGTTACTTTCATGTAAGGAAACCCTATTGTTTAGAGCCTTAGTTGACCTTATGTTTTGGGGGATTTTTCACTGTTGCTACATTCGATAATGTAGACTACGTTTTTTGAATTGCAGATTAGATTTTAATTTTTTATGAAGGTAATTTTGAGTTTTTTTTAAGATATAGCATTATCCTTCAATGATTATATTACGTACTCCACATCTTTTATTTTTGCATGTTTTTGAGTGTCTTTGTTTTTAAGTTGTTCTTGGTTCTTTGTCATGAATAATTCTGTGTTGTTTTTGTTTTATGTTGAGACGTATGTTATGCTTTTTTGGGGTTCGTAATTCTTTTAATGGTATTTTTCTACATATTCGAATCTCTTATTTATTAGTGTTTCTGGATATCCCCTCTCGGCGTGTTTGTCGGAAGTTTTTGTCAGTGGTGCATATTCTACTTACAAGGTTTTAAAAGATGATTTTATGCATATTTTTAATGGAGTCATTGCTTGGTGTCAGTTGATTTGTAGTAAAATGTTTGTGATAATTTGGCCATTTTCGTTTTTAATGAGGATATCTTAAAATGATAGTTCTTTAAAGCTGTGTTCCAAGGTGAATTTTATTTTAGGGTATAGATTTTGGAGTAAACATAGCAAATAGTTAAGGTTGACCAATGAAACAGTCATCTAAGTATCTTTTCCATGATCTAATTACTTCTATTTTTAAATTGTTATATTCTTACATATGATTTCATAGAGATTTTAGTTTAAGTATGCTAAGGTTAGGGTGGCGTATGTATGTGTCATTTTAGTTCTCACAGCTGTTTCTAGTTTTTTTATGTAATTTATGTTGTCGAATTCGAAAGAGGTATTATTTAGGATTAGTTCTATACAACCAGATATTTTTTGTTAGATCTTGGGTGTAATGTTTCAGTGTATTTTTCAATCTAAAATTAGATGGCCCGTGAATATTACTGTATTGGTTTGTAATGTCAAATGTAACTATAAGTGTGTAGGGATCAATTTTTATGTGGTACGGAGTTTAAGAAGTTGATGTCCTCTATAATGCAACATTTTATCTTATCAAAATAGTTGAAGTAAAATGTCTTAGTCTCTTATTGGAGCATGATGGACCTGCTACAATAGGTCTAAATTTGCGGTCAATTAGATCTGGAATTTCTATGAATTCAGATTTATTGTTTTTCCCCGCTATTTTTATTTACTCGGGCTTTTTTGGTAATCCATAAACATTACTAGTTTTTGGGATGTAGTTAGTTAAAAAATCGTTTTCTTTTTTAGTTAATGTTTTGCAGATTTTTTTAATTCATATATATATATATATATATATATATATATATATATATATATATGAAATTACAAATTCACTCGCACACGCACACACACACACACACACACATATATATATATATATATATATATATATATATATATATATATATATATATTAAAAATAGAATGAAAATTTAAAGAATCTGCTAAGTAACCCTCCTGAAATTACTTATATGTCACATAGAGGACAGATACATAAACGAATAATTTTATTCACCAGAAAAATAAAAATCCACTGAAATGGAATTTAGAAAAATAAAGTCAGTACATTAACAGAGTGAAAATCAATGGAAATGGATTTTAAAACGAATCAAAAGAAGGAAGAAAAAGAAAGACAAAAACAATAACATAACTGCCTTGAAATCTCTATCTTCTAATCACAACATCGTTATTTCACCTTCTGACAAAGGTAGAAGTGTTGTTATTATGGATTCTACGGTCTATAACCAAAAACTTATGGATCTACTTGGTAATAACATCAAATATGAACAGATATCCTTATAAACTGTTTCAAATAATACTAATGACTTTTACAAATCCTACAGAAAATTAATCTCTAATGAGGATGAATAACACTTTACAGAAATATTTTGTGTTCATTGTCATTAAAGAATATTCATCAACTCAGTTGTTAAAAGTAAAAGTAGATATCTTTTTACATTTGATAGCAAAAGTTAGCTAAGCGTTCTTTAAAACTTTTACTGAAAGGGCTCATTTATTTTCACTCTAAAAATCTTTTTATATCAATACGTTAGGAAGTCGGCAGTAATGTACTAAAAATTACAAATGCGGTCGTCGGAGATACATTGGTGAATGAAAAGAAAAAAATAACCATCCACAAAATAAGTCAGGTATGGATATTGATTATCAAAACCAGAATATTTTCAACAAATGGACACCAGGGAAAACTACTGTAGAAAATGTATGTCTACATTCAAAAAATTAGCCTAAAATAGGAAGGTTCACTTAGAACAAACACATTTATTTTCTGTCTAGAAATAATGCAGTCTGTGCGAATGAATTTCTAAACAGTGAAAAATCATTTCAAAATACAAATATATTACTCAAACATTGAAAGTTTTTGAACGTAGTTTGCGGACGAATTTTGTACGAATATATTCTTTTTTTTTCTTTTTTTTTCTTTATTCTTTTTTACATTTGTTTCTTCCATTTTTTAACAATATCCTTTTTAAAATTATTTTATATTTGCTTAAATAGAATATTTCAATAGAAACTGTTGAAACTAGTTGTTAAGCGAAGTAATTGCTTTCATAGGGATATTACCAGAACTTTCTGGCCATATATATATATATATATATATATATATATATATATATATATATATATATACTAGAAAAAGATGGAAATATATCCGAGGTTATGTTAATAAAATATATTAAAAACAAAATATTCGGAGGATGTATTTTTCATATGAAATTTGCCAGCATTTACGTCTGTAAAACCATCTTTAAGCCACTGTAATTCTCATTTTATAGACCATAGATAACGAAAACAATCATTTCAAAGATGTATTTATAAAATCATGCGCCTTTTAGCACCTTTTTTAAAACTCAACAGTATAACCGTCTCCATAACGTTTATGCATAATGATTACAAGAGAAGAACTGTTTTATGGAATGAATTCCCCCCACTGAACATTCCGTTTTCGACGTTTTTCATATACTTTACTTCCATTGGCAATTAGAAAACAAGCGATAATAAAATTCAGTAATCACTTCACAGGAAAACTTGACAATCTTTGATTGACGGTTGGTGATTATACGCTACTTATCAAAAAGCAAACAAAATTTTGGTCCTACAATATTATAAATATATTCAAAAATATAATAATGTTACATGATCCATTAAAAATATAATACATTAAAAGATCCATGAATATATTGGATTCCCGTAATATCAGTGATCCATAGATATCCATAAATCTCTCCGTTATGTCGAGATTTGGGATTATTGACAAATGATGTTCATAATGAAAGCCTAGCTCTACAAAATCATCACTCGGTTAAAAACTGAACTTGCGGTTGGTTTATTATCTTATTATATAGTTTGCCATATTAAAAGCATTGAATCCCACCGTGCTTTCAAAGATTTGAGTACATTTTTAATTGTATCTTCTAACGGAAGGTTGAAGCAGAAAATGATATATCATCATCCAAGTCATCAAGTCGTACTGATAGCATAGATTCCCTAAACTCTCTGTCACCATATGTCCCTATCGGTCATCGCTCTTGATAAGTCCTTTAAATAGCATGCAGTGTCCGCATAAAGCTGATGAATGTAAGTTTTTGCTAGTTGCCAAACAGTGTTGTATCCATGTGTTGAAGTCCGTGAGAGAACGTTTCTTACTTGTTCGCCCTTGCTTCACCAACAGCCCCAAACAAGTCTTGCTCATCTTACTCGGGTGGTTTGTGAAATGAGAGGCAAGTGGCCGTACAGATGTTTTGGTTGAATGGTGATTTGTTCAAAACGGCACGTAGCATCCTTGTGTAGTTTCTATCTAGATTTTTCTCGAAGCATAACCTAGTGGTGCAACTATACAATTGTACAGCTTGGAAGAATTCTCGTTTTATTTATAAGAGACATCAGATTTCCATATGACCATTTAACCTATTAAGAGCAACCCATGCCATGAGTTATTACTACCGAAGTATATGAAATGATTTCAGTGAATTTTCATTTAATGAGGAGATGGCACCATCTTGCTTATAACTCATGAACTTTGTTTTACCTAGATTCATCTAGAGGCTAACGCCACTTGCTGTCAAACAATGAAACTGAAACTATCGGTGACTGTGCACAAACCGATAAAACAAGATTCAAAGTTTGTGCATTACAAATAAAGCCTTTTCATTCAGCCCATGTATTCTTGACTGAACACCTTAGTACTTGCTTGCCATATTAGCGCAATTTTTGTAACTTTGGCCAAGACAGTCCAATAAATCCATGTCAAACTTTTTACAATATCATTTTTAAAAGTTTCCAACAGTCCATTTCCAGTTTTATCATCTACAGTGAGAAAACCAAAGAAAAATTACATCACCAAGTTTATAATGAACATGTCTGTAATTTCAAATAATAGATATTTTTTCAGACTGGGATATGCTAGAAGGGCAGTTTGATATCATGGAATCGTATTTTATACATTTTAAGTCAGAAAAATTGCTTGACAAAATCATTTTCGAGATAAGACTCATAAGCTCATTCCGAGTATATCTTTTCATATTTGAATGATGGTTCCTTTTTCCTGTCTCGATCTGAATCAAGAGTTCGCAGAGGACAGAGTCAAATTATGGAATCAATTTTAATAATCAAAGAAAATTACCATGACTGAGACCGAAAATTTTTATTTGTGCCTTGAAGCCAGATTTCTTTCAAATAAAAATACCATCACAGCTTCCAAAATAAATCCATTCTTATATATTTATTGTCACTTTCCTCATAAAATGGACTCTTACTTTACACAACTGATATAATATTTTCAAAATCCCGAACTAAACCTCCCTGTGAAATCAAAACACATTTGTAAAACATTATTCTCTAATCGTAATCTTGGATGCCTAATCGATTGCCACCTGTTTTTGATTTTTTTCAAGTTCAAAATTTTAAAAAATACAAAAAACGATGTGGACTCAACTCTGAAATTTTGCTATAAGAGTTTAAGTGCTACTTTCAGTTAAAGATTTAACTGATTACCAAAAGTATGCTTAGGGTTTTACTTTGTCATATTTACTTACCGCAAATCTCGTGCATGAAAGAAAATAAAAAATCGTAGTTACTTTGATTTCATTGTATCTTTTTGAGATAAAGTTATTCTTTCCATCTGTCGTTGCTAACCGCCAAGTTAGTTTCAAATCAAAAAGCAAGGCAGACCGCTTTCTGGGTACTGAAGAGACAGTCCTTAACTCGAAGATTTGGACGAATAAAAAAATTAAAGAGATACCAAAATGATAACAAAATCCTTTATTATTCGGTTATTGGTAGTTTTTAATCTATTTTTCCAAAAAGGTGTCCCCGAACCCGACGAGAGGACTTGATGTCCCCAAACAATATTTTATTATTGTCGGGAAAACGGGAAGCCTTTAATCTCAAGCCCGGGAAAAGAACCCTTCCGAGACAACAAATAGATTTTACTGAAACTTGTCAAGACAATATCACTTTATGATATAAGTTGCTCAGTTATTCATGTCTTCATTTAGATTTGACGTTTTAAACTTTAACAATTCATAACTCTGGTTTTGATGTCTTTATAATACTTCATTCTCTCTCGTTCGCTCTCTCTCTCTCTCTCTCTCTCTCTCTCTCTCTCTCTCTCTCTCTCACACACACACACACATACACACACACACACACACACACACACACACACATATATATATATATATATATATATATATATATATATATATATATATATATATGGGGAGTGTAGATAATTTTAAATACTGTGATAACATCCATTCTTGAATGTAAACTTCCCGATTAAAACCAAGGTTTGTATTTACATCACCGATCACGTCTTTCTATTCATAAAGTCAAAAGATATTTATTGAATATTTTCTTTTCGATTTCGAGAAAATGTTTCCGTTACACAATGGCTCTATTCATTTCTTATTTGAACACGTAAAAAATAGTTAATGCATTTATCTTAAATGTTCTTTCAATATTTCTGATAGTTTTTAGGCGTTTTTTTACCAAATTCTATCAAGAGTCCATCTTTGGGCATGAAAGAATGTTTAACCTCAGTTTAAAAAGGCAATGTTTGTCGAAAATATCATTATCAGCTCGTTTCGATGGAAAGGAAATGTGATTATCTTTGAAATGCAAATTTCACCCGAAGATTAGCAAATATTGTTCAAAATTTAAACGATAATGCTTTTTACATTTATCCAGTTTTTTGTTTGTTTGTTTGTTTGTTTTTGTTTTTGTTTTGCATTTATTTGCCCTTGAACAAATATGGAATGAATTCGTAAACTTTTTATTGAGAGTAATACTAATAAAATTGAAATAAAAAAGACAAATTATCAACTTAAAAATTATTTATATAACTTTTATATGACTATGTTTAAATTAAATTTGTACTGTTATGTTTCGTTAAAGTAAATTTCTTTCTTTTTTCTATGACTGAGTTAGCTTCCTGTTCAATCATTTTGAGAGGCTAATAATATACATTTACTGGGAATATACCTTGGCCCTCAATTTCGTTTTAAAAAAACTGGCGTCAGTACATAAAAAATTGCCTATCTTGATACGTATATCCAGTTTTCTTTTCTTTTCTTCACTTTTATTGTCTCTATGCCATTTTTTTTTATTCAATTTTTTTTTGTTGCCAGTTTCTTTTTGCCTTTCCTCTTTTATTTGCCTCACCTTGTGTGCGTCCTCTTTTTTAAAATTTATCTTTATTTCCAAATTATACCGTAGTATACGTGGTATCTTTGGTTTAGAGAGTTTTCATAAAAACTTAATAAAAGTGTATTGATGTAATGGCGGTATTGTATGCATGTATACATGTATGTATGGAAGTGATGCCAAATCTCCTCTCTATTTCCCTTAATATTTATTAGTTCTATAAGTATATATTTATGAGATGTTCTTAACTTTATATTGATTCGTCAACGTATTTTCTTCAGTTTGTTTTCGAGATGAAATAATATGTTTTTTAGATATATGTAAAAGGAACAGATTTTGTTAGTTAGTGGGTAGCATAGAACTCATGAAGTATAGATATTTCTGAAGTGTAGTTTAGTTTGACAGAAGAAAAATAAGGGGTTAAAATATAGCGAATATATTTGGTTTGATCTGAGCTCAAATGCTTTTCTTAATTGCTATTATAAAGGTGCAACAACTTGGCCCTCCTTCACTCAAAAATACTCAAATTATCAAAATGTCTCACTTTAAATTCAATTTAATTTAATTTTCCAAAAAAGTTGAAGATCAACTGAAGCAAATAAGATTGTTTATATTTTGTGCAAAGATTTCAAAATGAAATATCAGAAAACAATTATTTCTCTAAAGATTAGATAAAATACAATTTCTGTTTGAATGTGTGATTTGGAAGTATAACAAATTCGGTTAGATAGAACAGATTCTAGTTTGAGCATAAGGACAACAGATAAAATAAAAAATCTGGTCAACTATTAAAACACCAAGATTTTCTGTTTTATCTTCAATAATTCATTCAATTTTCTATAGAAATATTAATTAATATGACATAGGATTTTAAGATGTTACGAATAAAGTAAACCTGTAGTTAGATTTTAGCAATATTTTGTCGGTATATTTTTCTGTCATCATTGATGTAGCTGAATGAGACAGCGTTTAATGAGTGAAAATGGAAACAATGAAGAATATGTATAGTAATCCTTTCTGAACCAATGGCAATGGAATGATTTTTAAAATTAATAATCTCATTTCGACCAAACGTTTTTCATTGGCATTTAGTTCGAATGTAGATCCATGAGTCAGGAACTTAATCGAATAAATTTATTAACCAGAACAAAAAATGGAAACCGAATTAGAATTTAGAAGAATAAGCTAGTACATTACGTCGGTGAAAACTAAAGGGAATGGATTTTAAAAGAAATCGTCAAAACGTATTATTTGCTGAGAAAGGGAAAATATATTGTTTTAATGCAGGCGAATTGTTATGTCTATGAAACTGTGTGAAGCGAAAATCAGTAAATCAGGTTCAGCTAAAGGCCAGCACCGTTTAATCATCCAGGTGGCCGCCTGGGAAAGAGAAATCGGAAATGACACTTTTTTTAAAAATTCAACTATGGAAATTTTTAGTTTACTTTTTTACCGTTATGATTTGAACGTTTACTGATTTCATATCACGCGAGCAAAAAATTAGTAATGATTCGAATTGGGGAAAACCGCTCCTTTAGGTGAGGGCGAGACTGAATCAATTATTGAAGACGGGATTAATTGTTTAAGTCCAAATTAGGAGAAAATTGAAATTATCAATAGCTTTGCCAATCCCCACCTCTTAGATGTGAAATATACCTAAAAGATGAAGGTTTTCGCCCCTCGCCCGAGAGAGCCCAAACCGGCTGTTTTAATGATATTCTGAGTTTTCGCCTTTTACCAGACTACCCAGGCTATAGAAGCGAAGAAAGCCTAACACTTTTGAAATAATAAGCTACTTGAAACCACCTTGTACCCGACAATCAAGGAACCGAGAGAAGCAGAGAGCTAAAGTTTGAGAAAGACAAACATAACTGCGATTGGATTTTGCCTTCTGCCAGACTAAGGAAAGCGAGGAGAGAAAAGCCAAAAACCTATACGATAACTTGAGAAGCCTAGGGCCTGAATGCTGATAAACTTACTGACTGTTAATTTGTGAACTGGTTCTCTGACTAAAACTTCCACCTCTGGGATGGGCAAATACCGGTACTTTTTTACAAAGTATTTATTGTTGCAAGCCATGTTTGTTCTCTGTTTGTTGGCGTCGACTTTTTTTTACTTTTTTTAATTGTGCGGTCTCATCCGTTTACTCATCTACTGGCGACACCGATTAGCGACTGATTTACTGTCTCGATCAAAAAGACAAGGTGGACTGATATCGGATTAGTTATGTCATCCCAAGACATAATTAGCCAAGGGAAACAGTGAATTGATAGGGGAATCATCTCAGCGATTGATGAGGGCGGGTGTACTGTCACATGAATACGGGCAAAAGATTGGATTACTCATACTGATTCTCGAGGACGGCAGATTCTTTTTCTATTGAGTAATAAACCTCTTCCTTAAGTCCATATCATTTGATAGGTTCATTTGATAGGTGAAAAAAGCTACGTAAATCTAAATTTCAGGCACATAATACAATGTGGCGAAGATTGTCAAAGAATATAGTAGACTTATAAATTTGTTGTGAATCTGACGTGATAGCTAAGAAAATTAAAACTTAACGCTTATCATTTACAAAGCTTTAGGATGTATCTGGCCTGTTACTAGGCTTGATTTGACACAAAGTAATTTTACTGTGGAGTGGGGGGGGGGCTTGAATCGAGACTGATTCGTGGCCGTCATAAAAATGCTTGATCCGCACGGCATTCCTTTTTAATAACGATTAATTTAGTCCAGCTATCCAGATAATGCCGGAGAGGACCCCCGCCGCTCGGGACCAGGCATTCAACTTAATAACACCCACCCGACGCGAACGCCAGATGGCCACCGGAAAAAAAAAAACTAGCAAGAGGACAAAACAGTCCGTATTATTATTTACTCAGCTTTACTTAGTCTGGTACGCAGACTGTTTGCTTACGTCACCTGCTGTGGTCCCCGTCTAAGAATTGAGTTGGTTCATGATCAAGCTGTTTGCAGTGTGAGTTGATTAGAAGGTTCACTAACCTCTTGTGCATTTCTTCATACCAAAGAAAACAGAGTCAGTAGTAATAGAATAGAACAAAGAGATGACTTTGATATCATTCACTTTGATTATATTCCATTGTTACGCATTAAATTGACCTTCGTGTCATGTGATAAATTTCAAGCGTTGATTCGAACTGGAATATTTAATTCTTTTTCCCTTTTTACTTTGCAAAAAATATAATTTACTTAAACATTCAATGAATGTTTTTATCAAAGGAGAATATCTTTATTTTATGCGGTGTATTAGGACATACGAGGACTTAACTAATCCTTCCCAAGCCGATTACCTGAACTTAAAACGGAAATATTTTCCTTTTAAAAACTGTATACTCGATAATGATTATAAAAGTAATGATTATAATAATAATCTATAAATGACAAATCTGAGGCGTTGGAGTAAGTAGTATGTGTGGAGGACGTAATGATGAAGGACACTAAAAATAGAATCGGCAAACTTAAGACAGTTTCTGGATTATGCATGTATCATTTGTTTGTATGATTAAATTTAGATTGCTTGCACAGTTCCCATTGAATTACTTTCCCTATCCAGTCGTTCATGCTTTCGAACTCTTTCTAAGCCAGTTGGCTACATACGCTTATTATATTATTTACTGTTTCATTTCTCTTTCTTAACATATTCTACACCTCCGGTTCTCTTGAGTCTCATCTATTTAAGCGTTTACCTAGTTCTTGTGGCATTATTTTGAGTCGATATTAATAATGAGTAGTTACTGCTCTTTAGATTTCCTTTGCAATATCATGCCCAAATTGTGAGCAATTTGCTTTATCGTACGAAGTATCCATACAGTTGTTTTTCTTCCCATTTTTGTCGATTTACTAATTCCTGTTTTTGTCTCTCTTTGTATTTTTGCTGTTTTTATAGTTATTGACTGCTGTAATTAAATTTCTTTACTCATATTTATATATTTTTCCTGGCCCTAAGGTACCATGATTACACATACTTCTTCCTTCTTTTTTACTCCCACATCATTCTCGTCTGCATCTACTTTCGAGCCTTATGCATCGCGATCACTTTTAGTGTTTTGTGGTCTATGTCTGAGCTCCATTCTTGGCTAATTCAGAAAGAACATGGAGTATCATACGATAGTGGCAGTGAAAGTGTTATTAACTTTTATTAAGTTCTGGCTTGAAAGTTTAGTTCTAGTACTTTCCTTGCACTTCTAGTTTTTCCTGATTTTTTCTTTCGTTTATATTTGATAGATGGTATCCGCTAGTAATATCTCCAGATTTTTTAGTATTCTTTTTTCCAAGCGTCTCGATTCTTTCCTGAGTGGATAGTTATATTCCTTCTGTTGCTTTTTCCCATTATTATTATTATTATTATTATTATTATTATTATTATTATTATTATTATTATTACCACTATCGCCGCTCCGCAATGATTTTCGAAAATCTCTTGCTCATCCTTCAGTATTTTTGCCGAGCAGAGATCTAGATGGTATTCATGCTTCATTGAATTTTTAGTTTATCTATTCTTGTCTTTTACTCCTTTTTATTCTTCAAGCAAATTTCATTGTGTCAATTATTTGCATAACCTGAGTTCTCATAGCAGAAAATATTCAAACAAGTCAACTTTTTTCCGAACATTTGATGTTGCTAACCCAACGTTTCAATCCATGCGTTGAGATAAAATAAAGAACTTGAAGAGGTTCTCTTGTTCGAATCATTTTTGGTTTGGATTCGTAGTTTAATATCACCTTCGTGGGTTATTAAATGCACAAGAATTTTTTGTAGAAAGACAGCAATGGTGCTATTAAACAATAAATGAGAGAATCAGGAGGTTCATATCTTTCTCAAGAAAGTAAACGTGACTCGAATTCGGGACATTTTTTGATATGTTCATTTACCAGTTCTAACTATTATTACATGATTGAGCTCAAGTCATTTGAAGAATTCCCTGCGTATCAGAAGGGCCTTGTGTAGTATAATAGTTAACCAACTAGTTTGGATAGTGAGTTTTACCAGGAGTGCTTTGCACTTGAATGGAAGATTGTTTTTTTTTTGTTTTTTTATGTCATTGTATTCCTCTGGATTTATTGTAAATACTTTTAGTTTGGTTTGTACTTCTGTTTTATGATTTTCAGCCGAATGTTGGTTTTTAGCTGCCCAAGAAACTTTAGTCAATCATTTGGTTCCAAATGGAACAGTTTCTCCATGAGAGCTCTGTATTTGTTCGCTAGATTGCTTTGTCTAATAGGGCCCAGTTTCCATGTAACAGAAGTGTTTTCTCCCATACAGGACCCTACAATCCTCCTTGCTTCCAAAAAGGTTATATATCTCTTGTATTTCCTGCTCTCTTTTATAAATATCACTAGATTTTGAGAAAGCGGTGTGGGTTTGTCGACAGTTTGGACATTGAATTTTATTTGAGCAATCTTCCTCCGAGTGATCCAGATCTTTTTTCCGCACCTTGCACCTGTCTGACGTTCCCAATGTTTTGACATTTGAAGCACCTCAGGGGTAATGGAATATATTGTTCAACCCTCTCGGGTCAATACCTAATTTTACTTCCTTGGGAATTTTGGGCTGATTAAAAATCAGAATGTATGTGCTAATCTGGATTTGCTCTTCGCCTTTCATCATCGTAATTCTTTTGAAGTCTGTGACTCCTTGTTTTTCCGGGAATGTTCTTATCTCCTCCGCTGTAGCTCAGAACTGTTCCTGACTTCTGTTGAATACTTTCGAGGTATTAAATTTTTCATTTAGATAGGCTTTACTCTTTGTCATGAGAAAAGTCTCCATTTTGAGGATGATCTCAGCCTTCCTCTGGCTGTGGACTTCCACAAGAAAATTACCGTTCCTTGTCTTTTTCACATTTTTAGAAGTTCTTCAAGAGATTACTTTTCCAATAAGAAAAATAGAGAATAAAGCTTGGCAGATCACCTCCAAAGATTCAATGACGATGAATCAAATGAAGTACGCTGTCTCAATCTCCGAATCCGAAAGTGTTTGGGGGTTTTTCTTTGAAGAAGACACAGGTGTCGTTCATTTTTCGGAAGTCCTGTGCTTTATAACCCACCAAGGAGTCAAACCTGTGTTGGGAAATCACCATTGGCTTTGCTTGAGACGGGGATACCCAACCCGTATACTCGAGCTGGGGTAGGGTTTCGAGTGCTTGTCAATTTCAGGTTTTCAGTAGACGTTACTTAATACCATGTAATTTAGCAGTGGTCAAATTCCTATTCCCTCAACGCAAGTGACCCTCAACCACAGCCTTCTGGCACCCATAAGATAAAGGGTAGAGAGTTAGCCACAAATGCAGAATGAAGAATACGGTCAGGACTTAACATATAGGTGCTAGAGCTTAACGTGACAAGTCCAGTAAGAGTCAAAGTTGCAAGTCATTTAAATACGCAGTTGCCGGGCCAAGGACTGCTCAACCACCAAGATCCCGTTCTTAAGCCTCATGGGTCACCACCCACAGCCAACAGGTGGCATCGTTACGGGGTTTCTTATTCTTTTGCTGATGTGCAGTCGGTGTATTCTACAGCCTCAGCTGACTGGACGTGAATGCTAAAGGGAGCAAGCATTTTTTTATATACCCACGCATGAAACTTAATTTGTGTGTACCATGACCTTGTGTCAACTCCTGGCTAGGCGGGAAGTTACTTTAATGTCCGTCATGGAATTGAGGATGAAGATAGGGAAGATGGCCAAAAATACAAGCCGGAGAGTGATAGCTAAATAACTCAGAATATCTTGAAGCATTATTTCAGAAACCCTCTTAAGGTTTCAAGACACAAGGAGTACTTCGGATCGGCTAAGATGTGGTTGTCCTCGAAAGCTGCAGCACAGGATGGTACAAAAACTGATCAAGATAACAAAGGTTCCTCCAAAGAAGGCTACAAGACAAGAGATTGATGAGTGCGGCTTGTCCAATTTGGTATCAGTAGATATTACTAGGTGCATCCTTTAAGAATTAAAAGGGTGTATTGCTGCAAAACCAGCATCAAATTAAAAGCATTTGAAATCAAAATTAAGCTGTCCAAAGAGATATGAACTATAGGATTCATATACTTGGAATAAGATCATATTCAACCGTATAACTAGGATGGAGCTGCATTCTAATAAGCAACAATTCGTTAGTAAGCCTCCAGGAAATCGAAATGACCAACGTTTTACGACGAAAACAGTGAAGTTGGGGGTAATAGTGTGGTGGAAATATATAAAAAGTGATGGTTCAAGAAAGTTGGTTAGGATTGGTGGAAACTTAAATAGTGGCAAATACATCTTGTTGCAGGAGAACAATTTGATCCCAGACTTGGATGAAGATGAGACTTTTCTGCATGACAGATCTCCATGCCACAGGTCACGAGCAACACCGGGTCTAGCTGATGAAGGTGTTACCGTGTTGAAAAAATTTCCAGCTCGGACCCCTAACTTAAATATCATCGGGCAAATATGGACAGAAATATAGAGAAGAGTTCGTCAGAAGAATCAATGCAAGAATTGTGAGAAATCAACCATAGAGAATGGCATCTCATACCTATAAAGATTGTGAAGGATTTGTATACATCTCTTCCCCGACGCACTGAAGCAATTATTCAAGTCAAGGGAAACCATACAAAATATGAACAATAACCAGTAACTTCTTGAAATTCAGAACCCCTACAACAAAATGTAATGAACAGGTATTAAAACCGAGCTAAAGTTTCATCAGCAAAAAAAAACGCAATGTGAAATATCCACTTATCAGTTGGTAATTTGTAGAAATTTACTATAGTTTAAAATGTCCAAAGACGTTTGTATAATACTACATAATTTTATTGATTTTCACTTTTGTTTTTTGTTTGTTTGTTTGTTTTTTCTGCTTAGTGTTGTAATTTCATATATCAAGATCACATATTTCCAGTTTTAGTATTTGAAGGCACTATAAAATAGTTTTCTTGATACTTTCACAGCACTTTTGGGCGAATTTTGTAAAATCTTTTCAATAGTGATAAACCCTCTTTAATAACCTATTAGTATATTACTTGTGTGTAGAAACCTATGCATTCAACTTCTACGCTGGTCGATACATAAAATCAATCATTTCTCTTCAAATTTGGTAAGTTACTTATTCAAAACTACTGACACTTATATTAAATGTTTATAGCTAATTTCAACTTCAAATATATTCTTCATGAATTTTTGCTTACTTATCCTTTATTTCCAGCTCTTTTGTTGTGTTCTATTAAAATAAATGAAAGTGGCCTTTCATGTTTGCTATTCTCCCTGTGATGGACTTTCCCTCTTATCTGTACATTTTTTTTTTTTCATATTTTCAAGTCAGTGGTCTAATATCTATGACAATTAAAACAGATACAATTAGACTCTTTTAAACATCCTATTTTTTTTAAATTTCTGCTAAGGATTTGTCTTCTGGCGCTTAACCCATGGGTTTTTCTATTAACGCTCTTTGAAGATCTAAAGACATCAAATGAGAGATCATGTTGTACAGTTTTTTGTGTTAAAAAAACCCCATTGCAACGTATTTTGTCTTTAACTTCTTTCAAAATCTGGGATAAAAATACAAGGTTCATTCGATAAATAAGGTGAATTTTTCTTAAGGATTTGGCAATAGGAAACAGTTTAGTTGCAATTTCGAGAAAATCGATAGTAATGGATCCTTTCATATCCTGAAAGACTGTTGGGATGACCATCTTTACTACCAATGGATTTTTTTTTCTTTTCCGGAGAGTCAGTGTATTCTACACCTTGGAATGTCTTTTCGATTCGTATTCATAATGGCAAACCCATTTGTAAACATTTTTAACTAGAACATGTTTCTCCGTACACATCACACATTCTTCCGTAAATTTCACATGTTTTGCACCTCAATCGAATAGTTAATGACAGATCTCTGTTTAAACCAAGAGCACTCTGATTTGAAACAAGTTTGAATAGCTTCAAAATATATTTTCGAGATTAAACGCAGATTTTACATTAATGGAACAAACTCTGAAAAAGAAATGTATTTAGTTTTTCTTTTGTAAATTCCTCTTATTTATTGAAAAACTCTCGTATCTTAAGCTATTGGAAGTTATAACTTGCCATTTCTTGAGTACTTACACTAACTGTAACTGGTAACTTGCATTCACGCATCAAATCTCCGCGGCACACTAGCACTCTACAACAGCTCTTTACGTGGTTCCTTAGAGAGTCCTCTTACAACCCAGTTATGTCTATAAGTGTAGTCTTTCAGAGTGAATGTTTGGCATTCTATTTCACATCTATCAACGTATAGTCTGAATATTTTATTCTCTTCCAATTATATTTCGTATGTTCTTATTAAGTTATGAGCTGCCATTAGTAGCGAATCAGTTTAACTTTTTCACATTCCCATGTTTCAACAAAAATTCCATCAATTTCTCTTAGGAAATGGGCATATGTGTCCAAATGTTTTATTCTCATTTTTCTTTTTTCCCGATTATTTAGAAAGATATTTTCAGTTGGGTATTTATAGTAGTCAAACAGCATCCAATATAAACTTTTGCACCATCCCAGTATCTTGTCCTATCGACACAAGTGTATCAAATATTATTCTTTTGTCCCTGAGTACCATTGTTTCATCAGTGAAATTCAGGATAATTTTTGGAATTCGATTTTTCCATATAGATACTTCACCCTATAATTCCAGAACATCTGAAATCTGCAGAAAGTGTTTGGTTGTTTTAATATACTTGTTCTATCTCCAATTGACAGGTGCATGATTAAAACTTGATTTGTATTTTGTTATTTTTTCCAACCCTGTTTCTTTTATTTTCCAATCGCATGCACAGTTTGTGCCAATAGATAAAAAAGTAGTTTTCGTGTTTTCAAGAACCTTTTATAATATGCCTAGTTCTCAAAATCATAATTCAAATACAGCTTTAGTTTTTATTTAGAATAAAGCATCGCTTGACTAACTCATCACACAGTCTGCCGTTAAGGATTCTGGGACTCCCATTATTCTCTATAATTATAATCTTATACAAGACTAAACAGGAGAATATGTCTTCAATCCAATTTAGTTTTAAATAAATAGTAACTCTACTCACGTTCAGGATATTCATGCTTAATACGATGAATATGCCCTCAAAACCTATTACACTAATAGAAACCCTGTTAATCGAACACAACCACAGGGGAATAATGTAATTAGACTGGAATTTCATTTTTTTTTTAAATTAGCACTGATTATTAAAACATTTAAAAATATAAAATAACAACGACAACAGCAACAAATAATAATAATAATAATATGGAACTACCAAATCACGACAGAATTAGGACGCTGGAAGAAAATGAAACCTACAAACACTTGGGCATCTTGGAGGCTGACACCATCAAACAAGTACAAATGAAAGACATGATCCGAAAAGAATATCTCAGGAGAACGCGAAAACTACTCGAGGCAAAACTCTCCAGCAGAAACCTCATCAAAGTAATAAATACTTGGGCTGTGCCACTAGTCAGATACCCGGGACCCTTTCTCAAGTGGACCAGAGAGGAACTTAAACAAATGGACCAAAGGACAAGAAAACTAATGACCTTGCATGAGGCATTACACCCCATAGACGACGTTGACAGACTATATGTATCTAGAAAAGAGGGAGGAAGAGGATTTGCCGGCATCGAAGACACCGTTGACGCATCCATACAACGGCTCGAAGACTACATAGAAAAACACGAACGAGGACTAATTACAACCATCAGAGTCGATACGGACAACACGATAAACGAAAGAATGACAACAACTAGGAAATAAAAATGGGAAGGAAAACAACTCTATGGCCGCTTTAAGGGTCTAATAAACAACATCTCGCACCAGAAAACCTGGACCTGGCTAAGAACAGGAAACCTTAAGAGAGAAACGGAATCCCTCCATAAGAACCAATCATATCAAAGCGAGAATAGATAAGACGCAACAAAACAGTAAATGTAGGCTATGCGGTGACAGAGACGAAACGATCAATCACATTATAAGCGAATGCAGCAAATTAGCACAGAAGGAGTACAAGGCGAGACACGACTGGGTCGGCAAGGTAATCCACTGGGAAATGTGCAGGAAAGTTCAATTCGACCATACAAACAAATGGTATATGCACAACCCGGCGCCTCTGTCCTAGAAAATGACTCGCATAAACTCCTATGGGACTTTAACATACAAACGGATCACCTAATCCCGGCCAGAAGACCAGACCTCATAATAATCAACAAAAGAAAGAGAATCTGCAAAATTGTCGACTTTGCTGTCCCGGCGGACCACAGAATAAATCTGAAGGAAAGTGAAAAGAAGGATAAATACCTCGACCTTGCAAAAGAATTGAAAAAACTGTGGAACATGAAAGTAACGATTGTGCCAATTGTGATTGGTGCGTTAGGCACAGTAACTAAAGGATTATTAAAGGGCCTGGATGACTTGGAAGTTAGCGGACGGGTGGAAACGATCCAAACGACAGCATTGCTGAGGACGGCCAGAATACTGAGACGAGTGCTGGAGACTTGAGGAGACTTGCTGTCACTCAAACTCCAGTGAAAAACCATCAGCTAATACTGATGTGAAAAACTCTAGAGAAGTAAATAATAATAATAATAATAATAATAATAATAATAATAATAATAATAATAATAATAATAATAAGAAGAAGAAGAAGAAGAAGAAGAAGAAGAAGAAGAAGAAGAAGAAGAAGAATGTCACCGAGTATATTTTGCCACTGAAAGAAAATGAATGAAAACCAAAAGATAGACTAGTACTTGGATCTTGCCCGAGAAATTTTAAAAAGTGGAGGAACATGAGGGTGACGTTGATACAATTTGTATGTGAAGCAATTGGAACGATCTCTAAAGGCAGGGGAAAATACTTTGTCCCATTTATGGTATGACTGCAGAGCTAATTCCACCTTGTGGCGAATTCGTCTGCAAGCTAAACTATTTTGATTTTGCATTTACTGCGCAAACTTAAATAAGCGTAGCTTGCTATTTATTTATAAATTATTTTTAACGCGTTTATCTCAGCTACTTTAACTGAACGTTTCTTTATCTTTGAATATTTGAAATATGTTTTGATTCATTAAATTACATAATGTGTTCTATTATCACAGGCGTATATCAATTTTTGTAAACATTTTCGACATAATTTTATTACCAAAATTAATTTAGTACCAAAATTAATTTAGTACCAAAATTAATTTACATACTGGCAAAAGTCTAATACATAAGAGCTGAATCTTTCCAACATTTAAGTATGCAAGCTGTACTTGCTGAAAATGTCCAGGGGTCAGAATGTATATTGATGAAAGTTTCTGGTTTTATCCATGGATATTATTTATGCGTCAGATGACTTGCTGCTAAGATAGAACTTGCTGATTGTATTTCCCTCTTCTGAACACCCTGTAAATCACGTCATCAATGGATGCATATCCTTATTTTTCTTAGCGGAAGTAATTCATGTTTGAGTAGCATGGGAAATACACAAGTATTTGTTTAAAATGCTAAAAAAAAAAGTATATGCATACATGAAATTCTTTTTTTCACCAACACACATTCACGAATGCATACTATATATATATATATATATATATATATATATATATATATATATATATATGTATATACATTCAAGGTGATATATATATATATATATATATATATATATATATATAACGTTGCGTATATATACATATATATATATATATATATATATATATATATATATATATATATATATATAAAGTATGCATTCATGAGTGTGTGTTGGTGAAAGATCGAATTTCATACAGGAAAAGGATATCCAACGCACTAAAATTGAAGGGATTTAAAATGACCATAAAAATTGTTAATTTCTTAGATGTAACACTAAATTTAAAGAAAGGCACATTCGAACCTTATAAATAAGAGAACGATACACACATCTACATGCACACTTCTTCAAACCACTCACGCTTTATTATCTAACAACTACCAAAATCAATTAGCCGCAGACTATCCAAAAATTCTTCCATCATCAGCATGTTCAACAAATACAAACACACATACAACAACGCACTAAAAACAGTGGTTATAGACAAATAATAGAAGATACGCTGCCAAAATGCAAACCAAAATACAGAAATAGAAATATAACTTGGTTCAACCTGCCTTGGTTCAAATGCGTAACATCAAATATCGGTAGGGACTTCCTAAATCTAATAAGGACTTCCTCAATTATAGCCCCCTAGCTAAGACCTTCAACAGAAACAATGTAAAGGCCACCTACAGTTGCACAAATAACATGTCTCAAATCATAAAAGGCCACAACAAAAAGATCGAATCCATGCACAACAGCACACACTCCAATAAACATTGCCACTGTGGGGATAAAGAAACATGCCCCCTACGAGGAAACTGCCTACAGAAAAACGTAGTGTACAGAGCCACTGTAAAAACCAACTGCTCAGTCAAGGAATTCATATGTGCAACGGAGGGTACCATAAGAAATATATAACCACAAACTTTCCTTCACCAACAGAAATTACTTAACTAACATTTCTTTATCCACACATACATGGCACCTAAAAGACATGAACATCTCACACACCATCACCTGGGAAATACTAAAACTATCACCCACCAACAGCAAGACATCAAAAAACATGCTTCTTTTACCTCCACGAAAAACTAGCAATTATCGCCCACCCATCGCAAAACAAAAAATCAGAAATTCTATCCCAATCCAGACATGAGAAGAACCATTTACTTTCACTTTTCGACCCATACACATAACTCATCCATCTTACCTATACCACCCCCACTACTAAAAATTCCCCCACAAATGACCCCAGAACACACCCGACACACCGTAAGTACCACCTTCCTCCTTTAAATCTTTATATTCATCTTCATACACTTCCACAATCTGTTGACATTATGTTAGCCATGTTTTCATGAGTGTTAGAAATAAGTTTCCACACAGTATATTCAACATATCCCCCATGCACACACTATCATATATTACAATAATGTATACGTAACATGATATTAACACAACTTAGATAACTAATAAAAAATTATTGCAGCCAAACACAACTCCCCACCTATTACCCTTACGTTCCAGACCTATCATGCTTACACGTTAAATCATATATTCATTTCCTTAATGCATATATGATGATGATAATTTGCTCGTTAGTTATAATCATCACTATACACACTCACACACATAAAAATACGACATAGCTAATACAAATAATAATTTCGACGTCTTAACACAATGTATTCACTATATTCCTTACGTACATACAATCATGGATTACAATGATGTATACGCAATATATCATTAACACATCATAACTAATGTAAATTATTATTACAATCTAACACAAATCATATTCCAGCATAAAATACTAACATTGCATAATACTCTATAGCATATTACAATATAACATATCCCATCACCATGATATGTATTCCGATTCTGACCCACCATACTATTTCGCCAATTATGCTAACGAATTTTATTTTCTTCGTAATGCAATGATAATACGTTGTTCCTTAGTTAAAAATCATTACCCCACACACACATACTCACACGAATATATTGAGAAACAATTTTTTCTCAGTCAATCTGTCTCGACTTTGGCTACACCTCGCATGTCATACATCAATGGAGACAGACTCAAATTTACCGCTCGGTGCATTTATTTTCATACACACGCATACTAAACATCACTTATACGTCCGCTCACAGTATACGCAAATATAACCAACACACACACACGCGCGCACACACACACACACACACATAAAGAGTTGCACACAATTCTAACATTCTTTTGACTGTGTTTTTTCGATTTTTTCGATTTCTTCTTTATCTTTCGTTATCTACCTGATTATTGTCGTTTATAAAACGTCATGAAACCTGACGTCACAGACAATATTCCATGCTATAAAATATAAATAGAACCTAGTATATATTTACTTATGATTATTATATAACAGCTCTATCACAGATATTGAGCACTCTCCAAATTATATCGCATTTGGTTTGCTACAAACCCAAGAAGTGAGATAGTAACAACCAACACTGTTATAATATATATATATATATATATATATATATATACATATATATATATATATAAACTCGGCTATGCATCAACACTTGCACCGTGGCTGCTTATTTTACACTCTCAATTATAAAAATACATTACACTTTCAAGCGATAATTGTTACTATTCGAGATACGACTAAATAAGAGAAAAGATATTTACCAGTTATTCATTTATATTCATTCTATCAAGTTAATATTGACACGAAAACATTTGTAGAAAATATGTTTTTAAGTTTAATAATTAAGACATATACTAATTGAAGCTTTTTGTTATGTCTAGGACGTTGTCCAAATTAAACAATATTATTATTTCACTACTCTAACTTGAAGAATTACATATATTTCTTATTAGTAATAAACAAGTAAATGTGAATAATAATTTCCGTTTGACAAATAATTGTTTTTTATCGTTCGAAAATTTCAATTCTGCATTATTTATGTTCTAACACAGCATTGCTTTCGGCTGATTATTGAACATTTTCAAAAGCACTTTCACTCTATGAAAAATACAAATATCTTAAAACCTTTCCATGGATACAAAAAGAATTCTTCCCAAATTGGGTTGTTCTACATCAATCTATATCTCGTTTGAATAGTATATACATGTAAACTCTTCCTATATATATATATATATATATTCTGTAAGACAAAATATTTTCATTATGTTAAAATTTCAGTTCTTCATGTGCCTGTAAAACGTTTATTAGCCGATATGATATCGACTCTGTCACACCTCAATATGTTGTTTCTTATCGGATCAGATGGAGAATTTCTTTGGTAATGATTTCAGATTTCCTAAACAATTTTTATACAATTTTTGCACTATAGCAAAAATATACTACTGCCATCATAAAATATTAATTGCATGAAGTGTACCTGGCCAGAAATAAAATGGGTCGGTGGTAAGCGACAAGGTGCATCTCACATGTATGATAAAACCCAGAGGAACATTGCCTCAACGATTACATTGTCTCCGTCGTCTTATTATTTTCCCACAAGTATAAACTGGTGTCATTGCCTCTCTAGAATAATAGCGCAAACATGCACGGCAGTCTACTTTATGCTGGAGAAAGCGAGACTAGTCTCAGCAGGCGACCTACTTCTATTGATGCAAGACGTTTATCCGTATTTCAGCGCTCGCCTATCTATTGAAGATGCTTTCGGCGACTGACATAGTTTAGCATAGCAAAACAGACTGGACTGTGGTTTTACAGTACCATGCACACAACATGAATCTATGAAACGTTGTAACGCATTCCTTTCCTTCAAATTATTTTAAGAAATTTGTGTCACATGGCATTTCTGATTACTTCTCATTTGCCGGCTAACTTAATTGACAAGTCTTAACACCGGTTGGTGATATTTTCCTACCCAGGCCTTTTCTGATAAATACTCACTGCAAAGGAACGTGAGCGCTTTCAAGCGGAGACGTATTTATTTTATTTCGATTTCTATTCATAAAAATTTAGCTTTTATGAAAGACTTTTAGCAGCATGTTGCACCTTTTCACTGTGTATTGTGAGTGGCAATATCTTCGAGTGGTTTTTAAAGAATTTTTTCTCTAGAAAATCCCTATATATATATATATATATACGCAATCAATAACTGAGCTAGATTTTTTACCCAAAACAATACGTTCTCTGTTAATAAAATGAACACCCTTATTCAAATAAAGAACAAACTTTACAAAAAAAAAAGTCATATGATTTTTTATTTATGGCCTTTGTTTTGTATGTGGTAGCAAATTCTAAACCTTTTTATATTGAAAAACTTTAAAATCCTTGTTACTTAAAAACCTGTTCCCAGGATTGCACTAGTTCACTATATAGTATTGTTAACTTGTTAAATTTTTCTATTGCGTTGTCTTAAAGTTTGAAACACAATTTTCTATTGTTCAATAACATACTTAAGCATGCACACAAAATAATTCAAGATTATTTAGCTGAATTAGCATTCTAAAAGATAAAGATGAACTGGACTTTTCACAAATGTTCAAGGTCAACATGAAGATACGTCATATTCATTGTTTAAACTGTAGTTATCTTATATTTATAATTTTATTCTGATTTTGTTGATTTTATCTTTATATTTTGTTGAATATCGGAAAGCAGAAAAGGCTAGAAACTGAATTCTATAAACTCTGATACTCCTTAGTACTAAAGAAAAAATATAAACATAGCAAAAAGAGCATTTTTAGTGATAATCAAGTAGTTGTTTAAACTATATTTTTCTAAAAGGAGCATTACAATGCGGATTCTTGCAGACTTACAAATCTCTGAACCACTCAGTTTGCTAGGGTTGTAGAATACGCAGACTGCAACTCTACTGAGAGGTAAGTCTCCTCGCAACGAGTGTTAAGGAGCTTTGGGGAATGAGGAGTACTCCTTCGTCGCCATTACTTTCGGGTCAACTCTTACTCTTACCCAGTCGGCTGAAGCTGTAGAATACACCGACTGCTTCTCTGTAGAGGGGTAAGACCACCTCCAACGAGTGTCCTAGATATGACACGAAACAATCTGATGGTGAGGTTCCTGTAATGGCGGAACTTCGGGGAATGCAGAGTACTCCTTTATTACCATTGCTCCTAAGTCAACTATGGCCCGCAGTGGTAGCAGCTGATAGGGTCTTATCTATGGGTCAAATAGAACTAAACAGGTTACTTATGCTAAACTGAATTGTTTGAAATAGAACTGTTTATATATCTAAAAATGGATCTGGCATTAAATAACCTACAATGGTTGATATGCCATAAAACCATACCAAACCGTTCTGACTCGAAGTAGTAGTACCTGTTATGCTCCCATTTACGGACCAACTGTTCATCCTTTAACTAGGGACTATTATGAATAGTAAATAATATGAATAGTAAATTAAATTAGGTAAGAATACTTGATGAATAGAATTATAAATGTTAAAAAGCAATACTGGAAACCATTCAACAGTGAGCAAACGATGAACTCTGCTTCGTTTAAAATATTGATATCTAAAAACTATTCGTTAATAAACCATATATTTAATGTATATATATTACGAGGCTCTCATAGTGTAATAGTTATCGACTAATGAAGGGATACAGAGATCCGAGTTCAAATCCTGGGCCAGGCTGTTTGCATTTCACGTTGCGCTAATACAATTAGGAAAAGTATGAATCTAACTATTCTCTCTCCAACTAGGAGTAAATAGTTGGACAGACTTGGCTCTTCAACTGGTATGGTAACCGTTCTAGAGGAGGGAAAACTGAATTCAGACCTATTAAACTCGGCTTAAAAATTGACTTTGTATCACATCCGGCTTGTGTGGAGGAGTTGGGAAAATGCACATATTTGATATATATATATATATATATATATATATATATATATATATATATATATATATATATATATATATTAACCGATAATTTACAAACAGGAAAGAGAAAGCTCTTTTAAAGAAATGACGTCTCTATCTATTGGATTTGGTTGGTTGGTTGGTTGGTTATGTTTTATAGCATACCAACCTTTGTGGATTATTTAATGACAATTCCTGTTTATATATATATATATATATATATATATATATATATATATATATATATATATATATATATATATATAAACAGGAATTGTCATTAAATAATCCACAAAGGTTGGTATGCTATAAAACATAACCAACCAACCAACCAAATCCAATAGATAGAGACGTCATTTCTTATATATATATATATATATATATATATATATATATATATATATATATATATATATAGAACATAACCAACCAACAAAATCCAATAGACAGAGACGTCATTTTTTTAAAAGGGCTTTCTCTTTCTTGTTTGTAAATTATCGGTTACTTTAATATTAACAGCACAGTTTTATGGTCCATAAACTCTTTGAATGGTCATATTGTGCAGAAAAGTTCCTTGTATATTCCAGCTTTGAATTTCGACAATATAAAGCACTTAATATCACAATAGATATCAACGTAATACACCTATATATGTTTACAAATAGATTCACGTGTGTATACAAATCATACTTGAGTTTATATTTATTTATTTATTTATTTATTTATGTTTTTAGACATTGATTTAGAATATATCAGTATTTAGAGATTAGACATGTACACATACTGGTTTCAGAAGCACTTAAGAAGAATATGTACACACATATTTAGATATTACTGTTCTCTTAAAAAACTATTCTTATTTCAACACACACACACACACACACACACACAAATGCAAGCATATATATATATATATATATATATATATATATATATATATATATATATATATATATGGGGGGTCCTCTGGATTCTTGATTACCTCAGCTGAATATACATCCGAGAATAGCCAGAGATCAATCTAGCCAAAACATTGTAATCAAAACAAAATACTGTTCACACAATGACGTATATATATATATATATATATATATATATATATATATATATATATAGTTACAAATATATACATACAAATGTGTGTGTGTGTGTGTGTGTGTGTGTGTGTGTGTGTGTGTGTGTGTGTGTGTGTGTGTGTGTGTGTGTGTGTGTGTGTGTCAGAATTTGGAAATCCTTTAGGAAAAAAAGACATCGGTACATATTACTCCTGAAAGAATTACCTATTTTTGTTTTCATTTCTAGTTTAATCTTTTTTTAATTTAAAGTTAATTTGATATTTCTTATTTTATTGTAGTCGCCTGAAATAATTTGAAAATATCATCTAATTCACTTTAATCGAAATGTTTGCTGAATTTTTACGAAAATCAAGCAAGAGATGTAAGCAGAGGCAGGTGATGGTTGATGCATTTCTGTGTAAACCATCCACGTTCAATATAGATGTCAAACCACGAAAGAGAGTCCCTCGATTAGTTTATCAACTATTATCGGATCAAGAGAAGACGGACGGCGTTTTCATATAACAACAGTGTCATCGCGACCGTGAAAACAATGATCGCCTTCGCTAATGCTGATTTTTACTAATGCAAACTGTTCATGACTGGTGAAAATGCATAAATAATGGTTTCAGAATGTGATAAAATTTTATTTTATAACCAAAAATTTGCACAACCCAAAGGTGTTATTTTTCTCCCTGTATCAGCAGAAGTTTTTAAGAATAACCTCCAACTTTTACGAAGAACGACAGATTTCGCTACTCTAATCGTAAATCTGTTCATTAGCTCTCTCTTGATTCAGAAAATGCTCTGAATAAACGAATGCCGTAAGAATGTTAAAGAATATATCAACCAAAAAGCCGAGATAGCAAACAATAAAAACAGGAATAGTAATCCGATATGAGGTATTAACACTAATACTTTAACTTAAAGTTTAGATAATATTGACAATTAATTTACATTTATTTATACTATATGATATGTGTTGATATATTTCTTTTATATTGGAGCGTATTTTGAGCAAACTCTTTCAAAGAAAATTGTTTGTATAATTACCGCAGACTCAGTAAGAACAATTTTTTAAAAACTACTGTACGATGAAATATTTTTCTCATATAACAGAATTAGAAATTACCGAAAAACTTAGACCCTTATCGTTGATAAGTCGAAGCATAAATAACATAAGTCCGGAAACATTCTTTCGTATCTATTTTTTTATTTTTTACAATTATAAAATTGTCTTAACTGACTCGACTATTATTATTATTTGTTAAAGAATGAAATATTCAAGAATGAAAAGAATCTACTTTTATTACGACAGATATTTACTTGTTTCTATATTTAATTTAGATAGATGGATAGATGGAGAGAGAGAGAGAGAGAGAGAGGGATAGAGAGAGAGAGAGAGAGAGAGAGAGATTCGTTCATATTTAAAATGCATATCTTGGTCTTTTCCGTATGTTGGTAAATTGTATTGTTTGTGTTTGCACACGAATTCAGGTCTTTTGTGTATCTCATCAATATGCTTGGGTTTTGTTCGAAAAGAAATATATCTCGATCATATAACTTTCATAGACCACATTTAATCAATAAGTTTATTGATTCTTTTTATTCTCAAGACTGATTTTAACTTTGTCCTTTATCAACTAGAGTCCCTCTCGACAGACTTTATCTATATTACTTCTCTCTGGGTTTTTTTAATATAAAACCATCAAAATAGTTTTCGAATAATTTATTTTCAATTAAAAAAATATCTGTGCATATTTGTATCAAAATCGCAAAAGAACGTAAAATAAATTTGTGTGTGATTGCACAGGCTTTTATAAAACTTTAAGCATTAACAGAACACCCAACTATAATCCCAAGAGTCCTCTTTTAGCTTACAATGTAGTATTAACTTTGTCTTGTGAAAAAATATGCAATATATATAACATCGGAGATTCACATTTGCCAGTCCCAGACCAAATGAAAATATTCATTACCTTGTTCCTCATACTGATTTTTTCCGATTACTCTAAGATGTTTTAGAAGTAATTAATTGCGATTAAGCCGATTCAAGAAAGATTGACAACGTAATTTCAAAGTTAGCTAAAGCAACCCACTTCAGTATTTTGGATGCCCGCAATGTTTTCGAGCAAGTAAAGTTAGATAACGCCAGCAGCAAATTATGCATATTTCGTACACTGTGGTTCACACGTCTTAAATTTGGTCTCACTGTTAGTGACAATGCGTTTAAAGACATTATGGACCAAGTTTACTAGGTTATCAAAGATTGCACTGGCATTACCGACGATGCATTTACCTTTGGCAGAAGCGCACTTGAACACGAAGAGAAATCCTGAAAATTCTTGATCGAGCACGCAAGAATATCACATTTAACCCGACAAAGATGCAATTTAAAGTTCCTGAAGTTAATTTCTTTGGAATGATTTGGTCTCCAGAAGTTATCAAACCCGATCCAAAGAGGATACACTCCATCATCAAGACGGTTCCTCCCAAGACATTGGTAAAATAACTGTCATTCATTGGAATGATTCACTGCCTGAACAGGTTTTCACCAGCCAATCCTACAGTATCACAACCATTGCGTTTTCTTATAAAAAAAGGGGGCAAGAGTGTTACATGCCTTAAAAACAACTAATTCTGTCTGAGCTTTTTATAATGAGAAAATCAATGTAATACTAACTGACGCAAACAAAAAAAGCTTTTACTGTCCTATTACATGACGAAAAGACAATATACTAAGCGAGTTAGTCAATTAGTGAGATTAATAGAACCATAACCATATAGAACACGAACGTTTAGTGGCATTCTGGTCAGTCGAAAAATATACCCAGTGTATCTATCAAAAAGTAGTTATCCCATACCTAGCACTGTTTATAATTGAGGACTAATACTTCAGTGGGTTTAAGTGAGGCTTCATAGTGTGATAGTTAGTGTTGGACTGCGGCCTCCAAGTAAGAGAATTAGAAAGACAGTCACACTGTTACGTTCACTTTCAGACTAATACCCCAGCGGAAAGTAATGAACTCCGTTATCCTCCTAGCAATGGGTTAAATACTATCATTTCTGTTTTCTACAAAGATAGCTTTGGCATTAAATAACCCACGAACGGTAATATGACATTAAACAAGAAAGTAAACCTTGTCTGTGCGCTTTTTTATCGCGCTTTATTCATAAAAAGGATCAGTTTATATAGAAAATAATCTTAGTCTCAGTAATTCTATTACTAAATCAGTAAATTCAGGGTTTGTATATGTACACTGTTTAAACTATATCAATAACTATTTAAAGTTTTTCCTCAATAGATGGCTAAATGGTTTGCTATAGAACTACCGAATATCCTGTGTATACTTATCGAGAAGTTTTCGACCTAAAAATATATTCCTCATGGGGAAAGGTGGATCTCATAAAGATGGGAGTCTCTAGACTATAATAAACAGAAAGACATGTTACTGCATAACGCAACTAATTCCACATAATATTAATTTCCTCACATCAAAAGAAAAATATTCACGGATGGTCTAATTAAAATAACTATTCACACGTAATTAACTGTAACTGATTAGGTTTATACGTCATTCTACTAAATGGTGGTGTAAAATAATTACATAGTATTATTACTTTGTCCAAATTGTTATTCTTAACAAATATTTCAAAGAATAATTTTAAGTGTTATTTACTTAAATTATCATCTAATCATTAGTAATAAGGACCAAGGCCTACTCAGTACGGGTTCTTTGACTCTCTCTCTCTCTCTCTCTCTCTCTCTGGTGTGTACAGGTGTAGGGATCTATAGGAGAATATCGCTTAGGAGTTTGTTCTTATATGCCCAGAATATCTTATTAGTTTACTTGGATGGTTTGTACGATGGGAAGTTAATGTCCGTGCAGTTGCTGTTTTGTTGGATTCTGCCTCTGAGATGTTATCCACGTATTTCCTTTTAACCGGCAAACGACGGGTTCAACAGTTCATGTTAACTTGATTGAAATTGTTAATTATTTTCTCTCATTTTTTAAGAATCTCGATCAAGAGTTGTGAGCATATGAAAAAACTAATTTATCCTTCATTTTTTCTGTTTGATTCAGTCATCTATATAGAGAATTTTGTGCGTCTAATTTTGTGTGTTTCTAAGACTAATTCTGGTTTGTGCTTATATAAACATGGTCAAAATTCAGTCTTTTGCACAATTTCTGGGGGATCACGTTTCCTACCCAGTCGTGCCTAGTTTTTTGGGTTTTTTTTACTCTTTTTGTTATTGTTTGCTTCTTTCACTTACAATAAGATTAAATGTTTTATCTCTTTCTAAAATTTTTAGCTTCACTTTTGTTTTTTTTACAATCCTTTACGAAGTCTTCACGGAAGACAATAGTAATTATATGTATTGTAAGTATTTATGCTTTTGCTGTCACTTTTTCTTGTCGCGTTGATTGTAATCTCTTAAGAAGAGAAGCAATTGCACAAAGCGCACTCTTGAATTTCACATCATCTGGAATAACTAGGTATCTTGATAATGAGTTCATCTGTTCCTTTCTGGTCATACCCAGGGCTCTAACTACTACTAACATCGTATAAGTATTAGGGTGCCACGTTTTTGTCAATTTTCAGGTCCTAGTATTTGATTATTTTATTATACACTTTGATAATAACTATCATCTACTGGCACTGCCTTATCAACTAGAAAGCCTGTTTTTTTCTTTTATAGATCAAAACCATTATATCTGATCGATTATTCTTTCTTTTTCTATTAGTTTGGAGAGCAGAATCCCAGAAAATAATAGCCCCTTGGCTTTTGTTGTTGTTTTAATTTTTGTATGTTTTCAAACTAAAATTTACTACTTTCTTTAGCTGTTGTTATGTGTTCTATTTGGTGTTTATACCATTTTTCATATTTCAGTATAGTATGTGTATATATTCCAATGAATATGGTATCCTATTCCATCATAACATTCTTTATCTTCTTTTGAATTTAGAATTGGGCAACCAAACACTAGGGGGTTAATTACTTCAGTTTTTTTTGTTTTGTTTTTTCGCTTTCTACATACTGAGTTTGATCTGTTTTTATAATGTTTGATAGTTTCTTGTTGGTAGGCTCTGATCCTGATCTGCTATTAAAGACCCTTCTATCTCTGTGTTCAGCCCAGCACTTTTCTGTCATTGATTAGACTTTATTATATCTCTACCAGCATTTCTAATTTTTGGGCGTATCGTCATTTTTGTTTTTGTTTCAAGTAGTTTTTAATTAATTTAGTCTTTGTGATTTTGCTTTTTGCTTTATTTTTTGCTGCCCCTACTGTTTATTTCCTTCCTTGCGAGGCTGAATTGTTTAACAGATTTATCGCTTTCTTTGCTGATTAAATATTTTTCTTTTGCTTCAAGTGTGTTCGCTAAATGTAGTATCCAATCTGCGTTTAAGTATTTCTTAAATATATGGTTGTTGTTTTGTAGGCCATTTCTATTTGAATTAAGCCACTGTCATCATTATCTCTTTTGAGTGGTCAGAACTCAACCGGGAGAATTTAATTTTTCATGTAAAGCAACTGGATCAAACAGAAGAACCGTTTGAATAACCTCTTTTATATGCGCTCTATATCTACTCTTAGCAGATGCGTACAAAGACAGGTTATTAGTTTCCTAACGTTACAATCTGGGGTATGGTAAGTCACCTTTTCATATAATATTTTAGTAGTCTTATTATAACTAGGTATATCTTAAAAGTACCAAGAACTTTTAGAAACTATTCGTAGGGTCGCAATCAAATTGTTTTTGTAGTTAATACAAGCCATACTTAGGTTTTTCAATTTCGATCGAAAGTTCTCGATCATCTTATTCATGAGGAGCTGATGTTTTCAGGCATATGATTCTTTAATCGTACTTTTGTCTTGTTTTGTTTGTTGTTCTTTTCCATCTGTATAGTTCAAAAGGTGTCCTTATATTCTATGAATTTGACTATTTTATAAGTTGTTAAAAGGCAAGTGATGGATCAGTATTTTTTGCGTTTGTTATTTCTTTTGCTTATGTTATGGTAGTAGTTATGTTACATCTGTGAGCCAATCTGGAATATTTTCAGGTTTTTTAATGATTTCGGTAAAAATTTACTTCAGAAGTTAATGTATGGAGAATTGGTGGTGGAGACAAAAATTCATTATTTTATCTGTTCCAGGTGACTTCCACTTATGCGTGCGTGTAAATGTCGTAATAATCTCTTATATTGTAATATCTTAGTACATTTGTGGTTCATTATCTTTATAAGTATCTCTTATATTTCCACTTCATCTCGTTTTTTGTTTTTTCATAATTATATGATTTCTTATGGCCTCATGTATTATTCCAAAATGTTTTCAATTCTTCAATCTGGAGGATTTTTATTATATTTTTGGACTTTTCCCCAATTTCTCGGTAGACTTTGTGCGGGGGGTCTTCTTGAAATATTTTGTTAAGTTTAAAGAGTTTTGTTCCTTTTTTATACCCAAGGATACGGTCGGCTTTTTGATAAGATTTTATTTCAGCTTTTCTTTTAACAAAATCTTATCAATTAATGTTATCCCATATGTTTAAACGTCCTTGCTTTCCTAGTTATCACTTTGACACCCTTACACATTCCATCAAGTATGAAATATCCCTCTATTTCTTTTTAAAATCTGACTAAATCATCCTTTTTCTCTAAATATGACCAAATAAAATTATAAAAAATAAAGAATAATATAATAAAAGGCTAACAATAAAAATCACTCTAAAGACAAAGCAAATCTAAATCTTTCAAGCATTAAATGACCACAGAGATTGATATGCCGTAAAACAAAACTCAAACCCAAATCTATTTCTTTTTGTATCCTTAATTTCCATTTGGGTATCTTAAAGTTATTTTTGCACAGTCGGCTGAGGCTGTAGAATACACAGACTGCACCTCTGCAGCGGGGTAAGACCCCCCCCCCCAACGAGTGTCCTGGATATGGAACTAAACAATCTGATGGTGAAGTTCCAGTAATGCTGGAGCTTTGGAGAATGCGGTGTACCCTTTTATTGCCATCGCTCCCAGATCCACTCTGGTCCGGAGTGGTAGCACCTGATAAGGGTCCTATCGATGGGTTAAATAGAACTAAACCATGCTTCCTTCACAATACTGATTTTTGTATTTAAACTGCATATTTATGCTAAACTGAATTGAAACTGTACTTACACTAAACTGAATTGTTATATATAACTGCTTGAACAAACTGAATAGTTTGAAATGGAAATGTGTTTGACAATTAAACAGTGTACAGAATTTAAATTATTTACGTAAAAATGAATTTGGTGTTAAATAACCTACAGAAGTTGATATGCCATAAAATCCAACCAACCAACCAACTTAAAGCTATTTGGTTATGTGTCATGTTTACTGTAGCAGTTGCACATATTATTTCATCTAAAAGCGTAAAATTTGGTTTATTCTTGTATATCTTCAATAGCAAACTTTATCAACTTTATCAGTTGGGTTTTAATATTTCTAAATTGCTTTGTCTTTCATATCAGAATTAGTTACCTCAACCAGTTCTCAGGTTATATTTTTTCATTTCATCGATTTTAATCATATTTTCTGTCTGATCTTAGTTTTCTATTTGAGGTCGACTATTCTCTAATTTGTTGTATTCGTTTTATATTTCACACAATTGTTGCTTGATTATTTTAATGTATTATTTGTTTTATCATTACCTACCTACTTTCATTTCAAGTGTTAACCTTTCATTTCGTTGGATATCAGTAACTACTTGTTCTTTGATACAATCTTTTTTAGCATCTGTTAAGCGGTTACTTATAATAATATATCTTCTCACATTCCCTAAGTTATTATCTAAGTGTGCATCTGTACATTTACTCCTTTCTCACTTATATGTTATAGGTTTCTTGGGTAGTATTTCTTCCTGATTTTTAACTGTATAAAAGAATACATATAATACTTTTTACAATCCTCTTTTGGCTATTTTTCGCGTTTTTATTTTGTATTGTTTGTAGGGTTGGTCACGTTTCTTAGATGGTCAAGATTCGTATTCGGTTCTGATAACTACCGAAGTGAGAAGAAGATTTTGTTCCGGTTACTGATTTTTCGATCCCAACGTGGTTTATTTTTGGGAGATCCAGTCAATTTTTGTCTGTGGAAAGACCGATGTAGGTGTGTTATAAAGAGTTGTTTTATATGTTGCTTTGCTAGGTTTTATTCTTACTGCCAAGAATTGTTTTTATTTTTTTGGCACAATCAACATAAAAACGATCTATCATCATATTTATTGATAATACGTAAGAACAGAATTTATATTATGTTATAGACTATATTAGAAATTTATACGTATCAAATTCAGAGTAGTATGCTGTGCCCGCTCGAAACTCCGAAAAAAAGTTTGTCTGACTTAACAGAATTTATATTTCGCATTTCAACTACAGTAAAATATGATCATGAATGATAAAGTGAAAATACATAACATTTCCTGAATTATATACTAAATGACGCTATTTGTAATAATAACGTAACGTTGCTTGTTTTATTTTGAGTTCAAAATGAATAGCTACAACACTGACAGTTTTGTCGCATGAATTATTAATTGATAGTAACATTATCATCTTACTCCTCACGAGTTTTCCTCACCAACGCTAGCTGGTGGTCTTTCACAGGAGTCTGAGTGATAACGAATCTCGCCCGTTCTTAAGGATTGTTCTTAGTATTCTGAACGATCTCAACAAACTATGTAAATCAGGATGCTCTCGATTCTTCCTCTGATTTCCAATTCCACCACTTTTTCTTCCAAGCCTTTTCGGACCGTTCCAAGCGAACCAATTACAATTGGTATCACTGTCACCTTTATATTTCACAGCTTTTTTAGTTCTCTGGCAAGATCCAAGTATTTTTTATCTTTTTTTTTTGTTTTGTTTTTTGTTTTTGTTTTTGTATTTTCACTCTGTGGTCTAGCAGAATGAAAAGTTCTCTTTTGTTCTTGTTGCTGTTGTTGTTAATTAGCACAAAGTATTGTCTTCTTTACGTGAATATGAGCGTTTTTTATTTGATTTGGTGATCTTCTTTAATCTTTTTTAACTCTTAATTGTTTTCTATTGTTTACTCTTTATCTTCAAAGCACGTTGTCTATTTCAAACAAATGAAAGCACACTGGAATATATAACTTCTCTTCAAAACAAGTTGATTATTGCTGCAGTCGAAATAACGACTCCTGTGAGTTGTCACAAAAGAAAGTTACTAAAACAAATACTAGTTAGACATTTTTTAAAAATATCACTGATAAATATCTATCTGAAAATAAATAGATTGTTATTATTACTACTTCTGAGGTAGATTAAAACAAATATGGCGTTGGCAAGATTGGAGACGAAATATTGGGTGTGTGTAAAAGTGTATGTTGGAGTTATACAACTGTGTATCTGATAATGCTACTATTACGGATAACGCAACTTACCTGTGGCAAAAGTGGAGTTCGAATCTTACCGATAGCTTATCCTTTACTATTTGTCTTTGGTACTCAGAGAAAAAACAACCCAAGAAATGTGCTATAAAGACATAAACGATTCTTAAAGAAAACTTCTACTTTCTTTTAGTTTATATTACTGATCTATTTGTGCTGAAATATTTATTACCAAATTAAAATCCCAGCTTCTAATCAGGATATGCTTACCAAAACCTAATTTATTGATTTTGAATATATTATTTTCATATATTACTAAGATATATGTATATCGTAATCTTGTAAAAATGTCATATCATATTGAGATATTTATTTGACCAATACAATTCTCAGTCCAATTTGAAGTTTGAGAGTATGAAATTAAGCATAATTCCTTTTTTAATCTTTCAATTTCTTTATATGACAGAGATAATTTTTAAAACGTTTACTAGAATTCTTCACACCTTCCTCAACAGGAGTATCCTTATCATCATCGATTGATGTTACAGCAGAAACCAAAAGGTTTGTCTAGAATATAACTATAATTCTTATTATGAAAAAATCATGACAAGAGTTTTATTAGAGCAATGCACTTAAATTTTCTGCTGGATAACAATTTTGTGGAATCTACATAGCACCGAACGCCATTTTCTTTATCTATATATTTTTCTCAAAGTTATTATCACTAAAGTTTTTGGTCTGTTTATGGCACACCGACGCAAAGAAAAAGAGAAGAGCAGCGAAACATCTTTTTTAAAACTCTGAAAAAATCATTTTTTCTCACGAGTCAAAATGCCTGGTAAACAATAATTTCCTTTCACGAGTTCCGTTTCGAATAAAAGAAATACTTCTGAACAAAGCCCCAAAATAAGAATATATTACCTTTGCATCAATTAACAAAGAATCAATTTCTTCAGAATAATTTAGTGCAAGAATGATAGAACAGATAATCCCGTATGTGCTTGATCTAGATTAAATAAGTTAGTTTAACGTCAAGTTAAAACTTGAGAAAATGAAGGGATAACTTTTTTCTTCACTTCCATAACCACCCAGATAAAAATTCTATAAAGAGGATTTTGCGAGCTACACAGGCATGTAGCAAAGGAAACCAAGGGATGTTGCATGGTGAATGTGAAGTAAGAATCCAAAGTTAGGTTGACGACGTACTTCATCAGATTCTGGGCGGAAAAATCTCATACGTTAATGACCAGGATCAAATTATTCAATCAGGAAACTACTGTAATTTACTCTTATGGTGACGTCTATTAATGAGAAAAAACAGCCAAAGAAAGAATACCATGACTCTAATCTAAACTGTACATCCAAAACGCATCACCCTTCATGCAGATAAACGAGGGGTATATTTTTCTGAGGTTGGAGCTCAAGCCCCACAATTACAGAGCCCAAACCCAATTTACATACATGCAAAAACATTATTAACATTGCAACTTTTAAAGTTTGGACTTTTTTTGCAATTGGCACGCATTCATTCTCGGTTCTCCCCACTGCCCCCCACAATAAAATGGCTTCATGTCAAACATAGTTGGATAAATCCATCCTACTACTGCTGGCTGAAAGAATTAGAGTTTTAATGGAAGCAGATACGATATTTTTTCATTTAGTCTACGTTTGTTTTGGTTTATTTGTTAAACCACTTATGGGTTATTTAATGCTGGAACTTGATCATTTGTAAATGTTTGATCATTGTCATATTTTACTCATTTAAAAAATTGCCAATGAGTCATATTTCCCTCCTATTCGTGTCTTTTCTTGGACTACTCCCGTGCCAGGTTACTATATGCAATCATATGGTTGACTGTTTCTTTTCACATAGCCTACAGAATCATTTTCCTGAGTCTTACCTATTATGCTTTTTATATAATTAGTCTTATGGTGTAATTTTGTACTGTTATCAAAAGGTATTCAGTTTCTCTCTTTAAGTCTCCTCTGTGTTGCTATTTCCCGGTCATCGCATATATAATTCCCTTAGTTTAACTGCTGAAATATCCATATAGTTGTTTTGCCTCATATTTTTATTTTTTCGATTTGATAATTCCACTTTTCCTGTTTGCAATTGTATTATTTTTGTTATTGATTTTGGGGGGTTGTTGTAATGACTTTCTCTTTGCTCTTGTGTATTCTTGTGGTCCGTGAATTATAATTATCATTATCATTATGTAGTAAAACAGTAAAATGATCTGGGCCTAAATAGCCTATGGAATTAATTTCCATTTCTTGGTTTGTAGAGGAAAAATAGCAGTAAAACAAACAAGATAGAAAGAAATAAAACCGATAAAAAAATTCTCTAGACACACATACACACACACACTCACACAGTTTATGATATTTGTGCTTCCATTTTGGAAGGAGTGAATGATTCTAATTAGCTTATTATAATTGTTTCTGTTATGTGCACGCGTGTGTGTGCCACCATGTGCCCAGCGGGCAAGCAGAGTGTCGTTCGTTCCCGCCTAGTCCACCAGTTAAAGCAGGACATACACGTTGGTTGTGGTTTGCCGACGCTATTTAATATAACAGATATCACCAACTCCCTAGCTGAACCACATCTTAAAACCACTAGGTGGGTTCTAGGTGAATTGTTAAAATTCAACACAGCTAACTGGCTAGCAGTCCCCCCTCAAATACAAGGCCTTCGACAAATACAATACGTCCACAACAAAAAAGGACTCTGAACTGCCGTGTTTGGGTCAACAAGATTAATAACAATAATCTTTTATTGAATAAAAGAAAGAAACAAAAAAGAGAATTCAGGTAAAAGCTAGGAGCAAGAAATTCTTTCTTCTAAATGGCGGAAGATGAGAATACAGTTCGTCAGCTGTAGATACGGTCTGCTTTCCTTCGGACTTTGGGATTTGATGGCAGAGCTCGTGCTCCAAACCTCAAGTTTATCATTGGAATATTCCCTCTTCCTTTCTCCTCTATCTTATCAGAGTTATTATTTCCTCTTGTAATTTGTCTTTTATTCTCGTCAGCATGAATACAAGATAAATTTGAATATACTTCAATTGTATGTTCACTTACTTGGGATCTCGTAGAGTCTTTTCTTTCCTCTCTTTTCTACCGTTATTGGGCTGCCATGACACGTTGAAAGAGAGATGCACATCTCATTTCAGATAAGACCAAGATTAATTATTGTCTCTTTCCTCGTGGACAAGTCCTTTCTTTGGATATTCGTTTAACGAGGCTCACCATACCCCGTAGTGCAAATTCATTCAAAGGAGAAGCTTTTTGTTTTTTCTCGGTATTCTCTACGCGGCATGAATTTGTAATTTGGGTTTCTACGTGCCCCAAATTATGTGTCTTCACTCTCCGAAGAAAAAATGGCAACTAGTTAGTTTTCGTAGTCTGAAAAATTACCACGTGTTGGCTTTTTGGCAGTTTATTCCTCAGTACCAATTATGGTCACAGGTTTGCCTCTCTCCGCTGACGCATAGAGAGTGGGGTTCTCTAACGACCATGTCACTTAGTGCTTATATGGGAGGGTTGAAAAGAGACAGCCTTTCCACTGATACTATTCTTCGTTACTACTATACTAACTGCCAGCGAGTCGCACCTCCTTTCCCCATAACCCGGCGAATGTAAGAGGGTGTTATATTTCCTCGTCATAGTGCACGTGTGTATGTGTGTGTGTGTGTGTATGTGTGGGGGGGGCTCGTACCGTTGGAGACAAAGTTTGAAGAAAACAAAGAGAATAAAAAATCTAAAAGGTATGATAGACTTATAAGTTTCCTCATATAGATAAACATATGAGAAAATTTACTAAAATATACAATATTTTAATTCAAAATAACTTGTATATATGTCCATTCACATAAATGCACCCAAATTTACAGATAGGCTGATTGCATATTCTCACCTACAATCACACATATTCCCATACTCAGATATTAATAAAATTATCATTATCTTTATGAGTAACCATAACACAACAAAAAAGATCTTTCATAGTAAGATTTCTATTGGATCAAGACTCAAAAATGCTTTAACATAAAGCAATTTTCCCTCTACCATGAAACAGAATGATGATTTTGTGGGGTCACCGATCTATCTTAATGTCATTTTTTAGTCATCCAAATTTTCGATATAAAACAAATAATTATGATAAGCTAAGTAGAATCTTTCACTTCTTCCAAAATGGAAGCACAAATATTATAAACTGCTGTTCCTACGTGAACCGAATGAGATAATGGGTTATGTGCTAACTGTAGGCATGACTGCGTTAATAACAAAATATATGTGAATAGGAAAAAAATTTAAACTGCAAAATACAAAACAAATTTGTCTGACCTGAAGTGTTTAAGGAAATAACATTTTTATTCAATTTATAAAAATGTATAGTACATCAGGATTTTTTGGATGAGGAAAATATCCTTGCCTAAGAAGAACAGCTTTCAAAATACTGACACTTAAACTAAACACGAATTCCTATATATGACACCAGGAGAAATACGTCTCTGCTTTAGCCACAAGCATAGCCACTAAAGTACAGTCTTCTATCAAATGTAAAAACCCTCTAAACAGGAACGACAATAATAGTGTATATGATATAATTTCAATACGTAAATTCCAAAAAGTAACAATCAATCCGAAAAGAAAAATTTTAGTTGTTTATTTTCTTTTGGTTTTGAAGTAAATTTCTTCGTACATCGTATCCGCCAGGAAATGAGATGCTAACTAATTTTCTTCTCACACGTTTCCAATCAAGTACGATTTCATCTGAAACTGTCTTCACAACTGTGATGAATAATTTACAGCCAACAGAACGCACAAGAATCTGATATGCAAGGCCGATAAAAAAAAGTGACACTGGTGCTGATAATTTCGAATTAAAACCAGGGAAAACATAGACTTATCACGCGTTGCATATCAAATTCACCTAATGCTTTATTTTTAAAAAAGTATAAACATTCTTGTGTACTTTCTATGACTGATCACCAATCTCAGATTTTTTGTGTTACTATCTCATGTCATTAAAACTTATGTCTGCATTCTCTTTTCCAAATGAAACATGAAAAAACCTACATACAGGTGGGATAAAACACTGATAATTTCAATAATTACTCCAGTGTCTAATTTACGAGTTTGTCAAATTAATACAAAGTTGGTAATGAAACCGATTGGGTAATTTTTCTAATTTCCAGCTGAATCACAAATGAACTTCATCTTCTTCAAAATATTTCTTTTGGGAAAACGTTGTTCGATTCCAGGAAACGCCTTTAGATGTTTCCGCCACGACTTACAGCATGTTCGCAATAGTTTCGAAAAGGTGACTAGGAAGCTGGGGTAAGTTTTTAGGAACAGGATATTGTCGTAAGGACTCAAATCTGGAAGCTAAGACGTCTGTTACCGCAAGAATATAATTCACAGTAAGTCTCTTGAAAGTAGTTGGAGATTTTTGCATCAAGAAAACGGCAACAATATTTTTTTGATTTTCAGGTAGGCAATACATGTACAGATATATATTCAAGATATTTGTCATAGATAAGTGTTTCAATCTTATGAATAGATATTTTGAGAAAAAAAACTGACTGGAGTACAAGAGTATGCTCTTGGCCTATTTCATCATCATCATGATCAAGTCATGCTGACAGCATGGATTTCCTTTACTCTCTTTCGCCATCCATCCCTATCATCCACAGCTACTGATATGTTCTCTTGGCTCTACTTACTGTCCACATAGAGCTGACATATATCAGTCTTTGCTGGTCAGCCAACACTGGCTTTGTCCCTTATGAATTCATTCTTGCTTTTCCAGCAATGCCTCGAATATCTTGTTTGTCTTACTTGGATAGAAAAGAGAAGGCCGTACAAATGCTATTATGGGGGTTGGTGCTTCTAGGATTTGTTTAAGACAGTACGTAGGATTGTTCTGTAGTTCTCATCAAGCTTTTTGTTGAGGTGTTTTGATACCGTTTATGTGGAGCACCCATATAATAGTAAAGACACAGGTACACTTGGAAGAAATCCCGTTATATTTTGTCGATTTGATCAATCTTCCATACGATCAATAGCCTTTCCACACATTCCACACATTCACTAAGTGAATATTGATATCACTTTCGGGAAATGAGATGTTACTTCTTCTTCTTCTTCTTCTTATTATTATTATTATTATTATTATTATTATTATTATTATTTCTTGCTAATTTTTTAGTGTTAGCTAGTGGTTTTGCACTGGAGTCTGAGTGACAACAAACCTCCTCAAGTTTCCAAGACTCTTCTCAATATTCTAGCTGATTTTAACAATTTGGCTGGTCCCCGTTCGTCTTTCGATTTCCAGATCTTCCAGTTCCTTTTCCAAGCTTTTGATGACCCTTCCAAGCGCACCAGATACAGTCAATATCACTGTTACTCTCATGTTCCATAGCTTATTTTCCTCCGGCAAGGCCTAAGTCTCTCTTTTCAATTTCTTTGATTTTCCTTCCGTGGTCCTCCAGGACGGAAAAGTCCAACATACGGCAGGGTTTTTTTTGTTTTTGTTTTTTGTTTTTGTTACTTTTTTTGTTTGTAAATTATCATTGGTGCGATCTTCTGGCCGGGAATAGATAAGGATCCGTTTGTATCACTAGATCTCGGAGATTTTTAAGCTTCTCATTCCCTAGGACGGATTCTGGTTTGTGCATGGACCATTTGGTAGTATGGTCAAATTTCAGCTTCTTGCACAATTCTCAGAAGATCACCTTCCTTAGCCTGTCGTTTCTAGTCTTATATTCCTTTTGCACATGCTAGTTACATTTGCTTATATTAATTATACCAGATTTAACTGGTGGTATTTTATTGTAATCTGAATAACAATTAGTATCTTCGGGTCGCCAGGACTTTTCTGAATATTCTGACTGATCTTAATGCTTTGACCTATATGGTATTAATTCTTTCTTTGATCGGCAATTATTCCAGTCCTCTTTCTAAGCCTTCAGGGACCGTTTCAACTGAATCAACTACAACTGTTCCACGACTTTTTCATCTTTCTGGCAAGCAATGTTTCAGTCAGTCATAAATAGCTGAAATATTCCTGTATAAATTGGTGTCTCTACGAGATCCAAATGTAGACACTGGTAAAAGTGAGATGAGCATGCTGGAGCATCGATCGACTAAAATCTTTTCGAATCAAAGTGTAGAAAGAAAGAAAGAAAGAAAAGAGTTAATAAATTGGAAAGAAAGAAAAAAGAGAAAACATGAAGTGTCAAAAAGAAGAAAAAGAAAGGAAGTTACAGTGAGAGAAAGAAAAGTAATATATATATATATATATATATATATATATATATATATATATATATATATATATATGTGTGTGTGTGTGTGTGTGTGTGTGTGTGTGGTCAATCTAGTTACTCTCCTTTTTACATCAAGGGGTGTTGATTATTTTTATTATTATTATTATTAGCAGCAGTAGTAGTTCTAGTTTATATTTTGCTTCGAATGGCATTGAATATTGGCAGGGCTCTCCTTTCTTAAGATATCAAAATTTCCTATTACTTTGTAATAAGACCTTTCTGAGTAACCGATATATATACACACACACATATATATATATATATATATAGCGAGAGAGGGGAGAAACGTTGAATTTTATACATGTATAGATTCTCCAAATTATTATTATTACTACTACTTCTTCTGTTACTACATCACACTTTCTGATATTCCACCCCAGTTTTAATTGGAGGTCTTTCACTGGAGTCTGCTCGGGTTTTTTATTATAGCTGTTCTTGACAATGTTGAGGTCTATATGGTCACTATACTTCTTCTGATATCCTTTTCAAGTCCTTGAAGACCGTTCTTAGAGCACCAGCTAAAGTTGGTGCCAGCATCACCTTCATGGTTCAAAGGTTTTTTCACTTGTCAGGGAAGATCTAATTATTTGTCTTTATTTTCGCTTTTTTATATTCGCTTTGTGGTCCACTGGAAAGACAAAATCCACTAATTGATTAATTCTTCTTTCTTTCAAAATAATATTAGGTCTGGTCTTCTTGCCAGGATTAGGTGATCGTTTTGTATCCGAAAATTTTATGCATTTCATTTTCAATGACGGATTCTGGTTGGTACATGTACAATTTGGTAGTATGGTCAACTTTTGATCTCTTACAGAATTCCCAGTGGATCATCTTTTGCGGTGGATTACCTTTCCCATCCAATCGTGCCAACACTTCGCTTATTTTGGAACCAGTATGCTAGTTATTATTACTATTATTATCATTATTATCGAGATGCTGAAGGCTTAATTTTTATCGTCGTTGTAAATAAAATTGGTGTGCCAAGTTTAAATTCTGGACGAGGCTATTTGCGTTTCAGTTTAGAAAAACCTGTCTTCATACCTTCTACCTACCCCGCTATAGATGGATAGTAAGAAAAACTGGGCTGACTACACTTGGTAAGGGAAACAACTATTAGAGAAAAACTCTGAATCAACTCTCATAACACGATTGTTTGTCGGAAAAATTCATACTCCTTCCAGCGTAGCAGGTTAATTTGTTGTGGTAGATTGGCAGAACTAGGAGCTAGAGTTCTTTGAACAGTTCGACGTGGTGTGTAACTCTGTTCTAGTAGCTCTTGGGGTGACACTGATATCAAGTTGTATAGCTCCTTGCCTTTCTCTTGGACAACGTCGGTGTAATGAAGAGAGGGAACCTGCAGCATAGGTAACAACTGGTCTCCAATATAGCTTTTCCGAGGCATGTGCCAAGATCCACTTGCAAATACACAGTCTCCTAAAACTGAAAGATACCAGAAAATTGTCATTATTATTTTGCTCTATGAGAGTTTTCACATCAGCGTTAGCTGATGGTGTTTTACTGGAGTTTGAGTGACACAAATCTCTTCAAGTCTCCAGGATTCTTCGCAGTATTCTGGTCGATCTCAATAATGCTGTAGTTTGGACAGTCTTCACCCGTCCCGTTATTTCCAACTCCTTCAGTCCTTTGGTAACTGTACCAAGACCACCAATTACAATTGGTATAACTGTCACTTTCATGTTCCACAGTTTTTGTATTCGTTTTTTTTTTTTTTTTTTTTTTTTTTGTTACCTAGCAAAGTCGATGTAGGTATCCTTCTTTTTGCTTTCTTTCTATTCTATTCTCTGTTCCACTGGGACAACAAAGTCCACAATTCTGCAAATTCTCTTTTTTTTGTGAATTATTATAAGGACTGGTCGTCAGGCCAAGATTTGGCGATCCGTTTGAATCTCAAAATCCCAGAGAGGTTTGTTTGTCCCATTCTCCAGAACAGATTCTTGGTTGTGCATATACGATTTGTTCGTATGACCAAACTTCAATTTCTTGCACAATTCCCTGTGGATGACCTTCATCACCTTATCGTGTCTAGTCTTATATTCTTTCTGTGTTAATTGCTGCATTCGCAAATTATATGATTGATCATTTCGTCTCCATCACCACATCTGCTTTTTTGCTTCTTATCTATTCTCGCTTTGATATGATTGGTCCTTATGCCATTATTTTGTGCTGCTATTAGAAGAGATTCAGTTTCTCTCTTAAGGCTTCCCTTTCTTGATCACATCTATATTTTCTCCCGCAAGATTTCACTTGCTAGTCGCTTAAAATGTCCATAGAGGTGTTGTTGTTTTTTTCCCAGTTTTTGTTCGCAAGTTATTTCTTTTCTGCTGGTCCTCGTGTTGTCTGTATTGTTTCTAGTCGTTGTAATTAGTCTTCCTCCGCGCTTTTGTATTATTATCATCATTATTATTATTAAAAAGGATCAATATATTTACAAGAATTTGCATGTTAGTATCATTCTTTTTTTTTTCTATGATTATTTCTCTTCTACTAAGTTTATGATATTCTAATTTTATAATTCAAAGTTTCTATTTTATTGATAATGTCTTTTGCTTGTATTAGGTAGTGGCATATCTGATAGGCTAACAAAAATCATTAGAGAGCATTGTTAATTGTAAACAATCATTTAGGTATTTGAGATGCTTGAAACATAGCACTTGACATGCTAAAAGTATTATACATAATGTCTTGAAAATGAACTGATCCAATAATCGCTATATTTTATCTATAATCTGTTAAAGTATACGTTCACTTTTACATAAATACCTTACCAATTCCTTTTCGATACTTTTATTCCAAACAATAAGATAAAGCGTTTAATATTCGGCATTAATAAAGAGAACATAACCTAAATGTTATTTTTTTGTTTTTGGTTGGTTTTTATTTTTTCATTTATGCATTTAAGACGTTCAATTGTGTGTATGTCAGAAGAAAAATATTCTTATTTCATGTCAACACTGCTGCATATAGCAATTTATTACCGATACTAGCACTTTAAAAAAAAAGGCATTTTCATTGATAAAAGTACTATCATAATCGTCATCGATTTACTATTCATTATCCTTTATCGCTAAAACGTATTTGTGTCTTAATCAAACATGCTTTGGTGTCAGAAACAAACCAAGCATCGTTAAAACACATAATAGCACACGTTACAAAGTTATGCTTGATCGCTGCAAAAATAAGTGTTTTATTTTGTTTATACTTTTTCTTTTGTTTTGTGTTTTGTTATTGTTGTTATTGCTGTTTTTAGTGGGTGGTTCTTTTAAAACTTGTTACGTGTTTTTTCTTGAACGATTATCTTATAAACCGCTTTAAAGTGCAACTTTTGCTTAACTGATTCATTATATTGGGTTTATTTTTACTCTTTAATATTCTTAGTTTTAGCATGTTAAATCAAAGATGAAAAAAAGCAAATTGAAGTCATTTTATTGTTCAAAAGCAAAATGAAAAATACTTGAAACGAAGTCTGTGCTGCGCTTAATTTTCGTGCAACACAAAAGACTCATTCCTTGTGGCATTGTGAAATGTAAAGGAAAATAAATTGGATACGACAATCGACGGCGTTCCACGCAAACAAATCAAAGCTATCCACGGAAAGTAATTGAATCCAAAATATGTCACCATGACAGCAGAGAAGTATTGACTGACCATTGTTAAAATACACCAAAAACTGCAACGTTTACCACCAACAGTGTTTCGAACATGACTCTTCAGAAATTGAACGAACTTGACTACGCAACTCTCTGATACAGCTTACCCAGTAGACCATTCTATAGCTGACAATCACTTTCTGAAGAAGCTGCACAAGTTTGTGCACGCGAATTTCTTCAACAATAAAGCACCAGACCAAAATATCTTAGAAGAATTGATTTAAGGACTTCAGGAGTCTGTGCGACTTGAATACTAAACCGAACCTTCAATTTCTTTTAAGACAACGAGCTGAAAATTTCAGAGCCAAAAACAATGTTATGTTCTTTTCCCATCACCTTTTCCTCTGACTTTTATCAAGTCACTGGATAATCAATAGGAAAGAAATTGTGATGTCTTGCATATATATAATATGAACACTTGATACAATGGGAAATAACTTTTAAGTTAAGCCTCCTCACAAAACATAGTTCGATGTTTTACACATGCTTATTACTTGAGTAGAAAGACAAAAATAAGTGTCTTCCTTTAAATTTTGTGGGTGTCATCCCAAGGCACATGTCCGTTGGTCACCTAAAAATTTAGACCCTTTAAAATTCCTTTTTTACTTACGGTCTTTGACGGGACAAGTGAAAATAAGTGAACATGTCTAATCATCTCCAACGGCGAAGTACTTTATTTCATCTCTCTTATTCATGGAACAATGTGTACATTTTATCTTGGGACTCGTTTGTTTATTATTTGTAATACTTCGTATATGTTACATGTGTCTATTAAATGTGTATGTTATGTGAATTTATCTCGTTTTTCCTTTCCGTTTATTCAGTGTTCAGTGTAATGAATACATTAATGTTTATATTGGAACCTAGTGAGTAAGAAATAACTATATATTCTCCCTAACATAAAATACCTTTCATTACTTTTTGAAATTTAATTCTATTCATAGTAAGGTAAAAATATTCTGAATAGTGTGGAATTAATTTCTTTTATAAGGTTTTGCATTATTTTCTTCGAGTAACAATTTTTAACGAGCAATTTAAAGATAAAAATAGCCTAAGTTCATTTTTCCAATCAAAATATAAGAAAAAAACATTTATTTCACGGTGATATTTTGTGGAATTAAACGCTAACAAAAGTTTCAACAGCTATTTCATCTTCACAACAGCTATTTCTGACTTGAGATTTCAATCACTGTTAAACTCATGAAATCTTATTGACTGTAGAATAAGTTAAACCTGGTGATAATCATCTCAGTTTCAGTCAGCTTCTTTTATTGTGTTCAATTTATCACATAACTGAAATTCGTTTTAAACAGAAGTCAATTTGACTCATATTTCTTACAGACGGTTTACGATGTTTTAGAGACACCTGTTAAAATTATTAGACTGCCGTTGAATGAATAAACATTTTCATACATGAACTTTTCATATTTATCTTACAGTTCAACTTGATTAATATATTATGTTCTTTATTCAACAAAACACAAAAAGAATTATTATGCCTGTTACAATCTATGCTTCTTAGTCTTACTTTATGGATGTTCAACTAAACGTTTATCTTAAAAATATATCAGGAAATTGGTTTATTTTTCTAAGAGCATTCTAAGTGTATTTATTAAATAAAAATATCACCAGAAAATGACATCTTTGTAGGGTTACAGAACACACATGCACTCTCACACACGCGCGCACGCGTACACAAACACACACACACATATATATATATATATATATATATATATATATATATATTACATAATTAGTTAAATTACTGTTCGTTTAAAAGCTGAAAACTATAATACCTGTTTAAAAACTAAAACGACAGAAGCAAATGAAATAGTACTGAATTCAAAAATATCATATATTTAAAAAAATACAAACGCATAACTCTCTGTCACTTTCTTTCACTCTCGTTCTGTCTCTATCTCTATCTCTCTCCGTCTGTCTATCCGTGTCTCTGTCTATGTCTCACTCCCTTTCTTTATATATATATATATATATATATTCACACAAAACATACACACGCTCGTGCGAGCGTGTGTGTGTGTGTGTGTGTGTGTGTGTGTGTGTTAAGCAGCTTCTACCTATCTCAAATAAGTTGCGAATAATTTGTTTATCACGTGATATAGTTTTAAGTTTTTCTTAAAAATTTAATATTATTATGTGGTATTATTGCTTATAAACAGATATCTTGAGAGGAAGTCACAGGAATCGGGCCTGCTCTCTTATGTGGTGCCATTGCTTATAAACAGAAGTGGAAGTCATTGGAATTTGGTATCGTTTCTTGTATGGAGAATTCTTGAGAAGTGACAGGAATCAGGCGTGCTCTCGTATGAGATGTTATTTCTTGTGTAGAGATATATGAGAAATCAACTGATTTCCAAACTAATAAAAGTGTCAATTTTGAGGCAAAAGTAGGATCGAGTAGTTATCATTTTTATATCTGAATTTTTGTATTTATTGACCAATCAGCACTTACCAGCCAGTTTTAAAGTTTCTTTGAGATTCATAAGGGAAAATTTATGTCTTGCAGCGAAATATTTGAAGATATAATCTCAAAAATGATTTCAGAAATTTTTCCCACTTTGTTAAAAATACATTTTTAACCGAGTAGAATCATACATCAACTTTATTTTATCTAATTTTGATCCAACCCTAATTTAATGAACAGTGATTAAATGAATTCAGTTGGTTTTACGGATGTATTTATTCTGTAACCTACTTCATCTTTCGGTTTTGTTTCTTTTGAGTAAAAAAAAATTGTTTTTTAAGAATGCATTTAATTAGTAAATCACTAAATCATTCCAAATTGAATGAAAATATTGTTTACATTGATTCATTCGTTCTGCTATTCAACCTTACCCCTTTCAGATGAATTTTTTAGTTGCTGCCACGTACTTATTATCGCAAAAATATACTTTCTCTCTTACTTACTGACATACTCACACACATAAGATATAGCTACTTGATTAAGGCTAAACAAAATTGCTTCATCTCAAGCATGAAACTTTACTTTCCTGTAACGTAAATATTTGTAAAATGTTTACGCTTTGACGAGTATTATCTTTTTTCACAAGAGAAGACGTTGTAACTGTTTTTCAACAAATATTTCGCTCAATTTAAAGAAATAGAAATTTAGTAATCTGTAGATCAGTGTTTTATTCAATCATTTACTCATTCATCCGCAACAGATATCTTCAGATGGCTGCTTTCTTATGTGGTAACACTGTTTGTATACAAATATATAGAGGGGAAATAACAGGAATTATGTCTGCTCTCTGAAGTGATTTCATTACTTGTAAACAAATATCTTGAGGGTAAGTCACAGGAATCTAGCGTGCTTTTATTTGAGATGTCATTGCTTGTAAAGGTGAATCTGATTTTGATTCTAAAAACCTGTTAAGTTTGTGTAAAAATGAGCACTAGGAGTTGTAATTTTTATATCTGTATTTTTACATGTAGTGACCAATCATCATTTACAAGCTTGTATTAAAATTTCTTTGAGATTCAGTGGCGACACTATTTGACTTGGGTGTGTAGTCGTGGTATAATGGTTAAAGTGCTGGAGTGCGGAATCGCAGTAAGCGAGATCTAATTCCAGTCGCGCTATTATGTTCACTTTCGGACAAATACCCTTGGTAAAGGTAATAAACCCCCTTTATACTCCGAGGTACGGGTTAAATAGTACCACTACTGTTCTTCTAGAATAATGGCTTTGGCATTAAATAACACACGAAGGTTGATATGCTATTAAAGAAACCAACTGAACTATCTGATTCCTGCAAAAAAATTTGAAGGATCAAGACCAAAGAAATTTATTCTCTACAAGATTGTTAAATATACATTCTTAACCAATTAGAACCATAGATAAATCATCAATGTTTTTATCAAATTTCGGGCCTACCTCAATCTTATAAATTTCAATTAAAATAATACACCGGCAGTATGCTTTACGGATTTATTCAGTAGCCTACTCCATAATGTTCTGTTTTGTTTTTTAGTGAATATTTAACTTTTTTTTCCTTCAAGTACGCAATTTATTTCAACATCACTTAATCATCTTAAATCGAGCAAAAATAATAGACCTATTTGTACTGATATTGTAGTCTTTACTAGCTGATGAAAAATTTCGTTTGCAGCTGCATACATATTTAACGCACAAAGTTATTGTCTTTCTTACATAGAGTAATTTCTATATTAAAATATTTACGCTCTGACTAATATCATCTTTTCTTACTTTGAAACTTCAGTTTGCTCAATAAAATTTTCGCTCAGTTTAAAGAAATAAGATTTATTAATTTGTATATCGGTGTTTTATTCAAACGTTTACACTTATGTCAACTACAGATATCTCTTGAGGAAATTACAGGAATTGAGCTTGCTATCTTATGTGGTATCACTGCTAGTAAACAGATATCTCGAGGGGAAGTAAGAAGAAATTGGAGGTGCTCGCTTATGTGGTAACACTGCTCGTAAAAAGATATCTGGTGGGGAATCGACGGTAATCGGACCAGCTCTCTTATGTGGTATCATTGCTTATAAACAGATATCTCGAGGAGAAGTGATAGGAATCGAACCTCCTATCTTATGTGGTATTACTGCTTATAAACAGATATCTCAAGGGGAAGTGACTGGAATCGGACCTCCAACGAGATATCTGTTTATTAGCAGTGATTGCTTATAAAGAGATATCTCGTGGGGAAGAAACAAGAATCGTGTCTGATCTCTTATGTAGTATAACTGCTTGTAAACAGATACTCCGTGGGCAAGTGACATGAATCAGACATCCACCCCTCTTGAAGAGCTGAAAAATCACATGTTCCAATAGATTTTGACTTGTATCCTTTCTCTGTTACCTTTATTTGGACTTTTGCATTGGCCACGTTACGTTTTTTCCTCAGGCAACTGGAAAACGATCGACTTTCACTTATCAGCTTGTGGTTTATTAAAACAAAAATGTTGGGGATTAATGAGTTTCATCATTTAAGAAAGTTAAACAGTTGAAAAATGTAGCTAGCATCTTGATCATTCTTTTGCTGACTGACAGATCCCTAGTAGATTAGTGCTATGAAGAGGACACACATGATCTGATAGAAAACTGACACCTTAAAAACTGAAATCGAACTATACTTGTACAAAATACATGTTCAGAATCGATGGATTATTTTCTAGAAGCTGTTTTCTCTGCGTTTAGACTTGAGCCGGTATGCTTCAACCAATAATATAATGGAAGGGAATGGGGCAATATCTAATCGTTTCTTGTTGTCTAGATTACTAAGTCAAAATCGTAATCATTTCCCCACAGAGAACGTCTATGTTTAGGAACATTTTCTTTGCAAGTTAAGAGCGGACATTTATAGTTTTAAGCCCTAACTGCTCAGAAGAAATTATTTGTGGTACAAATTATTTTAGTTCATAATTTATGACTGATTTTCATTAATATGGCTTCTTTATGCAAACAAAATATGGAAATTTTAATGAAATTTATTCATTAAATACTTTTGAAGAATATTTTGCCAAAAAATAGTGATTATCTTTAGTAGTAATATACGCATATTACTAATAAAAATTGTCACTAAACAAAAGGACAGGAAATCTTAGTGAAAGCAAAATTATCTATGATAATTGTTTTCTTGGTTTCTTTTTTGTTTATATTAGTTATCGTTCAGATGTTTTGATCCCCGAGATAAATAGAAATCCTTATAAAAACATCAAACATATTTTTCCCATTGATGATTATCCTTAGTTCACCACATAAAATAAATAATTACAAACGATATTCTTTAGTCTGAATCATTTTTAAACGCTAAAATACAACAAATATTTAAATTCATTATGAATTTATGTATAAAGAGTTCCAAAATATAATTGCTTCTAAAATGTGCCCAAACAAAAAACATTTTAAAAATTGCTCTTCCGAAAAGGTATCTTTCGTTTGTGAAGTGGACTGAGAATTTGAACGTACATTCACAAATTTATTTGACATCAATGCTCATTTTTTCATTACCATTGACATCAACAAATTTTAAAATATCTAAGAATATTATATAAAAATTTATTCAACTTTTAGTTTCTTCACCGTAAAAAAGCCTGGGTTTTAAAGACCAAATAATATCGAATCCCTGAAAGCCAGCAGCACGTGCACCTTTATAGATTAATAAGAGAAGCTGAGTATTAGCTCTATCGATCGAGCGCTAAAAGTCAAACCATCAGATCCATCTCTTTTACTGAACCCACTATGTGCCAGATTATCGAATGAGAGTTAAATCTCCATTAAGGCACTTCGAATTTGCTGGCTTTCATCTTATGGTTGGATTTGCAAAAGTTTCAAGTTTGATGTTGTGAACGTACCATGCTGCTTGAAATTTGAGATTACTGGACTTATCCAGTATTAAATGCTTTTCTTTTCTTACTTGCTTTCTCTTTAACTTCATATCTCTTTCCACCGTTCTCTTCATCTTTTCCAGTGTTTAAAAAGCCGCCTTGTATTATTTCTTCTTCCACTTAATCATTAATACATGTTCTCGTTATATTGCATTTATCTTATTGCCTATCAGTCTCTTTGCATACAACTTTTTTGAATTTCCTCTTTGTTTGTATATATATATATATATATATATAATGATGATGATTTTATAGCTCGAACTATTTGCCTACGTTAACCTTTCGATTATTGAATATGAAAATATTAAACCTTCATCAGGGCGTATAAATTGAAAAAAGGTTTTTTGTTTTTTGGGTTTTACTTTTTTTTTTTAGCGATTCATACGCCCTGATGAAGATTTATTGTTTTCATATTTAAGGACATAAACGTTTAACGTAAAAAAAAATTCAAAATATAAATAAAATCATTGTCTGAGACCTTGTGTTTTTTCATATTTGTACATTTTCATACAGCTAGATTTTGTTCCAGTTTTCTCATATATATATATATATATATATATATATATACATATATATATATATATGAAAGGATCAAGACCGTGAATATTGATTTTAAAATATCTAAGCTAGGATGAAATGCGCTTTTGATTGCTTTTATATACTCCTCCTTGTGACCTCATATACTTATTTCACCGTCGCTTCTAGTTTTTAAAATTCTAAACTCATCTCCTTAATATTGTTGAGCGAGTGAAACACCCTTTATTTTAAAGGCAATTTTAACGTTTAGAAAAGAAAGTAATCGCAGAGAATTGACAGACCTAGGTGATGCAATGTTTTACCAAAAACATTGCAGCAGAATTGAGAAAACGCATATAATATATTCAAAACGGATAAGTAAGTTGAGAATATCAATGTAAATCCAACAGAATGTCCACGGATTCTCCGGTCAAATTTTCACACTATAAATCTTGGATTTCCTTTGCTTTTAGCTCATATGCGTTAAATATTCTGGAACTTTATTTGACGAAGACTTTAAGTAATCCACGCTTGGATATGTGCGTGTGTGTGTGTGTGTGTGTGTGTGTGTGTGTGTGTGTGTGTGTGTGTGTGTGTGTGTGTGTGTGTGTGTGTGTTTAAATAAGGATTAAAGAATAAGTATCAGAACTCACAAAAATGTTCCTACTATTGAAATTACACGAATATCGATTGTCAGGAAATAATTGATAGGCGTCAAAATAAAATTTCCTACCTGATGATTGATATTAGTTAAACTTGAAAACCAGGAAAAACTTTGTGTATTTTAATATTTTATGAATAAATAAATGAATATGTGTGTGTGTGTGTGTGTGTGTGTGTGTGTGTGTGTGTGTGTGTGTGCGCGCGCGTGCGCGCGCTTTCGAGAGTATGTGTGCATGTGTTTGCGCGCGTGTGTATTTATGTGTGATATGTCTGGATGAATGGTTACGTTTACTTATAAAGCATATTGATAAGAGGAAAAAATTATAAACTTTTAGACTTATTCTTAAGTAAGGCAGTATAATGATATTTAATTGATTAAGAGGAATGATATTAAAATTATTTATACTAAGGAAGTAACTTAATTGTTTGACCCACTACTGAGTGAATCTAGAATAATATCAGAAATTTTATACCAAGCAGCAAATGATATAAGCAATAGGAAACAATGACCATGGTCTGTGAGACATTGGAGTTGATGTAGCGGCTTTTACAGAGAGTCAAGTCAATTTGGAAGTTGATATTAATATTAAAGTGTTGGACATTCTAGTCATGTTTGCTTTTTTGTTTTCTTTTGGGGAAACTGGAGAAAATGCCAAAAAGATAAAAACATTTTTAAAAGTCGATTTGTAGCGTTTCTTATAACCCAAGGGACGGAAAATCTCATTTCGCCTCGGTTTTACATATCTTATTCAATGGTTTTTTGTATTGAAAAACAATATCTACCCAAAAATGTTCTTCAAAAAGCCAGAGACAGAAAAATAATATATAAAGGCGAATATAAATTGAAGGGAACTATTGAAGACCCAGTAAAATTAGAAGCAGCGAGTGAATGAATAAGCGGCTGATGATCGTCGAATTTTGAGCGAAATTGGTGAGTAGAATAAAAAATAATATCTCTAAGCAACATTTATAGATTTTTTCTGAATATATTAAATGAAGCGCTGCTATGATAAAAATTTGGACTTGTAAACATAATCTAAATTCTTATTTGCTTAAAATCCGTGTCAAATGATACTGAGTCACAAAACTTATTATCATGATTAATTACAAATAAATTTGTAAATGAATAAGAAGTGATCTAAGATTATCCTTTTTGAAAAAATACGATTAAGGAGTAAGCGCAAACAGAAACCCACCATAATAATAACTAATTTGCGAATGAGATTACAATTACTTTATTCTCTAACTGCGATCATTTTAACGCGTAATTGCGAACAAAAGTCTCTTTATGATGCCCTATTTTGGCTGTAAGAGAATCGGATCATTATAATATAATGATTTCAACCATTCAGATGAAACACTATTCTGTATTACTCAGGTTAGTGCTTTGGAAAGATAAAGATTCTGATTCTACTTTTAATTTGTGAAGTGAAGGTGAAAAGAAAATTCTGTGCATTTTGTCGGAAGATGTCAAACCAATTTTCTTTTTGAAATATTTTGTAAAAATATGAATTCCTAATTTTCAATGCATAAATTTACTTGATACGAGGATCATTGTATAAGTTTCCAGACTTTTTCGTATGGGCACATTTATTGATAGTCCACACATGAAACACTATTCCCTTCGAAGTAATGAACGTGCTGAGAAGTTCTATTTTTTCTTTTCATTTTCCTATAGAGTTTATCAACGACATCTCTCGACTGGTAAGCTTCATAAATGATTATCATCTTGGTTTGTGTTGTAGTCTGGTTAACGCACTAAACGCAAATAGTCCAGAGAGTGAATGTACACCGAGAAGTAATCGCTTCCGCCTTTTATATCCACAACTCAAAGATGGCTAAAACGGTGCTTCCGTTTTTTACTTACCCATATATTACATCCCTCTCCACTTAGCTTGCAACTGCACACACACATATTTTTAATGACACCAAGAAACATCCATAGGTCCCTCCCCGGAACTCCGGCAAGAACTCCCATTACTTGTGGGAAATGTTGTCCGACTCTCGGACATAGTCACATCATCAATAGCCTCTGGATATTCCTGAGCCGCAATTTCTCCAGTTAAGGGCATATCACTGGGCCGTTTCCTTTTTGTGTCTGGTTTCATGCTGATGTGCTGTCTTTTGGCTTTATTCTCAGCATTGTTTCTTCTTTCTTCTTCTTTGCGTTTCTGAAAATGTGTTCTCATCTGGGTTCTGGGATGTTCATCTTCCAAGCTGTCACCGGTTGTTGAGGGGCTGCTATCTCAGTAGGGTACAGGAAGCTGAGTTGAGTGCCTTGTAACTATTTGTTCCAGACTCCCCAGAGGTTGCCTGGATACTTCTGAGCCTCTCATGACAGGTTCTGTTGGAATATTCTCGCGAATATGATCGACATTTCTTTTCCATAATCGACCATCCTCTAACTGCACTCTAAAAGTCAGTGGGCCATGTTGCTCCTCTAAAACTCCGGCTAGCCATTTTGGCCCCCCTTGAAAATTCACCACACTAACGGTATATCTATTATGGAACATCCTTTCAACACGATTTTCATCCGTCGTTTTTTTAACATTATCTGTTTTTGTGGTGACTTGGGTAGATAGATCTGGATACACAAGGTCTAAACGTGATCGAGGTAGACGGCCATTAGTAGCATTGCTGGTGATTGACCCGTTATTGATAGCGAGAGTAAACGGTATCGGGCCAATACACGCAATAATCACGTTTCCAAATCCCCAGTAACTTTTTTAAGCCCACTCTTAATGGTTTGCACTGCACGCTCAGCCAGTCCATTCGAGGAGGGTGATATGGCGCACATCGAACATGCTTAATGTCATTTAGGGTACAGAACCTGGAAAATTCCTTACTAATAAAACTGCTAGCATTGTCAGATACGATCACATGTGGACGCCCATGTGTCGCAAATGTGAGTCTCAACATCCTTTCTGTTACTGCGGAAGATGGTAATGACACAACATGTGCATCTATATATTTACTGTGAGCGTCGACAATCACTAAAATCCACTTGCCCTGGATAGAGCCCGCATAATCCATGTGCACTCGGAACCAGGGCCTCCCTGGCCATTCCCATGGATGCAATGCACTAGCCTGAGGCATATTTGCACTATCTTAGCACATGCCACAAATCCTCACAAACAATTCAATATCTACATCCATCTTAGGCCACCAAATATGACTACGAGCCAGAGACTTCATCCGAGAAATTCCTGGATGACTCTCATGTAATTCTTTCAGTTCGACTCTTTGCAGGGATAACCAGCCGTGATCCCCATAAAACACAACCCAGTTGTTCTGATAACTCATCCTTCCTGGTTGTGTATGGTTGAAAATCAAGAGATCTTTTTCCGGCCATCCATGCAAGATCCATTTACGCACTTGTGATAACACGGGGTCTCTTGATGTGTAAAAAGCAACGGTTGACGTGACTGGGGTTAAGTCTAAAGCTGTCATGAAGAGTACTACTTCTCCCAGACAAGGTAACGGCGTAACATAGTCCTCTATAGGTAGCCGACTGAGTCCATCTGCATTGGAAATTTTTGAACCCGGCTTGTACACTAGTTGATAGTGATAACTTGCTAAAACCAATGCCCAACGTTGCACTCTAGCACTTCCTGTCGGTGATATTGCACGATCATCTTTAAAAAGCCTAAGCAGTGGTTTATGGTCTGTGATGATGGTAAATTCTCGACCATAGATATATTAATGGAATTTGGAAACTCCAAAAATGACTGCTAGTCCTTCACGTTCCATCTGGGCATAATTCCGTTTTGCCTTTGACAATGCCCTGGAGGCAAAATAAATCTGTTTTTCTCTCCCGTCTTCCATTACATGTGATAACACTGCCCCCACAGCCACTGGAGATGCATCTACCGTCATGATAAGTTTAAGTTCAGTATTGTAATGAACCAAAACATTAGTTGACATTAGCAGCCCCTTTGATTGCTTGAAGGCAAAGGCTTCGTCTGGTCCCCATTTCCAGGGAATTCCTTTCTGTAATAACCTGTACAATGGAGCTAAAACCGTGCTGATATTGTTTAGATACCGGTGGTAGTAATTAACAAAAGCTAAAAAAACTACGCAGTTCAGACACATTCTTTGGGGCGGGTGGTCAAATTGCATTGACCTTAACTTGCGTTGGATGGATTCCTTCAGAATCAATCCTATGGCCCAGGTATGAAATTGAAGACTTCCTGAATTCACATTTATAACCTTTAAGGCGGAGACCAGCATCTCGTAATCTCATAAATACGACTCGCAGGTTCCTATTATGCTCTTCCATAGTTCGTCCCGAGATTAGGATGTCGTCGAGATAAGCAACTGTTCTTGATATTCCTTGAACCAGTTGGTCAATAATTCTTTGAAATACTCCTGTCGAAGAAGCAATACCAAAACACAACCGAGTGTACATAAAAAGACCCTTATGCGTGTTTATCGTCGTTAGTTTTTGTGACTCTTCGTCCAAAGGAACATTTAAATAAGTGTCACTCAAATCCAGTCGCGTTAAATAACGTCCACCCGAGACTTTAGAATACAGATCGTCTATATTCGGAATGGGATATTTGTCTATTTGCAAAACAGGATTGACAGTCTGTTTGAAATCCCCACAAATCCGAACTTGACCATTTCTTTTTAAAACGGGGACAATAGGGGAAGCCCATTCTGAGAAACAGACTGATTTGATAACTGAGGTGGCAACCATTCGCTCAAGTTCAGCTTCCACCTTCTCTCTAATTGTTAAGGGTACAGATCTAGCCTTCATAAAACGGGGCGTGCTATTTTGTTTAAGGTACAATTTTGCTATTGCGATTTTCAATGTACCTAAACCTGATTTTAAAAGTTCTGCAAACTCCTGATTCAAATCGGTCCATTCAATTTGATTACATATAGCAGAGATATTAATTTCCAGCCAATCTATTCCAAGAAGATTTAGTCCAGATCCGGGTACAACTAGCACTCTTAAATCATACATTTTGCCTTGGTATTTGACATTCAGGTTAGCAACTGCATTTGGTATAATGACCCCTCCTAAATAGGTCTGTAACCTCAGTATTGTCCTCTTTTTAGAGAGTTTTGCGTACGGTAGTAAGTCAAACTGTCTTTTGCTTATCAGAGTCGACGAACACCCGGTATCAGTTTCCATTTCGCACTGGACGCTATTTAATTCAAGTTTACTCGTATATGATTTATAGTCACTGTATCTTGTAGACAATAAGAGCATATCGTATGTCTCTTGTATGTAATGCGACATGTTTCCCCTATGTTTATTTTTACAATGTCAGGAAAAATGGTTTTTATTGTTGCATTTAAAACACGTCTTTCCCCATGCTGGACACTGTGAGCGTCTCTCGTGCCATTTTCCACCGCACCCAAAACACGTTTTTTCTTTCGTAATTCAAATGCATTAGATTCCGCACACATTTTATTTACTTCATCCGTCTCTTTTTTTTTTATATGCGCAACATTAGCCGTCGCTAATTCCATAGCTTTAGCCATTTTAATAGTTTCTTCTAGCGACTTGTCTTCAGACAATATTTTTTTCTTGAATTTTATCGTCCATTAACCCACACACAAATTTGTCACGCAACGCCCTTTCCGAAAACGACCCAAATTCGCATGTTGAAGCCAAATGTTTTAGGCGAACAAGAAAATTAGAAATTGACTCACCCTCTTGTTTAGCATTGTAAAATTTGAAACTCTCTGCGACTACTAGATGTTTAGGTTTAAAATGTTAAACAGCTGTTTAATTTCCTCCAAAGATTTGTCACTTGGTTTTTGAGGGGTACATATATCCTCTAAGACTCTGTACGTCTTTTCTCCAATTGCACTAAGCAAAATTACCTGGCATTTTGTTTGGTTTCCACATCCGATATCGTTTGCGATAAAAAAAACAAACAAACTGTCCCACGCGGTCCAGGTAAGTCGAGATATTTCCTGACTCCATGCAGAATTCCTCTAAGTGTCCGAGTTATGGCATTTCTTGAGTGAGAACAAATCCTCGAGGACAAATGTTGTAGTCTGGTTAAGGCACTAAACGCAAATAGTCCAGAGAGTGAATGTACACCGAGAAGTAATCGCTTTCGCCTTTTATATCCACAACTCAAAGATGGCCGAAACGGTGCTTTCGTTTCTTATTAAACCATATACTACAGTTTGTGATCTGAATTTTTCATGTATTCTTCGTTGAGAAAACTTCTGAATATTCTAAATTAGTTATCGCCCAAATATTTGTTCAGTGTTCTGTTCTTCTAATATATTATTGTTCCTCTGAGACGTTTTCATTAGTTTTATTCTGTTTGAACCCTTTTAAGATTACATACATTTTATTTTTATTGTCTTGCATCTCATAAAATTCTGCTGAGTAATTCAATTCGGTTTTTTTGTTGTTCATTTCCCGTTGTGCATTATGAGTTTTACACATTTACCGATTCCAAACTCCATTTCCACATTTTGCTTAAAAATATCTTCAGTTTTTGTTTTTGACAAATGTTTAAGCTGATTGAATTTGTATAATTTGTATAATGGTTCTGCAGCTCTATTTCAGTTTTGCAAAATATAGCTGAACGATATCATGGCCATAATAAATCGTAGTTGAGGCTAAAAATTTTCCCGGTTGATATTTCTTCTTATATTCATTTCGGTGTGAACATGTTTCATCGTTTCTATGCAATTAATTTCGATTCTTACCATTGTTTCATTAATGTTGACCATCTTAAAACGTTCAATAATCCGGTTATAAGTGGTTTAGTCTAACGTTTTCCTGTAGCCAATCTATCAATTCTTATTTATTTTTCATTTGACTTTTGTCAATATAAAGCAGGTCATCTAGTCTTTTGATTTTTTTTCATCATCTTTTCTGTGATGGTTGAGAAACATTATCAAGTAAATTCTTATAATGAATATTTATTATTACTTCTTATTTCCGCATCAAAGAGGCGATTGTCAATTACCTTTAGAGAAATTTATGAAACTTGGTTCAAGCTTCCAGTAAATTATCAAGATGAAATTGTCAGCAATAAGAACCACACAGTTCTGTTTTAAAACTGTATAAAAATTATACGGATAGTTTAAAAGTTAAAAGTTACATAGAAACATTGTGGTTATGTCAAAGTTTTACTTGAAAAACTGACAAAAAACTGTCAGTCTTTTTTATTGCAGTAATTTCTTAATGGACCTTGTTCTATCCTCTTTGAAATGTATCGTGTGTATGTGTGTGTTATTTTTTTCAATCCCTTTTAAACAAAAAAACAGCGATTCTCCATTCAATGAACTTAACTGGAAATTCTAATCAATACGATCAGTATTTTGCGTGATGTTAACAGAATTTAAATAGAAAAAGTCTTAGTTGTGTTTTCTTACGACAGAAATTCGATAAGTAACGATTTGGGGATAACAGAAGTCAATAAAGAGTAAAGTTGATCTATTTGAGTTTTGTTGGCTACACCAAAGATTTCAGTTTTGTGTATCAAAGACGCATTACTTTTCGTTATAAAAGAAGCCCTGGGTGATAATCAATCGGATTTTCGAGGCAGTTTTGAAAAACACAGAACGATAAAACTTAAATATGTATATGATATTTTTGTAACGCTCACATGTGACCAAAAAGAAGAAATAATTGACAGACAACTTACCAAAAGTATAAGTATTTCATTCCACCAGAATTTAATTCATTAACAGAAAATAAGACAAACTATAGATTTTTACGAGCCATAACACTACAGTCTTGCCTTGAACAATAACAAACTCGCTTTGAACAAAAAGAGTGTACCGGCCAAGCCAGTACTGAAGTCTTTCTCTCGCTGAAGTCTGTTTATCAAAGAAATCCACTTCCCTAACTGCACGATACCTCTATTTATACCATCTGTAGATTTGCAATTTTCGTTTACTAGCGATCGGTGTTCAAACCCTGATTTCTGACTTTATTCCTATATGACAGATATGAGTTAGAGTTGAGACAGAGTTGAGATCCACAGAGCCCTTCTGGGCAGCGACAGTGGACGGGTGACTCTCTGTAGCGGCGAGTTTGTATCTCTTCTAATCTCAGGTGATCTAATCTCATTTTTAGGACCCGTTCTTCAGACTACACGTGTACTACATTCATTTACAATTACATAGCCTTTTCCTCTCACATAAATGTGAATGCACGTCATGTAGTTTTTACATAAAACTTTATCTCAAACACAACCTCTCTCTCTCTCTCTCTCTCTCTCTCTCTCTCTCTCTCTCTCTCTCTCTCTCTCTCTCTCTCTCTCTTATGCTTCAATGACTGCTAGAAAACTTTATGCAGTCTGCATAATAATAAACACCTTCGCATCTTGATAATAAAGCGACAATTTCTCTATATAAATATATTGTCAATAAATATTTAATTGTTAACGGAGAGTTTTTCTTGTCTTTGAGTTGCCGGGACCCAGGCGACTTGCTCCAACAAACCAGCCCGACTGTCAGAAGAATTTACGGTTTGATTGTATCATTACCCAATACATTTGGTGCCACAGTTATCTGCTAATGTTCCCAAGTAGAGTAAAGGTACGTTGTAGTTGAATTGGTTGAATGGACACATTCTAATTGTGATGCTAATAGATTTGAGAAATGTTCCTTTAAACTGTTTTGAGAACGGTAAAGTGCTTCTCCCTCCGCTACTGCAGTACTATGAATTTCTTTACTTCAATCAATATACAAATTCTATTTCGATTCTGTACCTTGAAAGTGATCACCCATCACATAGTTAGATTATTAAAGCACCTGATGCTTCGCTATGCCAGATAATTTTCGCAATACATCAAAAGGCTCAATCGTATGAAAACATACAACTTTGTTAGAGTTACAAGAACAGAAAGGTGTACTCACAATATATCTTGTCTCGTCATTATAAACTTCACTTTTCTGACAGGAATAAGATATCAGGCGGTACAAGATATTTTACGTGTACTTAAAACGCCGTTGTGAAAACAAGCCGTCACAAAAATAATCATGTCTCATCCAAAACTCATCAAGATCTTATTTTAAAAAAGCCCATCAAGATCTTATAAAAACATATTGACCCAATGTGTTAATCTTATTTCCCAATGGTGAATTTAGATAGCACAATAATAAATACCTTCTTGAAGAGCACCAAACCTATGTTAGAAATTAGGTGACTAAGCAATTATTCCACCGCTATATAATTGGTATTTTAGTGTCATTCACAGTTCAGGGAAGGTTTTTTGACAATATTTAGTCGATGCATGTGTCAAGATTGAAGGATGTCGTTTACAGTTGGTAAGCAGTGAACTGAACAATGGACCGACCAGAACTTTGAACTGGAGTTCAAGTTATGCTTCCTCCTTCAATCACTCGAAAAGTAGTGATGTAAAACAAGATAATCTTTTACTAGCTCACATCTGTAATTCAAAATGCCAAGAATTTATAAACAACCTAAAAAAATAACTCTGCAGAAAATTAGTTAAACATAATTGCTAATGCGTGCAAAGCTAACTTTAATTATATAGAATAAAACAGCATATCTTCGAACTTGTATTTGTCAATATCAAAGAATTTCAGAGATGTGGTCTTCCTCATGGTCATATGCGAATTACTATTTGAGATGAGAATGAGATATCTAATTATATTTATTGATTAATTCCAGTGGAAATTCCAGAGGAAAAGGATGATTGAGAACTGCATGATCTTATTAAGAAATATTTTAAAACACGAACACTTTGACATTGACAGCATCTCCTTGAATGGAAAATGAACCCTCTTGAAAGACTACTAGAAAATGATGGAGCGTGAAAATATTCTGGATGAAACTTCCACCCTCAGAGTATAGACTTAGGATTATGGTCTATTGTCATTTTTGCCATTCACGTAGCATAGCTATGAAACAGATTTAAAATATGCTATGGCAACATGTTTTATTGCAGGCTGAAAATATAATGCCACATGAAACACATGATACACTTTATTGTGTCATGCCTTTCATTAAAATAAAACACATGATACAATGTGTTTCAAGAAAATGAACCAATTCTAAAAGAACTAGTTAATTGGAATCAACAGATTATCAATGAAGAAACATTGACTCTCTCAGTGCTTAAAAATAGTTCATTTCAGATATTTACTCAGTATAAAACTGCTGTGCGAGTGTTTGCGATGGAACATTGTCAATATTCCATGTAATACTTGAAATGTGTTTGTCATATTGGTTTTTTTTCCAAGAATTTTAAGATTTCCATCTTTCAGCCTTCTTTGTTGTTTACACACCAATATATCTAGCATGATAAAAACACGAGCATGATAACTCAACGAGGTTGGTTTAGTTAATTATTGGACTGATTTTTTATGTTGACAGAAAAATTACCGGTCAACGTTGAGCTTGAACCTATGTGAAGAGGTTCTGTTCATATTTGCCTTTCAGATCTGATTATACAAGGTAATCTTTGATTATTACTAATCTCTTTGGTCAAGTGTATACCGAAACTGGAACACAAGATCAAATTTCCATTAAACTTCAGAAAAATGTGGCAGAAAAGACTTATCATGAAAAAAGTTCTATCCCGGGAACAGGATTTTTGGTAATATAAGTCATTTCTGATTTGTTGGAAAACTCTGGAATATAAATCACATTCGATGGTTACTTTAGGAACTTAGGAAGATGTGGCAAAAGTGAGGAATCTATTATAATTTTGAATTCTTCTTGCTAAGTCTACTAAGTTTTCTCAGCAACTCCTATGCGTTGTCACTTTCACTACAGCAAGGAATAATGCACCCTAAAAATGCAATTCGAAATCATCTAAAATTCGGTGAGATTCGAACTTATGCCCCCATAACTTCGGGGATGCTGGTTTCTGCGTTCAACTCAGTTAAGATATCTGTATTAGCCATATTTAATCGTTTTGATACGCACTGTGCACGGTCAACTTAGGAGTATTTTCCGTTATGGTTAGGAGAGCTTGACTATTAAAAAATTCGTCGAAGATGAGTGAAATTTTTGATGGCAAGATTCTTGGATAATAATCGAGAAAATAATTTCTCGCATTACCTAACACTTAGAACTTGACTTCTATTGACATTAAATCCGTACTTGCTTCCGAAGCTTATTAGCCCTTTTTGAACCCATCTTTTATCTAAAACTCATTTTTATAATTCAAATCATTTCAAAAATTATTCAAATTAATATTAAATATTCCAGAAAAAAGTCTGCAAAAGTCAGAATACTAGTTGCTTTAGAAATATAACAGAAATATGGGAACTAAATTTTAGAAATCAAATATTTATTCATATATTTTTTCGCCTATTCAGCTTTATCCGATTAAATGAAATTGGTTTTGATAAACTAATTTGTTGATGTAAGTTCTCAATGAAAGGCATCTAATACTGGCTTTTAAAAGCTTTTAGATTTAAAAGTTATTTTAAAAAATATGTTTTATAATTATAATACTATATTATATGATTATATTACACTTGAGAGATTATTTTCCTTATATATCATAAGATATAAGGAAAAAAAAATCTCTCAAGAGTAATATAATTGCTGATTCACTGAATATATATAATGTATATAATATATTTATATAATATACCTGCAGTTTATCATTTATGGATATTATATAAAAACAATGATATATTAAGAATCATGATCGTTTTTTTATGATATTGGAAAATTAGATGATTTTTCTAAATATTGTCATTTTGACTTGTTTTGTACTTTGTGATTATGCCGGATCGAATTTATGATCGTTTTCATTTCTATGAGAACGTTAAGACGATCATCCGCTTTTAGTACCCTGCAGTATTCATATATTCTCTTTTTAAGAGATTTTGACGTTCCCAATATATTTAATTGAATATTAAGATAAAATATTACATTGATAGATATGTAGAGATATAAGAGATGTAATAAAACACACACCCTCACATATATATATATACATATATACATATATATATATAAGAATAGTTATCTGAAAAAAGAGGCCATAAATTAAATGTTAAAACACTGAGATCACATTGTGACCAACGCCGTTGCTGCATCACTGAATTTGTTCCGTAAGTTATAAATTTTATAGCTCTATAACCTGTCTAAATTGGAGTCAGTTCTCTAAGTAACAAATAAAACCTTGATTCTAAGATACAGCACTGTAATTTTTTAAAGTATTTACTCATATACATTTATAAAGACCTTGAAAGTCTTCAGTTTTTTTAACTGGAAATCTTTCTTTGTATTCATGTTTGTTTTTTTTTCATTTTCATTCTACTGTGTATATAATAAACATAGGTAAATTTACACGAGTCTATTAGACATATCTCGAAGACTCCCATTTTTGTAATCCCCTAACTCTATTTCGTCGTGTATATAATGCACTCTAAACATTTAATTCCATATAGTTATATATTTTAGAAGAACTTATACTGAAGGAGAAACTGGAAAAGATGGTTCAGACGTCTGCAGTAAGATCATAGTTTTTTCAGACACTCTTTAAATGATTTCATGATGATTTGATGTAAGATATCGGAACATCTTTCGAGGAATTACTTCAAACATAGAGATTTAGGGAGCGACTGCATAAAGATAGACTGTTATTGCATTATAAGATTGATGGCCATGAAAACTTGTCCGTGTTTAATATGAATATATTTATAATAATTAGTTATCGTTTAATGTAATTTTTTAATTGACAACTACAATTGTAAACTCATCTGGGATCCGAGTCATGGTATCTACCCGACGTAGAAAAGTACTTCACTTTGTTTTGCTTTGAGTCGAAATAATTTTATATAAGTCCATCATAAATGGTCACACCATCAGGCCTATCTTCATTGCAAACATGCATTGTCATCTCAGTACTCGCTTGTTATCATTATTACCCTGTTCTTTTCAAGTTGATATTTTTTCAAACACAAATATGGTTTCTTCAAGGCAACATATCGGCAGGAGAATTGAATAGCATTATAATTCACAGTAGAAGGACGCAAACAAGAAAAGTTACTTGCCTCTTCGAGAAGGTTGACCTTCTAGAGAGATAGCGATGAAAGCTTAAAAAGATTCCATTAGTGCTTGTTTCTGCAGAAAAATTAAATTGACACTCAAGCATCAGTAATGCTTTCCATAGTTTCTACTTTCTGGAGAAGAACCTACGTAAAACATTGCATTTCTTCTTTGTTTCTTTTACTTATCCGAAGTTGTTTGCAAATTAATTGTCAACCATTTGTGACTACATTTTTACGTTTTTATGAGTTTATTATATCAGCATAATCATTACAGCTAATTCAAGTGGTTAATAATAAAGTGACGGTAACCATTGATATTTAACAATATTAAGATATAATGCAAGTTTACATAGAAGACATGTGGATTGAATTGTAACTAAATTTTCTTGCAAATTCACTCTACTGGTTCCGAATAGTATCAGAAATGCACAGAGAGAGAGAGAGAGATATAATAAAAGACAGAGAGAAGTTTAACAATATTTCACTAGTTGGTGTATACGTCTATGTCTGGTAGGAAGTGCAGACTTGAATCGGTGAGTTGATAAAATAACAGACAAATGTTCAAAAGTCTCATCGACTTACTTAGTTTTTAAACTAATGATTATAATACTCTCTTTGTCAAAAATTTACATTTGTTAAAAACGCTGATATAAAAGTAACTAATATAACTAATATATATTTATCAATTATTTGTATTATCTTATCAACTAACCATTGTTTTGAGGAAATTTCCAGAAAGCTTTGTATGAAATAGGTTCAAGTGACAATTCAGAGATTTATCAATTTATTTTGTAGACAAGATTCAATAAAAAATCTATATCTCCAAATTATAGAGCAACCTATAAAACTAATTAGTGCAATTTAATTAAATTTGAATAATCTTAATTCATTGATTTTTGTTCTCGTTCGAAAATATCATTTCAGTACGATTACGATTTACTGCAATATGGCCTCCCACATTTTATTCATTGTTCTCTTTTTTTCTATACGATATAACGTTTTTCAGAGTTGAATAAGTATGCGTGAGAAAAAACCCGACAGTCTATCCAAGTTAAAACCCCAAATGTAAAAATTAATGTTGTTGCTCAAGTTAGTCTTGATCCGTCAATTACTTTGGGTTAACATTTCATCTGAGATGGGTCGTTGACAAAGCTAGTTGTAAATTCACGTCGGATTGAAAATTACCAGTCATAAGTCAAGTAAAAATGATATCTTCACTAAGAAATAGCGACAAAGCTCGGATAACAACAAATAAAGCGCTAATGATCACTTGGTAGGATTACAGGTTAAAAGTTGTTCAATAATTTCTCTCAACGAAATGATAGCTCTCTAACTTTATACTCTAATGAATAACGGCTTTCATTTCTCTTGGGTGTTATGCTACCGTTTCCTAACTTTTATAACAGTGACGAGAAATAGGTAGTCTGGCCTGAAACTATTATTTCTGCAAATTTCTTGGTTCTGGGTGCAATTTCTTAGATTCAAGAAAATTATTTCTTCTTTAAGTCATTTTCTAGTTGAGGAAAATCATGTTTTTTTTTTATTTTTATTCTGGTCTCGTCTCACTTCTCATGACAATCCAACACAAACTGACAGTCAGCGACTGCTTGAATTGCAGCAACGTCTATGCTTATATGGAATAGCCTTTCTGTTTGGTTTATGTCTGACACTCATGAGGTTCCAATCATCTTGAGTCTCCCACCGCCACCATGAGACGGGTCTTTATATACTTCAATTAATCAAGGTTTTTTTCTATTTGGTTCATGCGTGGCGATCATATATTCACAAGTTCCCATTGGTCAAGAGATATCCTACCGCCACCATGAGACGGGCCCGAAAATAGAGTAATCTAGGAATTCTCCAAACATACCCTAAATGATTAATAATAATTCCGGACAAAACAATGTTTTTTTCACTTCAGCTCCAAAAGACACCTCTTTACTGATCACAGGGGTTCGTAAAAACTAATTCTCATAGTATTGGCTATATCGCAGAAATTAATCTATCAACAAGTCCATGTGACATTAAAAAAGTATGTTTTTAATCAACCCCTGGGATACTCAAAGTCAGTTTTTAACAAGGGCATTTTTCAAGCTGATTTTAACTCAGAATTTTCTCAGAGATTGCTTGCACAATGAAGGCAAAAGAACTAGTCTATCCTACTATTTACTCATAGCTGGGATATAACTGATAGATTCATGCCTTTCTCGAGAGCATTAGAGTGAAGTGAAACGCAAACAGGATTTGAACTCGAGTTACCGATTCAGTTTCCAACCGATTCAGTTTAACGATTACGCTAAAAGCAACTCCATAAAGAATTCATGCATCTTCCATCGAGTTTCTAGCAGGGTAGTTAAATTATCCTTATTTGTTTTGTAGATTCACTGACATAATTTTTTTCTTTTTGTGATAAGGTTAACAATGGCGAAATGAAATGTCTGGTCCTGAAATATCCGGACCTTTTTGACATCTCTCCAAAATTATAAATCATATTACAATATTTATCGAAATAATTTTCTCTCTGGGAACTCATGTATGTTTTTCAAAAACAATATTTTGCAGCTAATTTTACCTTATTCATCAAAAACAACCAATTTTAGAAAAGCAAATGATGTTTCATCAATTTTATTGTATAGCAGAGAAAGACAACAACGCAGATGCCTGAAAATATAATTTACTTCTTTTCTTTTCCTTTTATTATCCGAAATGTACGTATGGGTAGAGTAAGAAAGAGTTGGAGATGGACGAGACGCACACACACAGGGGCAACAGTGCAGTTTTTCTTTTAAACCTCTCTGCTTTTCTGCTTCGTTCTGCCTGGGTCGAAATCTTCCTTGGTTTATATAATTTCCGGACGACCACGTAATTAACGCAGCATTTCCACTGAGGCATCTGCGTTCTGTTTACTTTAGAAAATAGGTCTATTTCATGTTATATTAACCGCACAATTTACGGGGCATGTCAAAAAAAAGTCTTCAAGTCAGTATTCATCATTTTCAGTCACTTGTATCAGCTGCCACCTATCTTCATTGTGAATTTTCTCACTGTACCATTTCTATGCCAAATTATGTAGTTCTATACTTAACCGATCAGTTGACAGACACACAAAAACTTCCCAAATATGAAATGAAATATCATTTTACCCCTTGATAACATAAACTATTACATGAAATGTCTAAACAGTAATACCTTTAGCATTGTTCCATTTATTATTATCTTGATATGAGTAATCTCTAAACATTCTCATAGAATCATTAAAATTTACAATCTATGTTTAAAGCTACGTCTTGTAATAATAATCTAACTCTTTTATTTTGAAAAATCTGAATAGTCGAACGTGTTAGCGGATCGGCTTAATACAACGTTCCATGTTCGTCATTATGTGTTTAGTTTTATTCAAATAAATTCAAAAGATAGATTCTGATTGTGAAAACTGTCATTTCAATATATTGTTATTTTTTTCTAACTTTAATGATTGAATAAAATATACATTTTTTAAACTATAATTTGTTAAAAAACTGATTGTTGCGTTAAAAATCACCAGAGCAAACTCAGTTGTATTAGTCACTTAGATGAATAACTTTTACGTAACGAAAGTGTTGAACTTTCAAAACAAATGCAAGAGATAGTAAAACGGAATGCAAGAGATAGTAAAACAAGCGAAATGAACCATCACTAAACGGCTGTTTTCTGAATGTATATATGTGTGTATAATGAAAGTACACTGATATGAACTTCTGGAGAACCAAATTATTGAAATAAGTGAAAGCAGCACTCGACCAAAATGACTGATACTTACACAGGATAATTTAAGAGTGTATATTTCTTAGTTTTCCAAATAAAAATTATGTTAATGCTTGTCCTTGACTTTCAACAACAACAACCATAATTATAACAATAATAATAGTCATAACACGAAAGCCAAAAATAGGCAAAAGAATAGCCAGTGGAACATGAGTGATGAAAAAGATTAAACGATTTCTCACATAAATGAATGTAGTAAACTAGTTCAAAAGTAGTATAAGACTAAACACGACTGGATGGGGAAGGTTATCTACAGTGCAAAAATCGAAATTTGAGATACAATCAAATCACAGAATTCTGGCCAGTGTAGTTGCTGTATAATGGATTTTGCCATTCCTGCGGACCACTGAGTAAAATCAAAGAAAGCGAAAAGAGGGATAAGCTCATAAAGCTTACATGAGAACTAAGAAATCTGTGGAACATGAGTGTGACGATGATACCAGTTGTAATTTGTGCTCTTGAAACGATCCCCCAAAATCTTGGAAAAGGTATTGCAAGAATTGAAAATCATTGGAAAAATCAAAACCATCCAGACTAAAACATTGTTGAGATCAGCCGGAATACTGAGAAGAGTCCTGGAGACCTGAGGTGACTAACACTGGTGTAAAAAATGGCAAGGTGTGAACAAAGTCGTGTTTAATTCTGTTATTTGCTTTTGGTCGAAGTGTCTAATTTTAAAAGTTTAAAAAAGCTTTAAATGCTGTTAAGGTAGCATATGAAGTAGAAAGTGGGAGGGGGGGCTAGGAATGTGACAAAAATCGGGAAAAAGGAAAGAGAGAAAAGAAATTTAGCCCTATGACGAAAACTCAGGATGAAATAACGGTTAGAGGAGTCCTACATCGAAGACGGAGGTTCGTTGGAATATCAACAGATGAAAGGCAATACGAAGTTGAACAATTTCTAGGGGAATGAAAGATAAAAAAATGATCAGCTTAAATACACAGTTTAATTGTCAAAAACATTTCCATTTCAAACTATTCAAGCAGTTATATGTAACAATTCAGTTAAGTGTAAATACAGTTTTAATGTCGAAAAACAGTTCTATTTCAAATAATTCAGTTAAGCATAAGCACGCAGTTTAAATGTAAGTACGGTTTAATTATCAAAAACATCTATTTCAAGCCATTCAGTTTACTCAAACAATTCAGTTTAGCATAAGTATGCTGTTAGTTCTATTTAACCCATAGATAGGGCCCTATCAGGTACTACCACTCCGGGCCAGAGTGGACCTGGGAGCAATGGCAATGAAGGGGTACTCTGCATTCCCCAAAGGTCCAGCACTGTTGGAACCTCACCATCAGATTGTTTAGTGTCATATCCAGGACACTCGTTAGGGGGGGTCTTACCCCTCTGCAGAGGTGCAGTCTGTGTATTCTACAGCCCCAGCCGACTGGGCAATACACAGAGTTAAATGTCAAACAGTTTTATTTCAGATAATTCAGTTCAGCATAAGTACACAGTTTAGACGTCAAAAACAGTTCTATTTCGAGCAATTCAGTTCAGCACTAGTACGCAGTTCCAATGTCAAAACAGTTCTATTTTAAACAATTCAGTTTAGCATAAATACGCAGTTTAAATGCAAAAATCAGTATAGTGAAAGAAGCCCGGTTTAGTTCTATTTTACCCATAGATAGGATCCTTATCAGGTGCTACCACACCAGGCTAGAGTGGACCTGGGAGCGATGGCAATGAAAGAACCTCACCATCATTGCTAGAACCTCACCTCATTGCTGGAACCTCACCATCAGATTGTTTAGTGTCATATCCAGGACACTCGTTAAGGGGGGGGTCTTACCCCTCTGCTGAGAAGCAGTCGGTGTATTCTAAAAGAAAAGAAGAAACCCGCCTAACAGAAGAAAAACAAAAAAAGATGGTTAGATAAAAAGAAATTATGAAAAAATATATAGGAAACCAACAAACAAAAAGTATATTTATATAGAAACGACGGTAATTATGATAAAAGAAAAATAATTCTATAAGGTATAAAATAGTTGAAAAAAAATCGAACAACTCAGAATTTAAAAAAGAACAAAACAAAAAAAAACAAAGTTTTTAGTATTTAAGAAAAAGAAAAGGAAAATAGAAAGAGAGACAGTTGATACACACAGACTTTGCATTTTTGCATGAGAAATTATTATAATTCAATTCACAATACAATTCCTCTACTTAAAAAAAACGAAAAAGTACATCTATATCCTTGCCCTTGAGGTAATAATAATTACGCGGATGCGTATTTCCAATCCTCTTGGGAAGACGCGCAAAGAGTCCGGATGTAACTTGCAAGACACATTCAGGTTAATCAGCCGCGCAATTACCATGACTAGTTAATTTGGTAACACTGTTCAGAGTTTCGGCTCTGTATTCTGAGGTCGCTGGTTCGCGCTCCAGAAGTGGAGATCACGTAATACGCTGCTGATAAAACCTAAAAAAGGCGAAACAGCTCAGACATTTTTGATCGGAAGCAGAGACGATATGAAGTTATTCCTCCAACCCGAGGAGCGCTAAAGCAACATATGAAGCGTGCTGGCAATCAGTCAACCAGAAAGGCAGACTTCTGCCAACTGGGGCTGGATCAAGACTGGTGATCTGTGGTAGATTGTCTGAACAGAGCTCCCACCCATTACAGAAAGTTGCATGCAACTGACCAAGTCAGAATGCTGTGGTCGATGCAAATGCTACTGCTTTGGTATGACCTGCACATCAGTGTGCAGCTGCAGATGCGAGGTTTCATCATCATCATGTCGTGCAGCTAGCACGGATATCCCTGACCCTCTCTCTCCACGTCTCCCTATCATTCATCGCCTCTGGCAGGTCTTCAGGATTACATCCCGTATCATCACATAGCTGCTGTATGTATGTTCGAGCCGGCCGTCCTGCTTTTGATTGGCCATATGCGGGGGTCCACAGGAGTACATCACTTACGATCTCGTCCTTGCTTCTCCAGCAGTGTCCGGCATGTCTGGTTCGTCTAGCTTGTATAGTTTTCGTGATAGGTGGTAGGTGACCGTATAGTTGGTGCCTTGTGGGGTGTTGCTGCCAGGACTTGTTCAATATTGCTCTTAACATTCTTGTATAACTGCCGTCTAGCTTCTTCTCCAACCGTTTAGTCAGCGTCCAAGTAGTGCATCCATATAGCAGTATCGACACGACCGCAGCCTGGAAGAAACTGCGTTTCATTTTATCGGTCAGGTTTGATTTCCATATGATCGAAAGCCTATCGATAGCTGTCCACACCTTCATTAGCCGTGTGTCGATGTCTTTTTCGGTTGATGAGACGCTGCTTCCTAGGTAGGTGAATTTGTCAACCAGTTTCAGAGAGGTTCCGTCTAGTGTGGAGATGTCGCCTTTCTGATTAAAGCACATAAATTCAGTTTGGTGTGCATTAACATGGAGTCCAATGCTTGAAGCGGCTCGTTCCAAACTATGCAGTAGTGTTTCGGCTTTGTTGGGTGTATTGACCAGTAGCGCTATGTCATCGGCATAGTCGGCGTCGGTAATTGTTTCTGCTTCTTTTCTTTGTCAGCACGAAGCCGTTTTCCCTAATGTTATCGATCGATGTCCTAAGTACATAGTCTAGACAGATGATAAAGAGGTATGGGGCTAGCGTGTCCCCTTGTAGTACTCCTGCTACAATGTCGAAGTATTCTGTGTCTCCATCCGGTGAACGCACTTTCACTTTGGTGTTTCTGTAGAGAGGTTTGAGTGTGGGTCATGGTTATTTTTCAATGGCTGTTTTTATTCTCATCTATAGAAGCCACTCTTATAGATGAGCAGCAGTAGTTCCCCGATCGAACTGACAATCCTGAGCGTTAAGCTTCAGGGTTCACACGTCCATCATGCTGCTTCTTATGTGTAAATGAAAAAAAAGCGCGGTGCTTCCTTTTCCTTTAAGTTTTAACTTAGTTAAAGTCCAATTGACTATTCTTATATCATAATATTCCCCCCACCCCGTAGATTTCCTATTGCCAGATTGTTGATTTTCTATTGAACCGGTGCTAATACTTCCTAATATGAGAATGGAGACATTTTAATACTTTCAGTCCAGATCGAACACAGATTTCCTCAGTTATAGAAAAGTGACAAGTGCTAGATATGGGGATAGGGGACTAAATTTTAAAACGAATCTATTTTGTCGTCTCAAAAATATTCACCTGGAATAAACTTTGGCCAATTAGAAAGTCTACATTTAAATGCAAATGTTAAGCAGATGATTTTACAAGACACGAAAATCAATGATTTAAATAGTTACCAAAGATTTACCTTTGAGATATGTTCCTTCTAAAATTTTCTAATGACCTCGGACGACTATGTCATTAATATATATATTTCAACGCTTCGACAGCACGTGTATGTTCTAGAATTCCTATTCTAGATTTCGACTTTTGGGGGTGGGAGAAGGCTTAAACGTTAATCTTTTCGGCGGGGGGTTGTACAATTAATTAAAATTTACTTGGTTTTTAGTTTTTAAATAGTTCATGTTTGGCTGCCGAGTTGTTGTTGGGGGTGCTAATTATACTCATCCATGACAATTGGTGGTAAATTTAGATATGCTTTATTATAGTAATCCAAGACAATATGTGGAAAAAAGTATAGGCATACAGCTTATATGTATATCAAATATTACGTGGGACTGATGGTGCCAATGATACGGGTACTTGTTACCAAAATTATGATTCTGAGACTGATATTATGGCACAAGAAAGCTAGTTCCAAATTTGGAACTGTGTAGTGAAAAACGTTGTGAAAAATATATGATTAGTCACCAAGATAATTTAAATAGGACAAGTCTTTACAATTCTATTGATTTCAATATATTCGATGGCGGCTACCTTGAAAAATGGCCACCATCTTAAATTTTTAGATAGCAAACGGGTTTTATAAAAAGAGCAATCTCCAATGAGTATTTTTGCCAATTTTCATGCTTATTTCCAGAAATGAAATATTCTCCTGAAATGTTGCTGTTATCTGCTCCACTCTACCTGAAAGTAGGAGGTAGGGAATGCTCAAAAGCATACAAACAACCGGGTGGCAAGGAAACAAAACTATTTTGGACAAAATATAGCAACGAGGAGAAACATAAAAGAAAAGCCCAATAGATGTGCAAAATGGGAAAAGAGTTATAAAGAAGCAAACAAGGAGCAACACTCAAAAAAGTTCCATTTTGGATAACGCCTGGCTATAATGGCGTACATGGATACTTCTATCCATGAGAGATTTGCCATAGAAATGAACTGATGCTCTCAAGTAACAAACATACCCGAATAGATGGCAAAAGAAAAGACGACCCTGATCCAAAAGAACCCACAAAAAGGAACCGATAGCAAAAACTACAAAACCATAACGTGCCTAACGATGATGTAGAAAATACTGACTGCACAAATAAGGGAGGAAATCTTTGATTCGCTATATAGCCGTGGACTATTCCCCGAAGAACAGAAAGGATGCCGAAAAGGGACCAGAGCAACAGGAGAGCTACTATACATTAATCAACACATCCTCAAAATAGAACGACAAATTCTTGCTATGGCGTGGATTGACTACAAAAAAGCATATATAGTCCTGCAAAGATGGATAATAGATAGTCTCAAAATGTACAAGATATCCGATGACGTCATGAAGTTTATCGAAAGTACCATGAGAAACTGGAGAGTGGAACTAACAGCAGAAGGAAAAAGCTTGGTCGAGGTGAAAATGCAGAGAGGGATCTTCCGAAAGATGCACTGTGATTATTACAATTTGTAACAGCGATTATACCACTGAATCACATACTCAAAAATGCACTGGCAGAAACAAACTCCACAAATCGCAAGAATCAACCACCTAATGTACAGGGACGACATCAAACTGTTTGCCAAAAATGAAAAAGAATTGGAAACCCTAACAGAGGCAGTATGAATATACAATGAAGATATAGGGATAGAATTTAGCATAGAAAATGAGCCATACTAATAATGAAAAGCGGAAAACAAATGACGGAAGAAATAGAACTACTACAAATACTTGGGAATATTGTAAGCGAACACCATCAAACAAGCGGAGATGAAAGAAAACATTTTTTTTAAATACTTCGAGAGAACGAGAAAACTGCTCGAAACCAAACTATGTAGCACAAATCTCATCACAGTGTTAAATACCTGGGCTGCCTCCTCAGGACCATTTTTAAAGTGGACCAGAGAAGAATTTCAATAAATGAACCTGAGAACAAGAAAACTCATGACAATGCATAAGGCCTTACATCCCAGAGCTGGCGTAGAAAGACCGTACGTGTTAAGAAAAGAAAGAGGAAGAGGATTTTCCAGCATTCATCGATACAACGACTAGAAGACTATATAAAAAAGCACGGAGGAAGGCTTATTACAGCCACCAGAACACAAGCATCAATAGAACAAAAATTACCAGAAAACAAAAATCAGAAGAAAACAATTCTATGGACACTTCAAGCGACAAACAAGCGAAATTTCACATGAGAAATCTTGGATATAGCTAACAAAGAGGAACCTTAAGAAACTGAATCTCTTCTGATAGTACCCCAAAACAACGCTATAATGACTATGTCAAAGCAAAAATTGAGAAGACACAATAAAATAGCCGATGTAGATTATGTGGTGATAGAGAGGAAACAATCAATCACATAATAAGCGAATGCAGTAAGTTTGTGCATAGATTATAAACTAAACACGACTTGGTGGGGAAGGTGATCCACAGGGAATTAAGCAAGAAGTTTAAATCTGACCAGGCCAACAAATGGTATATGCATAACCCAGAATCTGTCCTAGAAAATGAAATGTACAAACTTTTCAGGGATTTCGTAATACAAACGGATCACCTAATCTCGGCCAGACGACAAAACCTAGTAATAGTCATAAAAAAAAATACAGAGAAATTAACGAAGAGTGGACTTTTCCGTCCCAGTAGATCACAGGATAAAACTGAAGGAAAGTGAAAAGAGAGATAAGTACATAGACCTTGCTAGAGAATTGGAAAAACTATGGAACATGAAAGTGGCAATGATACCAGTTGTAATTGGTGCGGTACAGGGACTAGAGGACTTGGAAATAAGAGGACGAGTAGAGACCATCCAAACTACAACATTGTTGAGATCGGTCAGAATACTAAGAAGAGACCTGGAGATTTGAGGAGACTTGCTGTCACTCAGACTCCAGTGGAAAACCATCAGCTAATGCTGTTGTGAATAACACTCAAATTAGTAAAATAATAATAATAACATCAACGACAAAATTCATTTATCAATGAATTATGGAGTGATTTAAAAGTAACTCCTTACTTGAATTTTTCTCATTCAATCAAATATTTTCGAGTTTTTGAAATCTTCTTGTCATATTAAAAAATATTTATCATGATTGAATGGTTAAGTTGACAAAATTTTTTTTTTTATAAATTCCCGGTTTTTTTGTCATTTTGTTGTTGTTGTTGTTTTGTTTTTGTTTGTTTTGTTTTTTTCTTTTATACCATCATTGTAAAATATCCTCTAAACAATTAGTGAGAAATATCAAATGTATATGGTATTTTCAATGTTTTTGAATAAATCAAATGGATTCAAACATTTTCAGGACTTTTAAAAATACATGTACATTTACTAACAATGAAATGAACCACATATCATAAACAGAAAGTAATGTATCTAATGAAGGAAAGGTAGAAAGTGCTCCCTATATCACAAAAAAACTGGTTGTTCAGAAAAAAAAACATCTCCCAAACTGACAAATCACAGTTTCGAAGTATAGTGCAAAAAGTGTGGCTTCAAGAAGTAGATATAAACCACGAGATTCAAAGGAAAGAATTCATACAAAAAGACCTAAATAAAAATTATGAAGGAAATCAAAAACAATTTCCTCCTCCAAAGTTCAGCACCTAATATGATTCAAATCATTACACGCAAAGATATTAGCTAATGTGTCTTTTTTAGTTTTACCAAAATGGGAACTGCCTTCTGAAAATTGTATGTTAAAACTCAGTTAAATATAGAATCTCCAAACATGCCAACTTTTGTGGGTTATTTAATGCCAAATCCTGTTTATATATATATATATATATATATATATATATATATATATATATATATATATATATATATATATATATAATGTGTGGGTGAAGTAACTTTATTTTTAAATGAATTGATAGAGCTCATTTGTTTGCACCCAGTTTTACATATTGCTTTCTAACACGAATAAGTCTAATTAATATTATTTTTGTTTTAACACTGTCCATCATCATCATCTTGTCGTGCCACCAGCATGGATATCCCTGACCCTCTCTCGCCACTCCTCCCTATCGTTCATCGCTTCTGGCTGGTCCTCAGGGCTACATCCCGTATCCTCACAGAGCTGCTGTATGTAGGTTCGAGCTACTTTTTCTCGGTCATGTGAAGGGGTGTATAGGGGAGAACAGTTAAATGGTTACAAATATTTTTATCTAATACAAATAATTATTTTTAATCATAATCCTGTTAAATGATTTCAAGAATTCCTATCACTAATAAATCTGTTTAATAATAACCATTATTTGCTCACAATTAAATGATTTCAAATATTGCAATTTAATATTAATAATTCTACTTATCTAGTATTCCTATGTGATATAAATAATCTGAACACTACTGTATGATTTCAAATAACTAATAATAATAATCCTTCGTAAATGATTGAACAGTTCTATTTGACCCATAGATGGGGGCCCAGCACATACTACCAATACGAGTCAGTGGACTCGGGAGTAATTGTTGTGATGTGTTATTCAGCATTCTCCAAAGCTCCCGGGCTGAAGCCTCACCATGAGATGGTTTAGTATCATACTCAGGAGATCGGTTGGGAGATCTTACCTCTCTGCAGAGATAAAGTTGACCTATTCTTAAGCCCCAGTCGACAGGGCCGGTGATCATTTGGAATAGTGTGATCACTTAAATCAAAATGACCGCTCGCTTTGTCAATAATACCAGATTGAAAAGGATAAGCCAGAATCCACTAATTCCTTTGACTGGTGATGAATTAAGTTTTCTAAAGACCAGAGCAATGGATGTTATCTCTGGTCTTTTATCTTTTTTTTCTTTGCTTTATCAAGGCATAAACAGATTATAAAAGAAATCACAAAATACACCAATCAATGTACACAATGATCTACAAGGAGGAGGATAAATTACATTCTGTAATGTAGGCAAAATGCATTTCTGACACCCCTATTTGTTTACTATCCTGAATAAGCATCAGACGAGGCTGAAGTGTTATATATATATATATATATATATATATATATATATATATATATATATATATATATCGTAATACGAAATGTACATTTATCAAGTTTTTAGTGATTATTTCCGAAGTATTGTTTTCAATTCCTTTTGGAATAAAAGGTAGTACTAACGATATTCCAGCTGGTGATAGTCACCATGTTTAATGGGCTTGACTTTGCAAAAGCATCTCAAGATTACATATTTATAAAAGATAAAACCTGAGAACATGCAAGACATGTAAAGGAAGTTTTCAAAAAAATAAAAGGGTTTGGATCTAAGCTGAGTATTGAAAAATTCAATTTCTTTTTACTAAAAACCAAGTATTTGAGACATCATAGACGAAAAAGGTAGGAGGCCTGATCCTAGTCGTGCGAACGTAATAAAAAACATGCCCGCTCTAACAAATGTATCGTCCATACAACCATTCTGGGGGTTAGCTAATTATTATAGCAAACACATTCCAAATATGCACTTATAAAGAACACTTTTAAACAAACTTCTGTAAAAGACGTAAAATAGACCTGGTCGGCCGATTGTTAAAAGGCTTTCGATAACTTAAAAACAGCATTGATCTCGGACCTAACACTCACGCATTACGGCTCTAATAAGGAGATTTATTTGGCAAACGATGCTAGTAATCTAGGCTTAGGGGCTGTACTCTTACACATGTTTTGAGGACTTTGCTCCCGGTAGAAATTAATTATTCAAAAATTGAAAAAGAGGGTTAGGCCTGATATTTGGTGTTAAGAAATTCCACAAATACATACATGGAAGAGAGATCGCTCTTCAAACTGACCACCGCCCACTACTGACCATATTCGGCTCGAAAAAATGAATTCCTACACATTCAGCAAATTACCTGCAAAGATGAAGAACCTTCTTGTTAAATTACTCTTTTTCAAAATGAAGTTTTTGCCATCTAAGAAAATACCACACGTTGATGGTCTATCCGGATTGATCCCAAAAATAAGAGAACCATTAGAAGAGACAATTATTGTTTCACTCAATTCCCAAATGGATATAAAAATGTTCTGTATAACACAATAAAAGAACTACCATTTACTTTGGAAGAAATAAGTTTCAAAGCAAAATTTGACTTCAAAGATATCTGTGGTATCAGTACCACTTGATTATATATATATATATATATATATATATATATATATATATATAACGAGTATGCGCCTGAAAAAGAAATTATATCAGCAGGTGCCATCTGATTTGTCTGCCTGACCTTGTGACTCTATGAGTTTATATCAGTATGGTGATAAGAAGTTCAGGTGTTTGTAAGACTGAACTTCCAAACAGGTATCTTCCTGGTATGCTGGTTTTGACCTGTCCAAATTAAATGTTTTGTGCGTTTTTGCTTACCTTTACTCAGAAGAAATTTTTAATCTCTGGATTACAAATTATCACAGTCCTCTGTACGCTAGCTGAAGGGTACAGGACTTTGCCTGCTCTCTGATTAACATTCGTGTACATGATTTCATCAGAGCGGTGATATATAATGGATTCAAGTATCTTGAAGATGACTCACGTGCTAGGTTTGACATCCACTCGATTATCATGAAATTATATGATATCCAGTGTCTTCCGTAGTGGATCCACGAAAAATTGTTTGGGCCAGCAGAATGGAGTGCTGAATAACAATTTATGTTTCCTGTGATCGCAGCTCTTACCCCGAGTAAGATCAGTAGATTTTCTATCCCGTTCTCTCAATGCAGAGGATTTCTTAAGACGGACTTTACAGTGAGATAGTATCGTTTTACAAGTCCGTTTGACTGAGGATGATATGCCGTAGTACGAATCTTTTTACAAACCAGAAGCTTAGATAGATTTTTTTTACAATTATGTCTAAATCTGTCTTCCCTGATCCCTCGTGATAACAGCTAGTACAGTAAATCACGAGATCCACCTAGACGCGAAAGTATTTACAGAGATGTTTGCTGTAAATGATCTATAGACAGGACTTCACTTCAACAAAAGAATCTGTCAATGCATATTATGTCCAAAGGGGCATTTTTGAAACTGTCGTCCTGGCATCTACTAAGAGACACAGTTCGTGGTCTGTATAAATGTGTGATAGAGTAGTGGCATTTGGTCACAGAAACTCAACTGTATCGAATTCTGTTACAGACGTTTCCTTTAATGTAATATTGCAGTTTTTAACATTTGTTAGCCTATTGATTAATGGTAATAATACCTGTGCACAATTAGGTAAGAATCTATGGTAAAATTCACAAACCCTAAAAATTGACACAATTGCTTCGTCTTGGTGGGAACTGAGAAATATTGTATGGATTTGAATTCATCTGATGATGTAGAAATACAGTCTTCTGATTTGTGGTGTTCCAAGAAATCAGTTTCAAGCGAGTCAAAAACACACTTGATCGAGTTTATTGCAACACTGTGTTTATCAAAACATTCAAACACCTGCCAGATATGACTGATGGGATCTTGAATATTTTAGCAGGCAATAAACACATCTTGACTCATGCACATATGAATGGAAGGCATATAAAACCTGGTAAATTCATATTTTGTAATGTCTGAGCTGCATTGCGTAGCCCAAATGGAAACCGCACAAATTCGTATAATCCAAACGACGTAAAAGCAGCTGATTTGGTGATACGCTCCAGCTCTACTGATATGCACGGATTTTCGAGCTTGGTAGAAGACTTATTACCTTGAGCTACAGCTGTAATATTCTGCAGATGGTATACTGCAGTATATATCTGGCTTGGTAAACAGAATTAAAAGCTATGTATTCTCCACACGTACGCCAAGCGCTGGAGCTTTTTGACTCGGTGCAGAACTACTAACCGTTTGCAACTTGATGAGTGAATGCAACCAAGAGTCATCATCTGCTTAAATTCTTATTTAGCAGCTTTTAGCTTGTCGAGTGTAAAACTTCTGAATTTGCAGTGCATCAGTTGGCCTCTAGTTTCAGTGTTATGTGACAGAATGCGGCAGTCTTTCTTATCGAAGGTATAGTGATGGTGGCTAGTTGGCGTGTGCCATTGTTGGGCATAATAGAGTGACAGACTGGATTGCACCACATGACTTGAGGTGCGTCTCAGGATCCATTAAATTGTGTTTATTCAAGTCGATAACAAAAGTAACTTTGTACGAGATGTCTGCACTCAGTATTGCGTTATTTACGCTGGCTATGATAAAAAGATGGATATTCCTTCTACGCAGTCTCATGTTGAGTTGTAGACACTTTTTACCGTATGTGTGATTTAAAGATCTATTCACGACTGGCTGCGTAAACTTAAATGAACTCTGGTTTTTATCAGCAGTGGTGGCCGGAATAAAATACCTGTGCACCACAGTCCGCGAGGAAGATTTTTTGTAAGGGAGCTTTTCTAGCCCAAATAATTGGCAGCTCGACAACAAGAAATTACAGAAGGTAGGATGCTGATTCCACCAGTAGGCATATTCGTTTCGCTGTCGTATACAGTGGTATACACAAGGTAGCCAATGAATCGAATCACTTCTTTACAACTGATTGCATTAGTGAATCGCCCCTTTGAACCGTTCGAGGAATGACTCCGGTTCGGCCTCCACTGGAAGGTGAGTCATTATACTTCGTCTGCCAGGTTATCTATGTATGCCTCCAACTTTTGGAGACTAGCTTCCTTCTGAACAGAGGCCACACTTATCTGGCTGGACGATATGTCCCTAAGGTGATCAGCAACTGTAGCCAGTTTCTCCAGCAGAAATGTTTCATCAAGTAACACTATTGCGACATTGTAATTGGTTGGAATTCTGTGCAAGAATATATGGCGCACGATACTCTCGTCTACACTGCCTACAGTTTTTGCTGACATCTCAGGAAGTAGTATCTCCTAATACTTTTTTATCAAGCACTCGGGAAATGCGTTTGTGATTCGAGATTGCCGAGCATGTTATTTCGTTGTCTCTTAGATAATCATATGGCTTGTCTTCTGGGGGGGGATAATGAGAATGGCTCTAACCTCAGAGATTATGGAAACATTTTGAGCTGTAACGCCATGCAGTTTAACGTAAACATCCTAGCAGGTTATTTTACTCATACACCAGTATTTTGTTCCGCGGGCAGACATATGTAAAAATATATAAGGAGCATTAGTCGGCTGTATGACTGATTGCCTTAATTGAGATAAGTTTACTACTGCAAGTGGGAGGAACTAGCAGAAGTGGTGAGGATCCATAAATTGAGGAAAGCCAATCACGGCGTTAGGTGCGAATCATGACTGACGAATAAAGAAGGTGGACATATTGGATTGGCACTCGTGAACCGTAATAAATACGAAAAAACATTTTTTCTGATTCTGCGAGAGAGAGAGAGAGAGAGAGAGAGAGAGAGAGAGAGAGAGAGGAGAGAAGTGATAGAGAGATACGTTAGATAAACGGCTCATAAAAACGTCTAAATGTCTATCACATCGGTAAGTCACCAATCTGTTGGATTAAATTTATCAGCTCGATGAGTCAATAATTGACAACAAACAAATGAAAACGAAAAAAATCATTCTTCAGTATTAATGAATCATTTATTTATGCAACATGTTAAACAACCAACAACAAATACAAATAGTTCTCCGTGTACTTACACTGGATATGTTTCTTTGCAGATCAATAAGTCTTTCGTTGTGTCCATCATCCGAGCACTGTTATACGCCTCGTCTCTCTGATAGTTCCTATGCGAGTATGTTTTCTATCAATTGGTTACCTGACCTGCTTTCCGGCAGCAATATGCCTTAGCTACTGCCTGTATGTTCCCACATATCCAAATATTTCATTAATGCGAAGAGCGAGTTTATTGATTAATTTCATGATAATCTAATGTCATTTTCGCTGTCTTTAACTCTGTCTGTCTATCAGTTTCTGTCAGTCATTTTTTTCCTTGAGTCTCTCTCTCTCTCTCTCTCTCTCTCTCTCTCTCTCTCTCTCTCATATAGCTGTAAATGAAATTATTGGTAAAATGTCAGTTAAAAGTATTAATTAGAAAACGATAATTTTTCATGTATAAATGATTGGTGTTAAATAAAGATAAATAAGATATTTGTATTTACTTATTTCCAGAGACAATGAAATGATTTCACTTGCTCACACCCTAAAGCAAAGCATATATTTGGTTCATTGCGAAAACTCCAAAAACTAATGTTAAAATCAGCTTATTTTGTAATATTTTTGCAACATGAGACAATATTTGGCAGCCCTAGATACTTTTGTCGAAGTCGAAAAGATGACCAACTACAACTGACTTTGACATGCTAATCTTGCCTGATACTCTCCAAGTGCTTATTGCTGGAAGCACAGCATCGGAATCCATACTTTTGGATAACTTGAATTTACCTGATTATCGAGCAAAATTTCTTCAACTATTTGGGTACTTTACGGCGATTAACTGCGACTTCATTTTTTGCAAAATGTTTTTGGTTGCTTCCGCAACAAGTTCGAATTCGTAAGGCATAATTAAGGCGAATTAGACTATGTTGCAATGCACAACGAGTCAGTGTAACAATTACCACGATACTTCCAACCACAATGGGTACCCTCCACGGCTTGAACTGCTTGGTCAAGTGATATATGCACCACAAACTAGCACATACCAAAATATTAAAAAACTTTTGACTTAGCCTAGCAATATTATTGGAGCGTAAAAATCAGGCAGTGGATATTATATCATATCTAAACAATTTATTATCACAAAATTGAAGTCCAAAAGATAAAAGACTTACAAGTAAACCTGAACGTGTTAGGGAGAAACTGTTAATCGGATGAAGACATAACCTTCTAACAACTGTGAAAAATAAGACAAATATTGCAACTAAGAATTTATGAAAGACAGTGGAGCGAAAGTAAAAAAAATACTATTACAAACGCGTTTCAGAGAGCAGCCCTACGAGTATGTCGACCTCGTAAGACCCTTCTTCTATAGCCGATCTCAAAGAATATTATATGGTTAGATGAGACAAAATATAGGAGTAATAATGAAAACAAATTAGATTATATCAAGGGGAGATTTTCAATCAAAAGAATACCGTTCCTGTAACAAATCATTGAGTGAGGAATATCATCTGAGGGTATTTCCTAACAAAAAGAAACAGGCAGTTTAGTAAAAGTTATTTTTATAACTTGAAAACAGAGGATTATAATGAAATTTTGGACGCCAACTTGAAAGTGTCAATTAGAAATCTCAAATTGAAGTGTGATTGGATTGCCTGATAACGATCTTAAACATATTTCTGAATTGCACCAAAAATTTATTCAGGATGAGAAAACAATGATTTTATTTTGGTCTTTACGGAGTCACGACCTGAATGTAATTGATATTATAATCAAGAACGGGAAAATTATTCTCATGAACAGAGTCAAATATCCCTGCATATGTTTTCCTTATCTAAAAGCAGATTATCGATAAAGATTATATTATTCCAAAAGAATTTAGAAATTACTTGTAATTTTCTCGTGGCATTAATTTTGAACATGTTATTCCTTTCGTTCGCAGCCATTTAAAATCAAACATTTAGACTTTTTGCCGTCATGTTTGCTAACCTACCAATAGCTACTTCTGTTTTATCGGAAATTATTTTGATAACTAATTTCAAAAAATTATTTTGGTAACTAGTTTCCAATATTTACAGCTGTACGAACTCTTGTGATTTTGTGCATTTGTTGAATACTTTGCAAAAGTATCAATTTTATAGAACTTCATATATGCTCCTTGATGTCTTTCCAAAGTTATTATCAATATGTTACTTCTTTGGTCCTCTGGGTTAGAAAAATTAAGGATTCTCCACCTAAAGTTATTGCAGGCAATTTCTGTCATATCTTTCCCCATTTTCCAAATAATCTTCTTTCGTATTTTATTGTACTTTTGCAGTAAATCGTGCAGTTTTTGAGTTTTCACACAGGATTTAGACCCATGCAATCAATCCCGAAGCTCTCCATTAAGTACCAAACCTAAATGCTGACCAGGTCCATCTAATGTTTCAAAAAGAAATGAAGAGAGTTAAAAACAGAAACTATATGTCGGTTAGAAGTTCAGGTGAAGTACCAATTCTATAAGAAAGAAAAACAAAACGAATATTGAAAAATATTGTTTGTATCACTTAAATAGCTAAAACAGAAGCAATAAATAAAATACATAAACTTGCAGAAAAACATCAGCTAGACGTATCCAAGAGGATGATGAATGCTAATGCTACAAAAAGGAAAAATAAAACTCAGGAAAAGTACTTTTCTAAAAAAAAGTTTAGTTGATGCCAATTGATGTTTAAAGTTTTATTAAGTCTGTTGAAATACTAGTTCCTTATAGAATTTGAAAATAATAGATTCATTTTTCTCTTTAATGGGAAAATTTATATCAGTAGTTCATAAAAGTCAAAACAGGATAGACATGTTCTGTTGATTAAATCCTAATGTTGAACTACGAATAACATTTTAATGAAGTCTTGTCTTATCTATTGGTACAACACAATCTTATTACTCTTTTTTCATCTTCCTCACAGGATTTAGTAAGTTAGACTTACTGAATATCTTAAACTATACATGAAAATGATTTGAAACTGTATAGACATTAAAGTAATTTACAAGAAATTACATCACTTATTAACTAGCATAGTACTTATTTTGATCACACACAAATGTAGTGATTAATAACAAGACGTATGTTTTATATATATATATATATATATATATATATACATGTGTGTGCTTGTGTATGTATGTGTGTTTGTGCGTATATATATATATATATATATGTGTGTGTGTGTGTGTGTGTGTGTGTGTGTGTGTGTGTGTGTGTGTGTGTGTGTGTGTGTGTGTGTGTGTGATTGTGTGTGTGTGTGTATGTGTCCGTATGAGTGTGCGTATATATTTACATATATATATGTAAGTGTGTGTGTGTGTGTATATATATATATATATATATGTTTGTGTGTGTGTGTGCGCGCGCACGTGGGTGTGTGTGTGTGTGTGTGTGTGTGTGTAGAAGAAAAAATGGTTCAGGAAAAAAATTAACGTATTTCTAGATCCAGTGTTATACGAGTCCAACACTAGTTCTCAGTCGAAATATAATAATTTGACTTTCCAAACTGGCTTTTCCCTTCTCATTCCATCAGATTTCATTCTAAGCCCCATTATATATATATATATATATATATATATATATATATATATATGTATATATGTGTGTGTGTGTGTGTGTGTGTGTGTGTGTGTGTGTGTGTGTGTGTGTGTGTGTGTGTGCCTTTAAGGCAATAATTATTCATAACCCTACAAAAGTTGAGGTTTTACTAATATTTTTAATAATACTGCTTTTTTCTAACTCAAATTGACATTCAAAGAGGATAAAGAAAACAATAAATCAGGTATATGCAGAAATAATCTATTTCATTGCAGTACCTTTTCCAATTCAATTATAAAGTTAAGTTAGAAAATATATCTACCTCTTTTTTGCAGAACAGAAATGAACAATACAGGAAGGGCTTAGAGTTTCTACTTTTCATTTGAGAATTCCTCATGTCAATCAGAATAGATATGAACAGGGTTAGTACTCGAGTGGAATCCTTTATTTATATTGGTTGGCATTTAATTTTCACCATTTCTTGCCAGAATGAAACCGTTCACTAAGCATAAGCAATAGAGAGAGAAATTAGATATTGTAATCGCCTGTAAGAAGAGAAAAAGATATAAAGACATATCCAAGCAATTTCTAGAAACTTTTCCTGTAGTTTAATGCATTATCTAGGAATTAAAGAACGTTCACACCGTGAAAAACATTAAGAAACGAAAAATGAGACATAATAAAAGTCCTCATTCATCAACAACAATCTAAGGATCACCACAAAGAATACTTTAGCCAGTTTGAGTGATTCCGTAATCCAAATATATCAGCAAACATTTCAGAAATATATGCATAAAGCTGGCTTCCATGGAAGATGACCTAAGAAAATTTCAATGCTCAATGCCTTTTTCACTAAGCGTCATTTTGATAAAGATCCAAGTTTTTATGCTTTTAAAACATTTTCAGTGACATTTTTCTATTAAATTTCTTCCAAAATTCTACTTATAGAAATAGATTTTCTCTCGAAAAAAAATTGAACAAAGATTATTCATATATATTACGAGTAATTTCAAGAGATTACCCCTTAAAGTATCTCTTGAGATTATCCTTCTGTCCATAAGGGATGTTCCGTTTGGAAGCAAAAATATAATATCGTTTTCTATTTCCTCCTACAGAAAAGCTTAAGCGATTTTTCTACATTTTGAATCCAAGCAGAGATTTGTTTCATGAACGCATTCCTTTTCCGGATAAAGCCATGATAACTAAATATTTGTCAACCAACCAAACACTATTCTTTGATTATTTATCTTAAAATGTTAGCTACATTTCGCTCGAAAGTAATTTCTCATATAACACAAATTGGGAATACGTCTGAGTTTTGTATCTCTCAAACCAACCAGCTAGATCTTATGAAAACTCTCTAGCTGGATTCTATTTTTTTTTACTTTTTCTTGATGCTGCATAGAGAAATCCTCAATCCAAAAAGACAACTGACGCTGGCAGTCATCATACTGATTTAATTCCTTATCTACATACCAAAAGTAGACAGAATGTTACTTTTTCTTCATCTGTTTTTTATGCAATTGTTCCTACGGTCTTTTTTTTATTTCCTACCATAGGACAATTTTTACTTTGCTTTTACATTTTTATGTTTATGACACATCTATTACATGTAAGAGAATTGATAATTTCACTCCTTCTCATTTTATTATTTAATTTTTTGAAGCTTTGAACTTCTCAGTGTCTTGTGTTTAAGGTTCATAGTCAAACAAGCATTCGCACGCCCGCGCGGAAAGGATATGACAATCATCATCTGCCATAATAAACTCCCAGACATGAAATGAGGCTGGAGTTAATTGAGTGGGTGGTTGACGTCATACTCGGACGGGATTATCATGAGAATTTGAGGATTTTGAAAAGACTTCAGTTGAGGTTCGGCCGTTGAAGGTAGCGATTGAGTTTTTCAGAGCTGATGAGATCGGATCAGTTTGGGTCTCAACCGGCAAAAATAAGATCTTAGACACTACAAGATGCGCCGTGCATGGCGGGTATAAGTTTTGTATGGTTAGCATAGGCTTTTATGATTTACGTCTCTCTCCTCGTGTCGCCAAGGACTGAATGCAAAAAAAAAATAACCCGTTCGTATCAGAAACGACAGAATCCACCGTATAATTATTATTATTGATATCATGGCTATACAGCAAAAATATTTAAAAGATTGTAGGATATATTCATAATGATGATTCCGAATATGGAATTTGTTTTGCTAGACTGGCTTTATAGTTTGATATAAGGTTGCTCTCGTCTTTGGGACTTCAGCTCACTTAATCTTCAGAGACCTTGTTATTCTCATGTATATATATTTGTTGTTGAATAAGAAATTTTATATATTTATTGCTACGATAACTTTTACGTTTATTTTTATCTGTTATTTTCAGAAAAAAACATTAAAAGATATGTAGTAGAAACTATTCTTTAATTGTTTGTTTAACGTCAGAGACATATATGACGGCAAAATTATTAAAATCCCAAGACGGGGATTTATTTTTCGCACGTGTGAAGACAGAGCGGTCTGGCACTTGATCCCTCGTAGAATAAGTCCTTGTTCAGAGTCCTTTCTCGGGCATATAGGAACTGGCATATTATGTGGAGTTTAATTTGAAGCTAGACTGACCGCCGCTGGCAAGGGGTTTCCAAATTTCACATTACACACACATCCACCAGGCCACTAGCTCTTCCTACCCCTAGAATAATGGAAGATATGAGCCTCTAGGTTTTGATATAATAATATTAACTATAGTAGTCGACAACTCCGGTTTCCCGTGTAATACTTTTAAAGGAAAGAATAGGACAATTTAGGCGAGAATAACATAAGGCGAAAGAAGCTGAAAACAAACATGAAACAGACAACTTGACACAATGAATAAACTTCAACACGTGGGGACATTAAAATATGACAAGGTTTTTTATATATATACGCGGACACACATATTCAACATGTCGGCTAGATTATCAGCGGATAATACATAACTGTAAATGTCTTTCTTCCTTTTTTTTCTTTTCTTTCGTCCTTCTTTAAATTGAGGGAGAGAGGGAGAGTAATTGCAATGCTTAAGAAGGGTGTAGGGAGAAACAGTCTTAATGTTTACTTATCTTTTGACGGGTTCCATCGGAGAGTATTTTCTCTTTTACGGGCTGGCGAAATTTTACATATATATAGGTCTGGCTTGAAGGTATGGGTTCTTCTTGTCCAAGATTCTATTTCGCTTCGAGTCTTGGCATGAGACTCGCCCTATCTGTTCACGACGACATCTCTCTTCAAAACTGATATTCTTTATCCCTATTTCCGCTGACGAAAAAAAAAAGGGTGCTACTTCCATTTTAGGATTCTAGCCAATCATTTAGCATTTTTTCTTCCTTTCCATGGTCACAGAGTACAAACATCTGTTGGCTTTCATTCTGTGGGCGATCCGTTCGGACTACTATCTCTTTCCCCTGAGTAAGGTTACGGGGTATAGATAGCTTGACCCATATTTTTTTCTTCCTTCAGCGGCCGGCCGAAGTTGACCTACATTCTTTATTTCTCTTTTAACGGTCAATCTTTGGCGGCCTGCTAATTCAAACACGGAGGGTAGTAGAAATTCCTTATTTCTCTTCTCTCAGTAGTACACCACGTGACACATAACTATTTTCCTACATTTCATAGGAACTCTGTACGTGTTTGGCAAACGTCATGGGGAACCCGTAATTCAGTTTGGTCTCTAATCTTGGTGTAATATATCACTTTGACCTGCGATGAGCCCGACGGATGTTGTTGACAGATACATCCGGCAGTAGATAAACTCGAACTCTCTCCGATTGCTTTCCTGCAAGCGTCAGCGTCGATGAATAAAAACATAAGATTATTTTTTTATATATACATGTTCCTCATTGTTTGTCAAGACCCAGCGGTGGCATACAACATTGGCAACAAACTAAGCAAAATAGTTTAACTAATAAGTGAGATTTTCCTTAAATTTACAGACTGCATTCAATACAGGTGTAGCAGAATGCATCAGAATTGTTTAAGCAACCTCTTTGTGGTGAACACTTATTAATTACTTTGATATCATATGAAATAAATCAAACAAGCAATGAAACCTTTAAGATTAGGTCAAAGATCAGATAGTATAAAATGAGATGAGAAAAAAAATCTGAATATGAGCACAGGTAAAAAATCATACATAAGAGTAGTAATTCTAGTCAAGTAAGAACATTAAGTTTATAAGTCCCAAAAATTCACTCCAGCAGGACACATGGCGTAACGGTTACAGGCGTTGGTTCCCAAAGCTTCTAAGGAGACAATCATCTGGAGGTCTCAGGTTCAATCCTCACTACAGTCAAGTAACAATACAGGAATACTTAACACTTGTACCCGGTTATGGCTAACGGAATCAGAACAGGCGACCCCCGTGGATTCAATAAAGGACGTAGTTCGAAGTTCCGTGAAGGTTCCCAAGTCCGACAAACACCTAAAGAAGGCCGGAGGACATATCGGCCGAAATGAAATGTGGAAATAACAATATAGATGAAGACAATAGTCCGAAAACCCTTAATGATAAAAATCAACAAGCTTCGTCTCAGAAATTTAGACAATCAGCTATTTTTGTCAATACTTAATGATATATTTACACACACAAACACACACATACACACACACACACACACACAAATCTCATGGCCCTTTTTTATCATTAATGTCTCAAAAAGACAGTTCTTCTGTGTTTACTTTCTTCTTATTACTTTTACTTTTTATTGTTGTGTTTGTTCGTGCAAAAAACACATATACACGACAACGCTTCACTCCTGTTTTAAGAGACCACCAATCAATATCAATGTGTGTCATAACTTTCGAAAACTTCTCTTCTGTCAAAATAATGAAAATGTATAAAAATATCCACAGTGTAAAAAAAAGTGTTCTGTCTGAAAGAGAACGTATAAAATCAGCAAACAATGGTAAAAACCTTAATTTGTTTTAGAACGTTTATTAGACTTTGGCAGACTTACCAAATGACTTTTTTACATACTGTATACAAGTTTTAATATGTTGATTGAAAAATAAATATCTAACAAAAAATTGTGGGAACTGGAAATCAGTTCAACACTTCAAAATTGGCTAAAATACTTTGAAGGGTCCAGGAAAACTTAGAAGATTTACTGTCACTCAGACTTCAGTGTTTATCAGTCGTCACAGTGGGTGTGAAAAACTCATTAAGTTATAATAATAATAATAATAATAATAATAATAATAATAATAATAATAATAATAATCGAAGACAGCGTTGACGCATCAATACAACGACTCAAAGACTACATAGAAAAACATGAACGAGGACTAATTTCAGCCATCAGAAACAATACTGACAACACGAGAGATAACAGAATGACCAGAACCAGGAAATAAAAATGGGAATAAAAACAACTCGATGAGCGTTTTAAACGACTAATAAACTACATCTCACACGACAAAACCTGGACGTGGCTAAGAAAAGGTAACCTTAAGAGAAAAACAGAATCTCTCCTAATGGTAGCGCAAAACAACGCTATAAGAACCAATCATATTGTCACGTGGTCTCCCACTGAGACGATAGAAATAAGATTAATACTATTCCCCGTGTTTGAATTAACAGTAGCAAGCCGTCAAAGAATGACCGTTAAGAAAGAATGTGGGTCACGGGGAGACCAACAGATGTTGGTACTTGGTAACCTCACACGGGTCGCCTGACACCGGAAGGAAGAAGGTAGAAGCCAAACGATTGGCTGGGACCCTAAAACGGAAGTGGCACCTTCTTCCCGTCAGCGAAAAAACGAAAAGAAAAAGTTAGTTGTTGGACAGGGCTCGTGGCAGACGGAGCCAAAGCCAGTACTCCGGGTAGAAGAAGACATAAAAATATTTCGGATTGAAGAAGCTATTTTCTTCAAGCCAGTGTTAAAAATAGCATAAAGTCTATTAGCCCGTAAAAGAGGAAATATTCTCCACAGGAACTCCATCAAAGAAAAAAGATAAGTAAACTTTGAGACCATTTCTCCTTATACCCAATTTTATATACCCTCTCTCTCTCTCAATTTAAAGAAAAACGAAAGGCAAGAAAAGAAGAAAGACATTTATGTTCATGGACTGTTCATTTATTATATATTTGACACTTTGACGGTGTATATCTATGTGTAGTAAAAGATTGATGTATTTTAATGTTCCCACGTGGTCGAAGTTGTTATTTGCAGTGTCTTCTACAAATTTGGTATGTCATATTTCTTTTCCAGCTTCTATTCGCCTCATGATATGCTCGCTTAAAATTGTCCTATTAATTCCTTTAAAATATCACACGGGAAACCGGAATTGCCGACTACTATAATTAATATTATTACGTCTCAACCTAGAGGTCCATATCTTCCATTGTCTAGGGGAGGAAGTTTAGTGGCCTTGGTGGGTGTGTGTATAGTGTGAAATTTGGAACCCCTTGCCAGCGGCAGTCAGTCTAGCCCTAAATTAATCCCCCACATAATATGCCAGTTCTTATATGCCTGAGAAAAAACTCTGAACGAGGACTTATTCTACAAGGGATCAAGTGCCAGTCTGCCCCGTCTTCACACGTGCGAAAATAAAACCCTGTTCTGGGATAAAAGTAAATTTTTCGCGTCACAATATCATGGCGAGAATAGATAAGACTCAACAAAATTGCAAATGTAGGCTATGAGGTGACAGAGATGAAACCATCAATCACATAATAAGCGAATGCAGCAAATTAGCACAGAAAGAGAACAAGACTAGACACGACTGTGTGGGCAAGGTGATCCACTGGGAAATGTGCAAGAAATTTAAATTTCAGCATACCAACAAATGTTATATGCACAACCCAGCACCTGTCCTGAAAAATGACACGCATAAACTCTTATGGGACTTTGACATACACACAGATCACCTAATCCCGGCCAGAAGACCAGACCTTATAATAATCAACAAAAGAAAGAGAATCTGCAAAATTGTCGACTTTGCTGTCCCGGCGGACCACAGAAGGTGAAAAGAAGGATAAGTACCTCGACCTTGCTAGAGAATTGAAAAAACTGTGGAACATGAAAGTAACGATTGTGCGTTAGGCACAGTAACTAAAGGATTATTAAAGGGCCTGTGGGACTTGGAAGTTGGCGGACAGGTAGAGACTATCCAAACGACAGCATTGCTGAGGACGGCCAGAATACTGATACGAGTCCTGGAGACTTGAGAAGACTTGCTGTCACTCAAACTCTAGTGAAAAACCATCAGCTAATACTGATGTGAAAAACTCTAGAGAAGTAAATAATAATAATAATAATAATAATAATAATAATAATAATAATAATAATAATAATAATAATAAGAAGAAGAAGAAGAAGAAGAAGAAGAAGAAGAAGAAGAAGAAGAAGAAGAAGAAGAAGAAGAAGAAGAAGAAGAAGAAACTTTAATATCATTCTGTTGTTTTGAACTGCCGTTTTCACCCATAAGGAATGAATTTGCTGGAGGCGACAAAAAAGAATGAATGATGAAAAATGTTTGATTGTTCACTTTCTAACTTTTTAAAAATTCAATTGTTACTTAGAATGCTAACTACCGACTTGAAAGTGGGGAAGTGAAACCCATGTGTCCTGCTGTTGTCTTTACTTGTAGACTTGGCAAAACCTAACAAGAAGAAAAGGAAAGGGAAATGAAGGTGTGGAAGAGAGAAAAAGATAAAAATAATATACGTGCTTGAATTAAGATTAAACTTTCAAATTTTCCATTTGAAGACAGGAGGTTCTTTCTTTTTGTTCCCTTCGAAGCTTCGAGAAGGAGCGTCATATTTTTTTAATAATTCAAAACGTATAAATTTATATCTCTTATAACATGATATAAAATTTCTCTTTGGATTATATGATATGATAATAGAATTTTTTCATAATTTTTTAAAACTTTTTTTATTTGTTTTTTGATGCTTATGGAGTCTGAAAAACAAAAAACGTCTCTTGAAAAAAAATTCTAAAGAATATTATGAACAGATCTGAAAGTAAAGAAAATCATTAGAAATGCCAATTTCAAGAGAATAAAATCTAATCGATGGTTAAAAAGTGCTGGACTGAAGGCCGAGACCAAGGGGTTGATAATAGCTGCTCAGGACTAGAGCTGACCTACTATAAACTATCAAGCAAACATTATAAAAATCAGATCAAACTCAATACATACTTGGCGAACAAAAGCTGATGCACGTAATCACTTAGTGTCCGGTTCTCAAATCTTACACATAGAATATAAGTAAAGCCTAAAGACGTTAATATTCATTGGAAAATATGAAAATATTATGGAAAATTTGTGGAATTGAGAAATCTGAAAAATAGTTTAAACTCCAATAAGAACTAACTACAGTCGTCAAGGGATTTGATACCCAAACTAACAGAAAAATAAAAGGTAATAGACCAGATATAGTGGTTACAGACAATAAAAGAAAAACATGCCTTCTAATTGATATATCAGCACAAATAGATAATCGCATATCAATCAAAGGATACAATAAAATCAGTAAATAAGTGAAGAAATAGAATTTGAAAAAATGCAACACCTTCAAACTTCTACCGTGTCAGTAATAAAATGAAACCCTTAGTATGAACAAAAAAGAGACATCACAAGATACCTGGTTGTCCCAGCAAATAGGAAATACAAAATTTTGCTATTTGTGAACCTGCTTATGTCCTCAGGAGAAATTTTGAAAATTGGAGACTTAGTGCAACACTCAAAAAAGTAACGACTCGGAAAACGACACGCTATGATTGCATACATGGATTCTGGTTTTAAAAGTTCATCACCGTCTTCGATAGAAGGCTTTTTCAACTGAGTATAAGAAGTAAATATACTCGACTAGATGACTAAAAGGAAGACTATTCTGATCTAGAAAGGCCCCAAAAAAGGAACCATCCACAGCAACTATAGCCGGATAACTTGTCTACCAATGATGTGGAAAATACAACACAGATTAGAGGGGAGATCTGCTGCTGGAATGTATTCTGTGGACTATTTCCCAAAGAACAAAAAGGATGCCACAGGGGAACAAGAGGAGTGGGTGATTTACTGAATATTAATTAGTATATCCACACGGAGAGCAAACTGATGTAACCAAGACAACAAAAATACCTATGATATGGTTCCACAATTCTGGATAGAAGATTTTCTGAAAATGTACAAAAATTTCCGACTATGTCGTAAAATTCCAAATATATGCACTGTCACCATTACTATTCGTCATTGCAATGATACCACTCAATTACATATTTAAAAAGTTCACTAGGGGCTACAAATTTACTAAATCACTGGAAAAGATTAATCAATTATTGTCCATGGACAACATCAAGTATTTAGCGAAAAATGAAAAATACTCTGATATGAAAGACACTCTGATAAAAACAACAAGAATATACAGCCAATATCTAGGAATGGAATTCGGTACAGAAAATGTGTCATACTCATAATGAAAAAAGAAAAAGCCAAATAACGGAAGGAATAGAACTACCAAATAAAGAAAGAATCAGAACATTCAGAGAAAAGGAAAATTACAAGTACTTGGAACTATGGGAAGCGGACAAAATCAAACAAGCGGAGATGAAAAAAATAAAAGAGTACCTTTAACGAACGAAAAATTTCCTCGAGATCAATCACATCAACAGAAATTACATCAAAGGAATAAACACCAGGGCATACTCCTTTGTAAAAAATAAACCCTGATTCGTATCAAAGAAACCATAATCTGAAATAAACATGAGACTTTTTGGGACCAATATGTCAAACATTCCTTCCTGCCGTCGGTATCAAATGAAAACCTTCTTTGATTCACCCAATTATATAACATTCGTCTTCCTAGCACTGTGAACATGATACATTTGCATATGGGCGGACTACAACTTAAGTTTCGACGCAGACACAGCGTGGAGAGGAAAAATAAAGCATATCGCAGAAGAAATAAGAAAAGGTGTCGGGTAGGATACCAAGACGTCGACCACACGAATAAAAGAAGAGAAGAAATTGAACATTTTTATGGAGAACATTTGAAAGAATTACGAATGAAAATTTCACCAAATTAATAAAAAAAAATACAGTCAAACGTTTAGCTCTGGGTAACTTTTTTGTTGAAACCTCACACAGTCAATGTGAATTTGTTTTATATTAGCAAGCTCATTTCTGTTAGTTACTTTGATTTATATCTCTTTTGAAGAAAATAAACTTAAAAATTGACGAAAGACATATCGGTTTTAAAACAATGAAAAGAAAAAATAACTTACGCTCTTTTTGTTAATGAATAGTTTTAATACTACTTTATGTAAAATAGACACGTGACAAATTTTTAGTTTAATGGTTTAATGATGAATAGAATTCTTCTATATGAATTTATCTAAAATTGGTATATATCAATTTGTAATTTTTTAATATCATTTTTGTAAAGTTTTGTTGGATTATAGATGGTATTGGTATTTCTCATTTTTTTTTCTCCATTTTTTCTTGAGTTTTACCAATTCTACTGAAACCTCCTCACTTTCTATGCTTTGCAAATATGTTTTTTCTCTGATTTTAAAAAGTTTAGTCGTGAAATTCAATTGGAAAAGATGAAATATGAAACAGACCGTATAAATGAAGAATGATATTGCATTCATTTTCGATGCTATTTTGAGGGAATAATTTATATCTAAATGCAAAGCTCGTAACTGCACCAGAGAAGTTTTGCATTGACCTGGCCATATTGTGTAATTATAGAATAGTGTCTCTATAAAATTCACAGGCACAGACTCAGACAGACAGACAGACACACACACGCATACACACACACACACACGCACATATATATATATATATATAGTATTTTGTGTTAAAAACCTTTATCACGGTCAAATATGGGTCAAATTAGGTCAGTCTATTTGTTCGTCATTAAAGGTAGAAAATTCAACTCTGTCTAATTATTAACATTGACACGTATATAAATGGGTGGAAAAGGAATGGTGGCCTCCCTAACACCTTGGTGTAGTAGCTATTGAAAAGGAAACCTTTGGGTCACCCTCAGCTACGGTCGGCCGACTATATATATATTGTCACGTGGTGTTCCCCTGAGCGAGGAGAAATAAGATTACTACTAGTTCCTCCGTATTCAAATTAACAGTGGCAAGCCGTCAAAGAATGACCGTTAAGAGAGATAATGCAGGTCAAAGTAAAGAATGTGGGTCAAGCTATCTGTATTCAGTAACCTAAATTAGGTGACATATAGTAGCCCTAACGAATCGCCTGACCAGGGAGAAGAAGAGAGAAGCCAAATGATTGGCTGGAGCTCCTTCCGTCAGCAGAAGTAGGGAGGAAGAAAATTAGTTGTGGGACAGAGGTCACGGCGAGCGAACCTAAAGCCAAGGCTCCGGGCAAAGGAAGACGAAAAGTAGCTCGGACAAGGAGCCATATCTTCAAGCCAGTACTAAAAATAACAAAGTCTGTTGGCCCGTAAAAGAGGAAATATTCTCCACAGGAATCCATCGAAAAAAGATAAGTAAACTTTGAGACTGTTTCTCCCTATACCAATTATATATCCCCTCTCTCTCTCTCTCTCAAGTGGAAGAAAGACTAAAAACGAAAGAAAAGAGAAGAAGAAAGACATTTGTGTTCATGTACTATTCATTTATAATATAACCGACACGTTAAAGATGTGTATCTATGTGTAGTAAAAGATTGATTTATTTTAATGTTCCCACGTGCTCGAGTCGTTCTTTGTATCGTCTGCTACCAATTTGTTATTTCATGTTTCTTTTTCAGCTTCTATTCGCCTTATGTTATGCTCGCTTAAAATTGTCCTATAAATTCCTTTAAAATTCTTATACGGGAAACCGGAGTTGTCGACTACTATAATTAATATTATTACTTCTAAACCTAGAGGTCCATATCTTCCATTGTTCTAGGGGAGGAAGAACTAGTGGCCTTGGTGGGTGTGTGTGTAGTATGAAATTTGGAAACCCCTTGCCAACGGCGGTCAGTCTAGCCATAAATTAATCCCCCACATAATATGCCAGTTCCTATATGCCCGAGGAAAACTCTGAACGAGGACTTATTCTACAAGGGATCAAGTGCCAGTCTGCCCCGTCTTCCCAGGTGCGAAAAGTAGAGTCCCGTTTTGGGATTCTAGTAAATTTGCCGTAACAATATATATACCTATATATATATATGTGTGTGTGTGTGTGTGTGTGTGTGTGTGTGTGTGTGTGTGTGTGTGTGTGTGTGTGTGTGTGTGTGTGTGTGTGTGTGTGTGTGTGTGTGTGTGTGTTTGCAAGTGTGATGTGCCTATATATTAGTAACCACAAGAGTATTCCCATTCACAAGGAGACCGAAAATTATGAGAAGATTACACAAAAGACTTCTTCTATCAACATTCTTCTCGGCTATTAGGCAATTTTTTAAAGAAAATTCTTAACATTCTTAACCTCAAGGGTGTTTTAAAGACGTAAATTTCTAAGTCTTGGAAAAAGCAGAGAAGAAAAGAAGAAAACAGACAAGAAAAAGAAAGGACTCGTTTATACAGAACGTAAATAGAATTAATTTTTGTTTGACGAAATGTGCTTTAGAATGTTATTCTTGTCCCGAGCAATCCTAGGTTCTTCTTATAGTCTCTCTCTCTCTCTCTCTCTCTCTCTCTCTCTCTCTCTCTCTCTCTCAATATATATATATATATATATATGCGCGTGTGTGTTATTGAAAATGACATAAGGGTTTAGTGGGGGGGTTATTCAGCTTTTCAGTGAACTAGATATCACGCCTGGGATATTTACCTGGGAATGGAGTAGCGCCCTCCCCTACACCTTGGTGTAGTAGCTATCGAAAAGGGAGCCTTCGGGTCACCCTCGAATATGGTCGCTAACTTTACTTACTTTTTACTTAGATATCACGCACAATGGTTGAAGACAGTTAAAGAACAATCCAAAGTTTCTATTAGTGAAGTGCTAGTACGAGTATTTTCAACGATCTTCGGTCATTTTATAGGACGTAGATACTTTTGCGTTGTGAAGTGCTGGTTCTTCTCTATGTTCAGAGATTTTGGACAGTTCTTAAACTACCTACACAACCAGTTTCGAAATTTTGTTCACCAAAAAGAAAAGCTGAATAAAAAGCTAAACGCAAACTGCTGCCGGTTTCGACGTATGAGGTTCAAATAACTCTCACCAGAGAACAGAATTCAAAGAAGAGAAATGCCCAGTAATTTAATGCAGACAGCAATATTTCCTTTCTTTTTTCATAGATACTTAATAGAGGCATTTTTGAAGTTTATGGGGAATGTGCTCTACTTTCCAGATGAATTTGAAAACATCAAGTAATTTCTCAATCAATTTCGTATTACTGCCGTACTTCTCGCTAAGAAACTTACATGATTGCATCTTAGCAAGCAAGGTTTAAGAGTTAGCAGAGGATTTTAGGATGTTGGGGATTGGAAGCGATAATATCATTATCAATGACAGAGGACGAGTTCAAAACTACATCAAACTGCAAATTTTTGCGTGACAGAATATTTTCATCAGTAAAAATACTCCGACCATCATAAGAAAACTTAGAAGATTCTTTATATATATATATATATATATATGATACGATGTTCTATTCATTTCGCCCGGAGAAAATGTTGCCAGTCGGCCGGGATTGTATAAAACCGACTGCACCTCTGCAGAGGGGGAAAAACCCAACGAGTGTCCTGTGTGTGACACTAAACAATCTGATGGTGAGGCTCCAGTAATGTAGGAGCTTTAAGGAATGTGGAGAACCCCTTCATTACCATCGCTCCCAGGTCCACTCTTGCTCGGAGTGATGGCACTTGATAGGGCCTCATCAAATAGAACTAATCTGCGTGCTTATGCTAAACTAAATTACTTGAAATAGAACTGTTTGGATATTTAAACTGTGTACTTAAGCTAAACTGAATTGTTTGAATTAGAACTATTTAACTAAACTGAATAGCTCGAAATAGAAATGTTTTTGACAATTAAACTCTGTACTAACATTTAAACTGCGTACTTATGCTAAACTGAATTGTTTAAAATGAAACTGTTTTTGACATTGAAACTTTACTTGCGTTAAACTGAATTTTTTGAAATATAACTGTTTTGACATTTAACTAGTGTATAAATAAAATCTATTCTCATTCAAAACTGAATTGTTTGAATTAGAACTGTTTGACTAAAATGAATCACTTGAAATAAAAATGTTTTTGACAAACTGTGTACTCATGCTAAACTGAATGCTTTGAAATAGAACTGATTATTGATTTGGCATTAAATAACCTACAAAGTTGGTATGCCATAAAACCCAAACAACCAAACAACCAAACCGGAGATAATTTTAATGGACCAGAAAACCTCAAAAAATATATCCTCTGGCCTAAATGCTATACATCACCAATGAACAAAATCAATGCATGCAAAATTTCCACAAAAATTTTACTGCGCCGAAATAGTTCATATTATGAGCCACTGACTTTTCTCTACTTTTACAACATTTTCTCCATTTTAAATATATACCATGTGGCTGTTGCTATTTCTCTTATCTACACTGCACTGCACATCACGCCACACAGCGTCTATTATACGATTAATAATCAAGAATATACCTTTTATCCTACCTATTAAAATCGTAATATACCAACCTATTTCCATTCAGATTCCCCGATTCGAGATCACCACCGATTTACAATTTATCTTTTCAAGCAAACTATCAAACTGCTTGCTTCTCACGCAGAAGTGTAACATATCCAATCATTTTACAAATTTCCACACTTTAAGATATCCATTTTGATCTCTTCCATATCTATTCAGCTTTAAGCCCAATCCCCAACTCCGTTCAACTCCGCTATCAGAACATCCGGCTTCCGTGCGACCTCAAAGATCGATACACCGAGTAAACCGTTCGTATTCCGTGACCCCCAAAATATTCTACGCTAATACATAGCGTTTCTACACAAAATTCATTCATCGAAATAGGGTTCCCATCTATCTTGTCTGTTTCTCAGACTCCGAAATCCTTCCAAAAACGCCATGTTCCAATCAATCGAGGTATTTTCCTGACTGGCAAAAATCTCACTAGATTTCGCTTATTTCGCCTTTACCCGAAAATCTCACGTTTCTACTCCTACAAAATACGCAAAATTCTCTTAATGCGGTTTCTGGAAAGCTAGCCTCAGTCTGCGACGTCACACAGGTCGAGTAAACAGAACACAACTGACTTGAATCTTCAACCATACAACCACAAAAATTATTAAAACAATTAACGCAATAAACTTTATTACTAAAATTAAAATTCAGCCTAAAATTTAACATAACGTCTCCATTTTATGGAGACGTTAAGTTAAATTTTAGGCTGAATTTTAAGTTTAATAATAAAGTTTAGTTAAGTTTAATAAAAATTCTAAAATTCATTAAAATCAAAGATGGCTTCTATTCAAGGAATCTTCTCAATTCCACATGCTTTGCAGGAAAAAGAAAAGGAAAATTTCAACATCGTGCTCTATAAAAAAAATTGTGTCACGTATGGTTAAAAACAAAAATTGACCATTACATTTAAGGTGGCACATATGAAAAACAATTAATAGTACACACGTGGTAAAATATTAAAATCCTCTGATTTTCAATATGGCGATCACAAGAGTCAAAAACTGTGGGCGTAGTTTATCTCACCTCCTTCCATCTCCATACACACAACAAAATTTCCATGCATTATCTTAATGTCATGATGGATATAGAAATGGACAAAAACAAGGAAAGTGTGATCGATACATAGAATATCTTAGCTATAAAATGCTAGTACATATATTATCACTGAATGGTTCACTATGACACATTATCAATGGAGACTTTCAAAGACACTTTATTCTATACGCATGAAACATTTACAATTTCTAAAGTAGAAGGTTTACTGTGGCGAAGAATTTCCTGCAATTTAATAAGTGTTTCGTTCTTTAGTGGTTAAATTGCCACAAATAGAAAACTTTTAAGCACAGACAGATAGGTAAATAAAAATCCCTCTTTAGCAATTCAGTATGTACTGAAGTATTTAGGAATGAGGAAATTGAATCACTTGTCAACTCGTCATAATAAAAAGGCTAAAATAAAGCCATTAAAACAAATATTAATCAATTGGAATTTGTCTTTTGCCTTACATCTAACTTCTTATTATCTCTCATGTATTAATTGTGATTGCATTATTCTTACAATATCTGCTTTAAGCACTTGAATGATTAAATGATTAAAAATATAAGTTAGATAAATAGAGTGTTTTCATGACTTACAGAGATAAAAGATGATTTAGACTGGATATTTATGTTTGTCATTTCCAGAATAACCTTTTCTTTTCGTAGGTGTTTATGGGAGAGATGAACTTGACATGAAGAATATGATACTAAAGTTAGTCTGTACTCATGCAAATCGCTATATTTTCAGGAGTTATCCGATGTGTTAGTCTTTTCGGTTTGGAATGATTATGGCCATTATTTGTAATCAACTATAGTGAATGGACATGATGCTTTTATGATAGATGAGTTCAAGATATTTCTAAATTAATACAATTTTCACAAATATTGTGTCTGCTCGTGCCATTTTGTATGCATGTTTGTGTGTGTGTGTATACTGATACTATCACCTGCTCCTTTTTATTAGTCCAGTCTATTCTACACCAATAAACATTACACTGCTGGCAAGAGGTATATAAAGAACTAATTCTTGTGCCTACAATTAGAAACTAGTTCTAGCCACTTTGTTTAATTAACACTCTTCCTTGCTCTTCCTTGCTGTTTCGCTTCAATACACAATCTGTAACTTTCAGGGGCTTTTTTTATATTTTGTCAATTTCCTCTCATCAACGGGAGATTCGGCTGTTAACCAAGAAAACTTACGATAAACAAAAGCGAAACAGTCTAGCTTGATATATCCTCTAAAGATATCCTGGCTATACGGTCAACCAAAATCATATGAATCCAGCATTACAATGGGATTTATTGCATCTGGTATTGATAGTGCCCTCACAACTTCGGAAAAGTACTAGCAAAAATGTTTACCCGCGCCTAGAAAAAAATTAACCCTTCACAAACCCTTAAAAGCTCTGAAGACCTTATAAACGGAGTTAACAAACATAGATATGAAAATCAAATCTATATTTACCTTAGATAATATTAAGCCCCCGCATACCAACATACCAACTGATAAACGTTTATTTCCAGTTAATGATTTCGATCATTACCAAAAAATATAAAATTAATTAAGACATAATCTATCGACTAATTACAAACCACTGCTTTTTCAATTCAAGTAATAATTTTTACGCACAAAAAATTGGCCTACTTAGAGGCTCACTTCTAAGTGGTGTTCTAAAATGCCTTTCATAGAATTTTTAGAATCCGGTTCAATCCAAAACATTCTCAGAAGCTCTAAATATTTCCGATCGAAAGTTCATGTACAATTAAAATATTCATCCAACCTCTCACCTGGCCACTTTTGACCCAAAGTCATTTTAATGTGGTAGTCTATGCACAAATTGTGATTAATGTGTAGCTATTACAAAAATGCTTCATCCCTTTGGCATTCTCCTTTAAAAATGTCTCAAGTGCCAAGTGATGAACTTAGCCCTACTACGTAGATAGTGCCTAGGAAGAAGGTCCAATGCGATCAACTCAGTAGCAGCTAACGCCTGAGGAAAAGCACTCGTGTTATCGGTATATTATGTACTCTTAATATACCCATTCAAAACTACTAAATTTCATAACAAAATTAAACGAAATTGAAACTAAAAATGTGAAAAAGAAACAGGTAACACTCTGCCTTTCCTAGAATTTTACGAATTCTAAATAATAAGGATTTGAAATTAGGTCTACAAGAAACCTACTAATCAAAACTTCTACTCACATCGCAACATTAAAGGTAAATCTGGTATAGTCATCGAATTTTTATTTAAGAAATCTAAATATTTGCAGCGCTAAATGCCTATAAGAAGAAAGTTGCATTAAAAACTTCTTTAAAACTCTTCATAAGATTAAAACTGGAAATAGCGTTATGCATAGGAAAATACAAAATGGGAAAAACAAAATGAGTTCGAATCCCACCCACTGCAGTTTATCATATTTTTGCACCAGTGCCTTCATAAAATCAATAGGTTTAATTGATTATGGGACAGCGAGCTGGGAGACCATTAGCAGTCATTCTGGTCCCCTTATCGACACAATATCATAAAAAATATATAAACGCATGTGAAAAAATGACTTACTCATTAATTGTTAAAGGGATTATGATATAATACCTTAACTAATGAATCTATTGTGTCCATTTCTCTTGTATAATACGCATGTATTACCAACATTAAACATATTTATTAACAATCGTGATAAAGCAAACACCTAGACATCTTATGTAATATTAATAAAAATGGGGCCACCATTTAGGTTGTATCACGATAAACATTTCTACTTCCCTTTTCCAGTTGGAAGGCCATTTTTTGACATTTTATTTCCGTCAGTATAGAATTAGAAATAATGTGAAATGTGAGTACGGTGACTCATCGGCCATTGTTAAACGATCTTGACTATCGAGAATAAGATCGTTAATAAGTAGGGGCCGACTGTCTAACATTACGGGATCAGATATAATGAGGTAACTTGACGCACACATATAATCAAAAAATGTTACCCAAAGAGACCCAAAGAACAGATGTTAAATTTCGCAAAGTACAAAGCCGACCCAGTTGTTTGGAATTCGAAAGTATATTTTCTGACTGTAACATTTCATAACAGTCATCACCGAATTGAAAGAGAATGATAGAATGAAAGGCTTAAATCAAGTTGCTAGAAACGTATGAGTTTCCACTTGTGAGAAACGAACGGTCAAAACACCGACTTCTCTTTTCTTCTTCCTCGACCAAGATCTGCCACCCTCCAACAGGGGCCGCCTGACCGACTCTCTCAACTAACTAATGCTAAATTAGCCTAATTATATAATATATTAATTATCTCATCAATTAATGATAAAAATACGTGTCATTAAAACCTTTCCATAAACCCGCCAGCCAAATCAGCCATCTTTACATTGAATGTATTTATTTTAAATGTCCTGTATGCCGCGAATTTCAAAACAACTCTCTATTTTGACATGGCCTGACTTCTGGCCATAGCATGTGCTCGTGTACCTTTTCAATGCGACCTACACTTCAACTCAAAGTTTCTTAACTAACTCATAATTTATTATTAAAAAAAACTATTAACTAATATAATCATCAACCATAATTATATTGCAACTGTTGTTTTACTGAAACTATGGAGCTGCAAAATTGGTCAATCAGAATTTCCTGAAACTATGAAGCTGCAAAATTGGTCAATCAGAATTTACTGAAACTATGGAGCTGCATAATTGGTCAATCAGAATTTCCTAGATGAAATGAACATCGTTCAAAATTATGATGAAGCACATCATCTATTTTCAAATACGATGAAATAAGTGCATTGTTATTTCTCAAAATAAATAGCATGACCCAGTTATATTTTAGGTGATCAAATAAATCAACTTTTTAAATGTATTTCATGAAGTGATACAATTTCTCCCTGAGGATTTATTTTTATCGTTTGAATCGTGTTTAAAATATCGAGGGTAAAATTACTATCTATAAAATCTGTAATGAAACTGATATCCAGACATTTTTATAATCAAATTAAATACGATTCAACTTTATCGTCTTCAACATAGTTTGTTTATGAAGCAACACACGAAGACGTTGTTTCCATTCCGAAACAGTTCCCAATTGGCGACTATGCAGCGAAGTTTTGTTTTGGGAGTAGAGGAAATCCTCGCATGTCGCGAAAATGGAACACAATATCAAATTCTGTATCAAACGCAAGGACAATACGACAGTAACATTTTATAAATTAATCCAAAAATAATTGTTTCTATCGCATTGTCCTGGCGTTTAACATAGAATTTATACATGTGTTCGATTGTCGTGGCACACTTGATTTTTAATAAAAGTTGCACACTTTTTCTCTTCAGATTTCCTTTTCTTAGCCATGTCGATGTCTGGTGTGCAATATCACTAGTTTGTTGCTTGAAATATCGGTATAGCTGCTTTTTTCATTTCTGTTTCCTTGTTTTTGTTGTTTTCTTTTTTGTACTTATATTGCTAATGCTGTTATTGGCTGGAGTAATGAATCTTTCTTTGCTTTTTCAATGTAGTCCTCGAATCATTGTGTTGATGCATCAACACAATCCTTAATTAGAATTAGTCCTTACCACCTTTTTTTCTTGACACATACCGTCTGTCTATGTTATCTCCCGGGTGTAAGGCCTTGTGCATTGTCATCAACTTTATTTTCTTCTGGTCCATTTGTGTGTGTTCTTCCATTATCTATTTTAGCATTGGACTATCCAGGTCTTTATTCCTTTCATGATATTTCTGCTACGGAGCTCGGTTTCTAGACATTTCGTTTTTTTATCATTTCCCTACTTGTGAGTTTTTCTCATCAGTGTCAGCCAGGGGTCTTTCAATGGACTCTCATTGATAGCAGATATCTTCGCGCCTCCATGACTTTTCTCAGTATTCTAGCCAATCTTATCTATGCTGTGGTCTGCATAGTTTGGATTCTTTCTCTGATTTTCAGTTTCACCTGGATATTTTCCAAACCATTGATGACTATTTCGAGCGCGCCAACTATTATTGATATCACCATCGAAATCATGTTTCATAGCTATTACAGTTCTCTGATAAGATTCAAGAACTTGTCTATCTTTTCGCTTTCTTTCATTTTCACCATTTGGTTCGCTAAAACTGCATAATCCACCAAATGACAAATTATTTTTTTCGTTTTGATTAACACTAGATCCGGTCTTCTGGTTTGGTTTGAGTGATCTCAAATTTTATGCCTCTCATTCTTCTAGGTTATATTCTGGTTTGTGCATGTACGATTTGTTTGTAAGGTCAATTTTTAATCTCTTGCACCCAGTTGTGCCAATTCTTGTATTCCTTTTGTGCTAGTTTGCTGCATTCGCTTACGTTGTTAGCTGTTTCCTTAATAACTCCACATAATCTACTCTTGCTATTCTGTCGCTATTTATCACCATTTGATATAAATGGTTCTTATGGAATTATCTTGTGCTTCTATTTAAAGAGATTCACTTTCTGTCTTTAGGTTTCCTCTTCTTAACCACGTCCAGATCATCTTGTGTGCAATCTCCCTATTTTGTTGCATGAAGCACCCATACAGTTGTTGTTTTTTTTAATTTTCCTTTTTTACTGTTTGTTGATATTGCTGTTACTGGATGTTACAATTAGTCTATCATTGCTTTATTTTTGTATGTGTTCATCGAGTCTTCGAACTGTTGCATCTACGCAGTTCTCAATATTCTTTCTTTTCTTGAAACATATAGTCTATGTCTACTCGCGAGTGTAAGGCATTGTACATCCTTATCAATTTCTTTGTCAATTTGTCTGAGTTCCTTCCCTTTAAGAATGATCTAGAGTATTTTAGAAGAGTAACTGCCCAGATGGTTATTTTAGGAGATATCTGGAGTAGTTTGGTTTCGGAAAATTTTCTAGTTCTTTTGTAGTACTCTTTTCTTACTTTTTCTCGTACTTTTTTCTCCCGGCGTCCTTGTTATGTAGGTTTTTTTGCCTTCTTTTGTTTCTCTTTTCCCTTTATTCATTATCTGCAAGATACATTTTCAAATGACAAATTTCATTCCTGTATCTAGGCTGTATATTATTTTTGTGTATATCAGTTTCTAGTTCTTTTTAATTTTTGACAAATATCTTGATATCATCCACATACATGAAATGATTTTTCTTATCATGTGATTTTGTAAGTTTGTCGCCTCCTCTGCTTTTGCTAAGTATATTAGTGAGTGGTATCATTGCAATAACAAATAACAGTGACAATGGTGAGTGTCCTTGGAAGATACCCTTTTCAATTTTAACTTCTGCTAGGGTTTGTTAACCTACTGATAATTCCAGTTTCCAGTTTTCCATTGCTTCTGTGATTAATTTTATGGCTTTGTTGGATATTTTGTACATGTTAAGACAGTCTATTGTCTAAGTTTACGGGATCATATCATAGGCTTTCCTTCTATGCATGCTATGGCAACATTTTTCGCTTTGTTGTGACCTCCTTAAGGATCTGTTTATCTATATATTGTAGGTTGTCTATTCCTTTTGTTCTTTGGCGACATTTTTTCTTCATCTGGAAATGGTTCATGGCACTCAAACGAGCAATAGACTTCTTTTCTGATCAAAGCGGTTAAGATTTTCAACATCATAGGTAAACATGTTATTGGTCTGTAGTTGCTTAGGATAGATCTTTTTTAAGTGATCTTTCTGAATCAGTGTTTTGTTTGAGTCTCCTTTCTTTTGTCAATATTTTTATCCTATCTTTTCCAGCCAATTAGATTCAAAGATAAATCATTACCTTTTAGTTGTCTGAATTTTTTAGACGAAGCTTGATAATTTTTATCGTTCAGAGTTTTTAGACTATTGTCTTCATCTCTATATTCACAACGTTTCGACCGATATGTTCTCTGGTGTGCTTCAGCTGGGTGTCGAGAGAAAAAGGTGCGTTCGCTCAGTCGAGGTATGTCAAGGGAACTGAGAAATAATTTCTCTTTGGCGTCAAGAAGCACCTATTTTTTAGGCATGCGCAAATTGCGCTTCCTGTCAGAGGGCCCCTTGGAAGATTGTTATTTTTGCGTTTATTCATTTAATTTCGTGTTCATTTTGTTTTATTTTTGTTTTTTGGGGTTTTTTTTGTTTTGTTTTGTTTTGTTTTTTTTTCCTGTTATTGTTTTCTTTTAATTTCTTATATTATTATTTTATATGTTTTTTATAAAAGAAATTTTTGAAAAATTATGCTAGTTTTCAAACTAGTTCTTTGAAGAACTTTTCAAATTAGATAGAATTAAATGATAAACTAATCGAAACGGCCTACGATATCCTTAATCAAGAAATTCGAGCACTTTCAACGGAAATTCATAATAAAAAATAAGCTTGCAAAATTGTTACGTTGACTTCATATTTTATTTTTTGGGGGAAAATCAGTCTCATATGCAAATCACATAAAATGATAACCCGCTTCTTCCATAGGAATTCTTTTAAAAAATGCAGTAAATATTCTTATGCAAATGATTCTATTTTGAATGGAGCTAAATAACTGATTCCATTTTGAATGAAGCTAAATGACGAAAGTATGCACACATACACACACACACACACACACACACTTGTGTGTGCATGTGTATACATTTGTGTACACACTTGCTGTCTGACGATTCTCTCTCTATATATATATATATATATAAGTATATATATATATATATATAAGCTGTGTGTAAAATTTTACAGCGTCTTTATTTCATCCTTGAATATGTGACAATATACATTCTTTAATATATATATTTGAATTTATCTATTTTATTCATACATATGTGTTATATATGTGTGTGTTTCCAGCTTGGTGTTTTCGTCAGAAAACATATGTGGTACAAGGCCTTGTTAATGGGGTACTCAATGAGACTTGAACTCCCTCTTTTTCGCAGTTTGAATTTTTTTCTGTTGGTTTGGTTTAGGAGTTTATAGAGAGGTTATTCTCCTTTTTTCTTAGAGTGCGTTTACTTTTGTCTGTTTTACCCCTCTTTGATATTTGATATGTTTTTGTCGTTGCATGTGTATGTGCGCGCGTTGGAGTGGTTTCACGAACAGTTATTTCTCTTCTGTGTGTGTGTGTGTGTGTGTGTGTGTGTGTGTGTGTGTGTGTGTGTGTGTGTGTGTGTGTGTGTTGGGGATTTTTTGTGGGGGGGCTGTGTGGTTTTAAATTTACTGGTAAATCTTTCCTTTTTTTGTATGTGTATATGTATACACATGTCTATGTATGTTTGTATATATATATGTGTGTGTGTGTGTGTGTGTGTTTTTTCAGCTTGATGCTTTCGTCTTAGAAAATGTCTGGCATAAGGTCTAGTTAAGGGATATTCAATGAGATTTTAATTTACTAGTGTTTGTAGTTTGAAAGGTTTTTAATTACTTTTTATTGTGTGTATATGTATGTACGTATGTATGTTTATTTCTGTTTGTGTGAGTGTACGATTCATGTTTTATTTAACTTTAGTTTGAATTTATCAATAAAATTTCTTTCCTTTATTTGAAGTTGCGTGTCGTCGTTGGTTTGATAAATTAGCATAATTTTAAATTTACCTCTGCTACATTGGTATAAGTGTTTCGAAACATCGTTTGAAATTATTGATAAAATATGCATTCACACTTCCGTTGAATATTATAAATATTAAATAATATAATTCGTGTTATCAGGAAATAAAAATTCAAGGCTGATATTAATTTTCAAAATTCTATTTCTAATTTTGAAAACTATCGTAAAAAATCCATGTTATTTATATTAGGAAGAAATTAGCATATTGATTGTTAAGTTAACCGTAATAAGCAAAGAATTAATATGTAATAGATATTTTATTAATGTAACTAATAATTCCTACCTTATAATATAAATAAATCTAATATTAGTCGCTTAAATTTTTTTTACATATAGAAAAAACAGTGTAATAAAAACGGTGTCCTACAAAAAGAGTTCCGTCTAGTAATAAGGTTACATTAATAAGTTTAATTTTTTAACTATTACATATTATTTCTTATTTTTTCTGATTTTCTGATATTTTTATTTTTTTAAAAAGTATATCTATACTTTACCCTTTAAAATTAAATATGTTCTTTATTAGAAAAATATATCATAAATAATTTATTTATTTAATCTATTTTTTAAAAATTATTGATCAATATTTCAATATATATAATTCATAAAACGTAATTCACCTAATTAATGGTAGTTGAATATATCTAATATTATTGATATATAAAGTTAAATCATGCTAATAACTTATTTCTATGTCTACATGCAGATATCGTTTCATTCCTGGTATTTCCATTCAAATATTTCAATATTTTCAACATATTAGGAATTCTTGTAATACCTCGTTTTTTGCTTTAACCCCACTTGCCTTTTTAATTGTCCTTTTAAATACATCGATAAATCTTTCCCCCAATCCATTTGATCTTGAATGGTAAGGTAGAGATTTTAGGTTATTTATCGAGAGCAATTTACAGAAATTTTCAATTTTTTTTTTTATGTAAATGATGTGCCATTGTCAGATTCAATGATTTCTGGCAATCTGAATCATGCAAACAGTTCCTGTAACACTTTTATTGTGGTTTTAGTCTTAGACGTTTTGCATTTGAAAACTTCTAGCCATTTCGTAAAGCTGTCTACTATGACAAAAAAGTATGTTCCTTTTATCGGGCCGCCATAGTCAATATGTTGACGAGAACACGGTTTGTCTGTCTTAGACCAACTATTGATTTATATGGGAGGTGCTTTTGCTACCAATGTGCAGCTTTTGCACGATTTCACCATGTTTTCAATGCCTTTAACCATACTAAGCCAATATACGTAACTCAGCATGAGAGCCTTCATTCTACAATCCCGGGTGCGTGGTATGGAAATCTTTTAAAATTTTCTTTGTTAAAACTGCAGGTATGACCACCCGTTCTCCATACATCAATATGCCGATATTTGTCGCTGTCTCCCACCAGACACGACTTGACACAAGGTCAAAAGCCCGAAGGCCGATTAAAGTGGGGATAAAGGGGAGGGGAGGTCGGGAACGAGCCGAGACTCGAACCCTGCTTGTCTGTGCTGCTCATCGGCTCACTTAGTGCAATGTGAGCCTGATGAGTCAAGCAGTTTCACGAACCCAAATGTGGGTCCGGGCACGTATGCCAGTTTGCGGCTTAAACTAGACGCATGGTCTAGTGCCGTACAAGGGGGACAAAGGAGACAAAAATGCAGCTCGCCCACCCGAAGGTAGCCTAGTCGAAACTAGGTGCCTAATTAAAGGCCCCAAGTCTGCCATTGTTCCTTTTCCAGAGCCACGCTCCGGACCGAAGTCCAGAACAGGCCCCGGGGCCTCGCCATGCCGTTACACGTTGAAAATATATTATTTGTTTTAACTTTCTGGTTTATTAATACCGTTTTTTTGGGTTTTTTTTAAATAATTTCCCCCTCGAAGTCTGCAGTGTGAGAATTTGTGTCCTTTGCGCCCGCAGGTTTGGCATTATTTGTGTTTAAATGGACAGTATTTAAATAAATGCAATTCTCCATACCCGTAACACGGATTAATTTTGAAAAACGGTTTATTTTTCTTACTTTATGGTTTGTTCTTTATTGTATGAATATTTGAAATATCCCGTTCTCCAATTTTTGCTGAGTAAGCTCTAAAATTTAGAATACGCCGGCATTCTTCAGCTAGACTTTGTGAAGTTATTTTTGGGTCTTGTTCCAATTTGATTAATAGCCTTATATGAACTTCTTTTTCAGACGGTGAGGTTAATCCCTGAATGAAAATTAAACATTTAACTATGTCCGGTGTAATTTCATTAAACTGGAACCTTTCAGTGTACCTGTTAACTGTACTGACGAAAGTAGCGTAGTCTTTACAATCCTTTTGCCTATGGTTGAGACATTTCCAGCAAGTATTAAACAGTGAACTTTCTTCCCCAGATATTTTCGTTAGTATTTAGATAGTTTCTCGGAACGTCACTTCACCGGGCTGTCTCGGCAGGATAAAGTTTACGAATTTTTCATGCTCTGCCGCCCCAAATTTGCCTCACTTTTTTTCTCGTTAGGCCATTTTTCACAATCTTTTTCAAAAATTGATTCGTACCTTCTGAAATATACCTTAAAAGTCACTTCTGGTTTGTAAATAAATTCGCCACCTGAATTTATTACTGACTCTTGCGAGAATATATTTAAATTTCCCAGGTCGTTTTATTTTGTAAGACATTCAAGTAGTTTCCCGATTCTTTCTTCTTGTCGTTCAATGCTCTCATGGAGTCTTTTTAAATCCTTTTGTCGTTATTTTTCCCGTTGTTTTAAATCTTCTTGCTATTTTTTCTGTTGTTTTAAATCTTGTCGTTGTTTTTCTTGTTGTTTTAAATTTTCTTATCGTTGTTTTTCTTGTTGTTTTAAATTTTCTTATCGTTGTTTTTCTTGTTGTTTTAGGAATTCCATACATACTACATACAATTTTTAAAGTCTTTCATTGTATATCTTTGAATGTCACTTTGTGTGTAGTTCGCTGTAAATTCGAATCTTCGAATCCTTCGTAGACAACTGTTGCTAGTTTTTTTTGTTTGCTTTTTTTGTTGTTTTTGCGAGTACGAAATCTCTGAATCTTTCGTCGACAACTGTTGTATCGTTGTAAGGAAGATATACACAGTCAAATGGAGTTTACTATTTATTAACTGAAGTGGTACAGTCCAACAAATATTATAAGTCTCGCGCTGTTTATGTTACGTCCGAAGTTAGTCTTATTACTGAAAGAGATCTTTCAGTACTGACCGTGCTTAAGAAACAAGGTGACATTTATTCCACCGAGATACTGAAAGTCACATGGTACGAGATACTATACAAAAAATTGTTTTCTAGAAAGAAAATTTACATGAAAAAGAGCTCAAAGTTACAATAGCAAAGCGAGTCGGAAAGGTAATATATCATAATTAAGTTCTCATAAGTTCGTTACTCAGTTTTATGAGGAGCGCACAATGCTCAGACATAAAAAGGAGAAAAAGCGGCTCGTCAACAGTATTGTGATTGTGAAATAAGACAGGTGTATCTGCTTCATCAGATACGGGGCGGAGGAACCCCATAAGTCAACGGCCAGGATCAAACTGCATCAGTCAGAAAACTACGGCAACTCATCTATAAGAGTGGCGTCTATTGATGTTGTAAACACTCAAACATTCAAGAGAGTAATATATTTCTTCTCTTACTTGTACAGTTAAAATTTTTCACGTCATAGGTGAGCACGTTATCGTTTTGTAGTTGACAGGGATGCTAGCTTTGGGGGGGGTCATTCTGGATCAGAGTAGTTTTCCTCTTTGTCATTTATTCGAGTATACTTGCTTCTTGTAGGCACTTACTCAGTTGCTGAGACAATCTATCGTGGATTGACAGGAATTTTTAAAACCAAATCCATGTACACCGGGCGATTTTCAATTTGGTACTTACTTTAACGTTGCTCTTAGAAACTCCAGATGTATTTCATCCTCTGGGCCTTCTTCACTCCCTCATTTCATGTATTTATTTATTCGGGCGTTCGTTATCTTGCTCCGGAAATCTTTTGTTCCCTTTGCATCCGGTCGTTGATTTTTCTTTGTGCTTTCCCTTCTGACTCGATTGTAGACTTTTCTTTTGTTATAATAGAATATCTTGTTTTGCTTGTCTGTTTGATCCTATCCCGGTATCTCACTTCTTTCGCTGATATTTTTGTTTATTTCTTCCAGTTGTATTGCCATTCTTTTCAGCTGTTGATGTACATTTTCTTTTCTAAGTAGAGGAATTCTATTGTGAATTGAATTACAATAACCAGATAATCCAGCGAATACTTGTGCGCGACATACGGAAACACTGGACAGCTATTTCGACTTTATTAGGTCTCATCAGCAGTAAATACCGTGATCTCCCTCATTGAAGATCGAATCAGTGACCACAGAATGCAGAACCGAAAGTCTTCCACTGAGCCATCAACCACATCGCATACATGATGCCAAAGATCGAAACAACTATCCAATGTTTCCGTATGTCGCGCGCAAGTGTTCGCCGAATTTCTGGTCATGGTAATTCTTTTCAGCTGTTATTGTCTTGCTTTCATTCCATTGTGTCAGTGTATATTTTTCTTCCTTAGTTATTTAGTTCGCTCGGACAGTTTCTTTATTTGTCTTTCTTCTATCATTTCTCATACAGCTTTTGTGTTTTTATAGGTTGCTTCGTCAGATACCAATTTTCTTACTGACTATTTTTGCTCATGCATAAATTAGGACGTTCAGTGATGTTCATTTCGATATTTTAAATAATTCTTTCGCCTTTTCAGTTTCTAACTAGACTTTTTCAGTCTTGATTCCGAAAGAATTATTATGCGTCCTTCTCTTCGATCATGATCTTTTTGTCAATTTTATATAGTTTATTTTATCACGTATTAACATTGGTGTTGTGGTTCAACGTTCTCTAATGTTTTAGTTTTATTTATTTATTTATTTTGTATTTCACCTCCTTTGAAGAGTTCATGTTGTGCATATTCCTCACAACTTAGCGGAGCACATATTTCGAGTATCTTGAGATCAGTTTAGCAGCCTTTCTTTAAAACCCATTCTTGCTTGGTCAGAAAGCATTTGGTTTTATCTGATTTCTTTTGTTTGATGGCATATAAACCTTAATGAGTCATCTAACTCTAATGCAGCCCCTATAGAAAAACAGTACTGGTTCTATTTAACCCATAAATGGTGAATAATGGGGTTCGTTATTTTCCCAAGAGTATTACGAAAGTCTTTGGCTTGTTCTATTGATTTTCCTCAAATTTCGCTGGGTTGCTTTTAAAATAACCTTATATTCTTGTTGTATTCTCAACTTCATTTTTTTTTCTGGTGCCTCTCAGATGTATAGCTGCTTGGGGCATCGTTTGTGTACCAGAAATTAGCATTGCCAAAATTCTCAAGATGACGGACGGGTTCATATGTTGGCTATAAAAAGAGCGTCTGCCGATCATGACGCTCAAATATGTCATTTAAGTTCAATGTTTATATGTATTCATATTTGAAAATTTTCGCAGATAATATATTGTGGCTATACTAGTTTCAGGGGATGATTAATATATTTGTTCCTGTCACAGATGTGACCAAGTAATCTTCCGAGGAAGAAAACTTTCAGCATGTCACAAAAAAACCTGGCTTTAGTCGTCTAATTAGAACTTGTTTTCTTATTAAAGGAACTCTTCCGATATTGATCAATATCATTATAGATGATTATGAAGTTTTCAACAATTATCCTCCGGAACAGTCGTGCCTTCTGGTCTTGGTACTTGCAAGGAGCGTCACTGCACTTAATAATTTTCTGTTAATGCTGTTTGTTTCAATAAAGAAAAGTACGTACATTAACTGTTCTTCACTCTTTCCTTGTTTGGGATTATTGAACAACAGTTATTCAGGGTTTTTTTCACTATTGTTACATTATTTCTAAATGTTTAGATATCTGTAATTCATGTCTACTGGACAAAACCAAATTCGAGCCTAGAGGTGGGGTTAGTAAATTGAAAGCATACAAATTAGGTGAATTGTACCATAAAGATTGTACTCTCAAGAAAATCTTAATTACTTGAATATCATTCAGAAAAACAAAAACAATTGGAAGCCCAGAAGATAGAATGACTTATGTGACACTGAAAATTGGAGGTGGGGAAATCAATTGAAAAAAGCAGACTCAGTAAAAAGGATCAGGGTCGTATTCATGCGAAAATTTCAGCAGCTAAAAATAGAAAAATTGGAAACGCAAAGACAAAATGACTTAGACAAACAGCGGGTTCAGGCGAAAAAAATGTTTGGATTATTTCTGACATTGTCTGTAAGAAACAGATTTGTTTAGATTTTTAAAATGATCTGAAGTATCCGATAAGAGAATAAGATAATTGACAAATAAAATAATTGGAGATTAAAAACAGGTAAAAATTATTTTAGCTGTTAGTCGAGGCTACCTAGTTTATTTACGAAGTTATCAGAAAAGATAGGATTGTTAGCATTAGAAAACTGTTTGGGTGGTGGATCTGATGGGAAAATATCATCCACTGTTAATCTTTGTCACTTCCCCTTTAGCAACGCATTTTGAAAATTAGATTTGTCAGAAAATACAGCTGAGCCCACCCAGAGATGTGGCTAGATTGGATATAGAGAGAGTGAAAGGAACAATGGAATTCTATGAAGGATGCGAGGGTACCTGGTATCATTAGGGAATTTATGAATATGATGGAGAGACTCAAGCTCCCAAGTTATAAAGGGCACTCATAGCTGGCAGCCATACAAAAGAAACAAATTATTTACGATAAGAAACGGTGATATTAGCTTTCGATGTGGCTGTGGGATCCATCGCCAAGTTTGTGGAGGGAATTATACGCAGAGAAACCTGAAAACACCTGAGCAGACTAAAGGGAGAACAGTATGCCGATGAACATACTGCAATAGAGGCCGTACTGGACTTGTTATGAATGAACATGGAGAGTGATAGATTTCAAAATGATCTCGGGGAAAGAGTGGACGGAGTAACTGCTCTGGCCTTTGCCCACCAGGGATTGAGGAGTCATTCCGGCACAACTGTTAATGCCCTCTGTAACGGGAACACCTGACGCGATATTATAAAGGGAGCGAAATACTCCGAGAAAAGATAAAGGAGAGAAAAGATCAAAGCCAAAGTAAAGGTCAGGAAAGTAGTAGACCGATTAGAGGGAGAAGTACTCCGGGTATGGGAGGAAGCCTACGGGGGCGCTCGAGAATAGGTAAGAGAAAGCCGATCCCATAGAAGAGAGTGGAGCCTGAAGCATGAGTTTTTTCAACCGACGCCCGGAAGATATGGATTAGGATGAAGGTCAAAGACCTAGAGATTGTTCAACCGGGAGCGGGTGAGTCTCCCAGAGTGACAGGATAAATTGAATGAAATGTAGTCGAGTTAATGACGAGGCCAAGTAGTATAAATTCTCAAAAGGAGAACCTGGAAGACCGGCTCCATGAAGGAACCCTCTATAACAATGAAATTCAGTAAACACCCAAGGGCCACTCTGAGAAAAGTTAGAGGCAGGGTGACTCCGATTAGATCAAGAAATTGATGTATGAATTCTTGGATGTATGGACCACCTTGTCATTTTCCGCCAGTTGTGCCATGAAGAAATCCTGGCTTTGTATAAATCCTGGACATATCAAACGACATTGTCCCAACAGATCTGGATATGCAGAGACGCATCCTAATAAGAGGAATTTCAAACTCGTACACAACCCCAGCATTCCTCTTGTGATGATAAACTGGGACAATACCTGTAACGGTAGGTTTCTGTTGCTGGCACCCATTTCAAGATTAGTATGAAGGTCAAAATAGAAAAATCGGAGACCAGGGTAGGAAAAGAAGAATGCTCATGTATTTTCCCTATTGATAGAAAAGAAAGAACTCACCTGTTAGGTAAAGATACCAGACCAATAAAAGCCTTCATAGATAGAGACCGCCTGTTTCTCTTAATAAGGACAGATAGCTATAACTGATTAGGGTTTTGAAAATATTTGAGGAAGCCTAATTTAGTAATCAGCCATGCTGATGTTAAAGAAATGAAGCTAACGGAAGTGATATGGCTACTAATAGAGGTAGGACTCAAGGGCAACCAGAAAGTATACATTGTAACTGATTTGTGTAATCAGTTGATGTTAGGTGAAGATTGGTTGCTGGATCATAAAGCGCAATTGAAATTTGACCCTACGACACCAATAATGGAAAGAATAGAGGTGCCATTGGGAGATAATTCCTGTGAGGCATTGCCAGTGATGGCTGAATGGAATATAAAATCACTACCTAGAACAGTTGTTTCCTGTAGAGGAAGGATAGCCACTGAAAAGAAGTTAAAGGGGGAGCTATACTAGGTAACCCAGATAGCAAAATATAGTGCTGACGAGGAGAAAATATTAGTGTGTGTCGGTAATGAGAAGTTCGTGACATTCCCATATTGATTGCAAATACTGAAAATAAAACAGCACAAATTCTGAAGGGGAATAATTGGAGCTTAAACCAGATAAGAATGAAAAGGAAAACGTAGTAGCCAATAAGAATAAGACAGACCCAAACTGTAAAAGTGAGAATAGAATTATTTTTTAAAATTCAAACCGAATTACCTCATTTAAGATTACCTCATCATGTAAGATTCCCAGTTGATCCTACTGAAGAGCTATCGAAATACTATAGCGTTTTGAGTTGCATTACATTGTTGTAAGATGACAAGTCAATTCCATTGCTAGATAGAGACAGTAATTTTGAAATTAACTTTTCCTTCCCATATCCTCAGGTATATTGTGTGTATTTGAATTGTTTAAAGGGAAGATAGATGGGATTAAGAGCAATTGTCACGTAGAAGCATTGACAAATACAGTATTGCCACAATCTATCAGTATATCTGACGGGATCTGGGAAATTGCTACCCAGTGGGAGATGGAATAATCGAAGAATGTGGAAGAAAACCTACTAAGATAATAAAAACAATACCCTCAGTGTCAACGATAGAATTACCGTTAGGATGCTCAACATTTGTACTATCCATCTCTCTCCTATCAAATTATCAAGCCAAAGAAGGGTTTGAAGAAAAGGCGTAATTTATTAAATCAATTGAAATAAATCTGAGTAATTTGGCAGATTTATGGGAACCCACAGTCAAATATTCTCTAGGTAACATTAAAGAAAATGCGTGAGTTATTTAATAACTCACGCATTTTGGAGAAAATGTATTTTGTGGAGAAAATGTATTTTGAGCAGTTAGAGGATAATTACAATAGAAGGAGAAAAGTGATCAGCTATGCCCGGAATTTTAGTGGCTATAGCAGTAATAATTTCAGTGCTATGGGCGAAGGTGTAAGAAAAGAATAATAAAACAAAAGGATTCTATAACTGAAATAAAAAATACTCGTTTCTTGTGTGAATTTTCCGCGAGTAGTCTATTTTTACGATTAAGCAAAAGGCTAAACATTCGGTTAAAATATAACGGAATAAACTCTTAGAGGGGTGGTGGGGAGAGCCAAATAATTGTATCAACAAATAAATAGATAGTAGCCAGATGAATGGGTGAATGTCATTTGATAGGAAATGTATATCTTATTCAAAAATTATAAAAGATATTATTTTGAGTGAAGTGTATACTCATATATACATCTTGAAAAGATAGTTTAGAAAACTATTGTCATTGTTTATGAAAACATCATCGTTATAGATGGGAATGTCACAGTGATGCACCAAAGAATAATCTTGTTTGTAAAAGGGCTATTTTGTTTAACAACAGATATTTTTATGAATACTCTCAGATTGTACTTTCTTTTAACGATTATATAATAAAATACTAACGAGGCATTATCTATTGATCAGATTATAATCCCATCAGTGGATCTAGGGTGTGGTCAGAAAGTTGACAGTAGATTGGAGAATATCAAAGAACACCAGAGATGAGGAAGACAAAAACAAAACAAAGTAAATGTTAACAAATTACTCAAATTTTCATTTTCCCCAACCATTTTCACAAAGAAACAAGATAGATTCTATAAATCTAGATAGATATTCGTTGAGCAGTCGATATTTTTCACGCTAGAAACTACGCTGTTTGTTTCTCCATCAAAAATAAGATAGTGTGTCATGAAATAACAGCCAATGATACAAATTATCTACCCCTTATACAATTACCATATAATGAAGAGTTCAGACGATAATTTTACTCATAATGATAACTTGTCCACAATGACAATGTGTACCAGTTTTTGTGTTGTCTTATATCATTTTGGTGTTATACATCACTTAGCAGATTTCTGTTTGGTTCTACGTTCTCCAAGATCATTTCTCCGCGTGAATAATGCTTATGAATTACGATTCGATTACTTTGTCTCTCAGGATAATCCGATTATAGTAAAAATCACTATGATGAAGATCATCAAAACTTGGTGGATACAAAGTATGGGTTCAGTTTACCATCATAATTACACTGTAATTCGAATCAATCTTTAAAAGTTTAAATTTTTAAAAAGTGATTTGCAAACATTTTTCTAGAAATTCGTCAGTAACTAAAGAAAAGTAAAATTATGTTTTGGGAGATGGACAAAAACGATGTTAGAATAATTGTTAAACGATTTTTACTCTTTTATTCTTAAATAGAATTATTAAATGTTTGGTTTGTTTTTTTCTTGTTTTCTTTTTTAATTTCGGCTGCTCTATTTTCCTTTTAACATTCTCTCTTTACTTTCGTAAGAAGTGTATCCTGACATTTCAAAAGACATATCGACATTGGACATAAGCAATTTCGAACACCACAAATAACTGTGAAATTAAGGGAACCACTCTGATTCTGATTCTGTATCTATTATTTTTTGGAATTCTGAGCAAAATATTGAAAGTGGATATTTGTGCGAAAACATGTTTACTCAACATAATAAAACGTGTGTAATCAGACAAAATAATCGATTCAACATCTTTTCCGTTCAACGTGAAATTTGCATTTCGGATGATGAAGTTCAGCATCTAAGCATTTTATTGTAAGCACAAAGTTGCATGAGACAATAAATATTCTCAACATTCTCAACATTATTTTTAAATCATACATATATGAAAAGAACTAGACTAGAAAACGAAAAGTTGGGCTTGTGAATTGCATTTAACGATAGGAAAGTCACTAAAAAAGAATCTCCAACAGCAAGCAAAATGATAAGCATCTATTTGTAGTATAATGGTAATCACGATAGTTTTGGGGATCAGTTATTAGTGAGTTCAATCCAACCAAATTACCTCATACTTGCAACCATGATATAAAAATTAACGAGTTAGACTAGTAGACCATTAGTATTGAGTTCAACTCTCACTGAGTTTCCCATAATTTCAACCTTGTTCTAAAAACAGCGAATCTTGATAAATTAAAATAAGATTTTAATTTACTGAATGAAACGAGTTTCATCGTCTAATACCAGTTCCAATAATATATAATTATTTTCGATTTTTTCTGCGCTTGTATTTGTTTTATTTTTAAATTTACTTTGTATAATCTTATAAGTAAAGAATTCACTTATATTGTTCCAAGTAGAATGAGAATGAACTTAGAAATATTAAGAAAATTATGCTTGATTTTTTTTTTTTTACTGTTAATTGAATATTGTTCCCCAATGAGCATATCTAATGATTTTTTTTCCTTTACTCAGCCTTCCGGCTTAAGACATAATATGTCCTTGGCTATTTTCTACGGGCAGGACTGTTGGAATTATTTTATTGTTATGGAACATCTCCTTAGAAGGGACTTTTGTGGTTGTCACCACCGGAAAAAGTGACGGGAATTTTAGGAACTGACACCGCCAGCTGAGAGAATTAGCCTTTTTTTCAACTGAAGCCAGTCAAGACGGGAATTTGGTAGTCCTGTGAGTTTTCTCAGGATGTGCTGGTTTTTAAACATTACTGTCCCCTACAGTTAAGGGAAAATAGTGAATAGGGAGAAAATCCCTCTGAAAATTTTACTGCTGTGCTGGAACTTTCCAGGTGAAATATGTTGTTACCTATATCTGAGAATTTAAGCTGTCTCGTATCAATTCAATTTGCAGTCCTATACAAGTGCTGAAGGAATTGCAGAATTAACTGCATTATTCACCGTATTCTTGACTGAAAAGTGAACAGATTTTCCCAAGAGATAATTTTCGACAAAGAGACTCTTCCAAATCTTTTTTTCCGTTCATACAACACCCCTTTTTTGAGTTGTAAGTACCAGCTCTTTTTGTTCGTTGAAGACATATCAGTGACCCAGTGTTTTTTCGAAACAATTTTATCATTTTTGCTTGATTCAGTTTTTTTGACTGATCGCTAAAATAGCAATTGAATTTAGCAACTAGTGTTTTTCTTCCAAACTTGTTTTAAGTCGAACGCACGAGGCACGTTTGTCTTTTTATTTTTCTATGCATGTAGCCCTACCCCAAGTTAACATTCCAGGGGTCACATTTCTTTGCAGTCAACGTCATGTAGTCAATTAAATATTGCTACACACTGAAGAGTCACAGCTGTAGAAGGGTGCCAGGAAATCTTTTAATTCAAACTTGTTATACATTCTTCCGCTGAATTTCGGACATTGTTGTCGCGCTGGCAGAATATAACTGGGTATGTTAAAAATTGATGAGTCTCCTTCCTTACCCACATTTTTACTGCGGCTATGCAAAAGGTTGGTTTGTGTGAACGTCGAGTTTACAGTTGACTTCAAGTTGGTAACTTGACTCCGCTTCTTCATCTTCTAAATAGCCACTTCTTGTTAAATCTATGTCCGCCTTTACACAGGCGTCATAAATTTTCGAGTTAAGAGTTTCAATCTCCTTTGACCAAACTATAACCCTTTGTTTTTCTACTTGGAACAGAGATTTGTTCAATTTTCTCCGGTCTGTAGGCAGTTAAAAACCCGAAGTATCTTTCTTTTAAGGAAGTCCCTCGAGGCCAGCAGTGTTTACACATTTAAGGTTTTTGAATTCAGCCATTCTGAATATTATGTTCCAAATTTTTTTTTTTTTTTCCATTCTGAAGAAGGTAATTTCTCTTCCTTTTTTTTTTTTTTTTGTATTTAATTCCTTACTTCAAACCAGTCGCCCAACTCCTGCAATTTGCGTTTTTATTTGCAAGTATTGCAATATGCGTTTTATCTGCAAGTAATGCAATATGCGTTTTATCTGCAAATATTGCAATATGCGCTTTATCTGCAAGTATATGGGGAATTTTATAGCCCCGAAAAGCCCAGTTTATTCCTACGTTTTGAAAAAGAATAAACCGTACTTCAAACAGCAGTAGAGAATTGGTGACAGCTTTTGAAGAAAGGGACGAACGACTTATACGTGCAACAAAATTTATATACAACAACAACAATAAACAGGGTTTTACACCAAATGGAATAAACAACGAATTGGAAGAGTTCACAAAAGAGAGTTCAAGTAAGAATTCAAGGTGCAAGATAAAGTAAGGTTAGGTTTGTTGAAGTTAAAGTTTGACAAGGTAAAGTGGGTTTGATAAGGTAGTGGGTAAAGTAGTTGGTTTGCAGATAAAATGCCTGCTGGAACTTAACTGTGTGTGTCCTGTTCCTTTTAACTCTGCACGTACATTCGTCGCTCTTGGGTCCCGGGTGGTGGAAGGTACCAAAATACGTATGCCATCAAGGGGCTGCTACAATGGACCTGATGCTAACAGTGTGGGACTGGAACCAAAAAGAGGGAGAATCTCCTGTGGGGCTCTTTTTTTATAATGGACGCCACGTGACGCCAAGGGGCTGCTGCTGATCGGTGAAACAGGATCACTAGTTCCTTACAAAAATTTCTACAATATATATATATATATATATATATATATTTCATTGAACATTATAGTAATTTTTTGTCTACATATTTTTTGTGATTCCTTTCAAGTCTCCGTATCCAACAGTAATTTCTACAAGTCCGACCTCGAAAATAAAATATTCAAAACCTTCAATATGTCTAAGATATACTAATTTTTGCTAATTATATTGATGAAATCAACATTCCACAAGATACCTTCCAAAGAAATTCAGTCCTTAACATTACTCATGAACTAAGCAAAAACATTAAAATCCCTTTTTTTAGATTTTTTCATTAATATTAACAATAATAATAATAACTTCACTACTTCTACTTACAAAAAAAAAACACTAATAACAACTCCTGTGCCCTCAACTTTAAAAGTGAATGTCCCTTCTGATATAAAAAAAAGGAATTATTAATAACCTATAAAAACATACGAGGATCATTAAATAAGTTTCCAGACTTTTTTCGTATGGGCACTTTTATTGATAGTACACGCATGAAATTCTAGTCCTCTTCGAAGTAACCTCCTCCGGCTGCAATGCACTTGTTGTACCGTTCCAACAACTTCTGGAAGGTCCCATGGAAGTCCTCTTGCGTGAGCGTGTCAATGACCTTCGTCATAGCCTTTTTCATCTTCTAAATAGTCTCATAACAACATGCTCTGAGCTTAGGGAATAATCAAAAGTCACAGGGAGCAAGATCTGGACTTTAGGGTGGGTGTGGAACTGTCTTGATGCCCATTTTGATCAAACAGTGTGTGACAAGGACGGAGTTGTGAACTGGTGCATTGTCCTGGTGGAAATGCCACTGATCCGATTTGAAGAGTGCTGGCCTCTTCCGACGGAATCTCTTCCTGAACTTCCTTAAAACCTTAACATAGTATTCCTTGTTGACTGTCTGTCCAGTGTGAACCCAGTGCATGTAGATCATGCCAGTGCTGATCATCAAAAGTTTGTGAGTAGATTTGCTCTGTCTAGCCTTCTTGGGTCTGGGAGAGCCAGCATGCTTCCACTGGGAACTCTGTCTCTTGGTCTCTGGGTCATGGCAGTAGATCCAGCTTTCATCGCATGGCATTTTTTCCAAGTTTAAAAGAAAATTATATTGCATATCATTCTTCTAAAGTCCAGATTGTATTTTTGAAATTCAGCAACTGTGACAATCAGGCTTTTGTAGGGTGTATTCCAATTCCTGTTGTAGCTGTTCATTTGAACCTGAAATCATAGAAATTGGTCAGTCTTCTCGTAGGTTGTTATAGCAATAATATACTGAATTTTCAAGAGTCTACGACAATTTTAAATGCCCGTACCAAAAAGTCAGGAAACTTATTGAATGCAGCACATATATCAATTTAAATGTCCTTTAGAAAATTGTATCTCTGAAAGCAACAATATATACGTCAGTTTAACCTCAACTACCCTACGAGAAGACTTACTATGCACCTGTCTGATACCAGTTCCATAGCTCAACATCTAAAAAAACATTTATGTCCAACTGAATTTCGGAAAACTCTAACCAAAAATACAACAATATTAGAATATCAAAATAACAACCAAAAACTAGATTTTCGATGCGCTACATATTAAAAATATACTTTCCAACCCTTATAGAATTGATTTTGAATCCAGTGCTAATGAACTTAAATGTCTTTGGCTACTGACGCTATTGATAGAAACAAATTTAAAAAAGTAAACCCTTCACAATACACCAGTATAAACGCTCATTCATACAAAGTTATAATGTACGTACAATAGTTGCATCACTTTTGTAATACGAAGTGAGAGCCAGTGGCAGACAGAGGGCTTCGAGCCCTCAGTGACCCACGGTTGAGGAACCCCAGCCAAGATGAGGAAGAAGTGCTGCTATGATCGCGAGAAGAACATGGGTCAATATAGCAGTCTGTCCCTGTCTCCAGCTCATCTCTCACATACAACAAACATCACCCTTTCGAGAATAAAGTGTGAGATATATATTTTTATAAAGAAGTGTGTTCGTTCATTGAAGTTCGTATATTATGTTTGATTATGTTTCTTCTTATATTTGTATTACGGCTATACAACATATACATATATATGTGTATATATGTATATATATGTGTGTGTGTGTGTGCGCACGCGCGTGTGTGTGCGCACGCGCGTGTGTATGTGTATGTGTGTGTGTTTTCTTAAAGAACTCAACACTAACAAAGAAGACAGAATTAATATGGATGTAAATGTTATGCTACAATATTAGTCCCGTTGCTACTATACGGTGCAGTATTTAACAGTTTAAATGACAACATCATGCATTAGTCTCATCGATCATTCAGTTTTTTTTTGGGGGGGGTTGTGTTATCAATGTCTTCTTTCAATAACGAATATATTTCTCAAAAATATCTTAACGTTTGAGAGAGGAAGTTAAGTTAGAATTTCTTTATTCTATACTTATTTTATGAAGAAGCACTCGATGATGTGATTGAATGTTTAACTTGATCACAAAAAGAATCTCTTAGAAAGCTATCTTTGCTGTGGAGTCTGTCAAAAATTTATGTTTTCTGTGATACCAAGAAGTTAAAGTCGTTTAACTTTCAAAAAGAGAGTCGTATCCTTTCTTAAATATCCCGCATATATAAGATTTACATAATAATTTCATGAATTAAATAGTATTAGGAGTCTACAATTTGTACACCCCTTTTTGGTGCAAATGGCATCATCCCGTTCACCATAAATCCCGGGTACACAAACGGCAAGAGGGAGAAAAGAAAAGAAAGATTGATGAACAGTTCAATGATTGACCAAAATGTAGGGCTTGTTTTACTTAACACAACGAACAAGACAAGAGAAAACAGATACTAAGCAAGAACATATCAAATTGAAAATAAAGAAATTAAAGGATAATTTTGCAATAATTTTATCTTAGATTGCTACTAAACACTTTTCCAAGCGTTACTTTCATTCATTCTGTTTTTAAATAATTATTTTTATGACTATGATATACCAGAAAGTCACTCACAGAATCTTATATGTAGCAGATAAAGTAAATTGGTTCGTAAAATCGACAGAAAAGTGAATTCAGCCCTGTTCTCTATACAAGCTGAATTGATTGGTGATGTATCATTCTCTTTAGGTCAACATGAATCTTTCCAGAGGCCGACTTTTTAAGTGAATGTATTTATTACACTGAAATTTGGCTTCATGTCAAATAACAAAATATAAAATAAACAATTTCTCTCTAGTTTTCTTCCCTCTCTAGCAACATCAGAGAATCAGCTACGGTCGATACATGTTTTCTTTCTGTATTCTTGCACGTGACTTTTTCAGCTAAGGATAAAATATATTTAGCCCATAATTAAAATAGAATTCACATCAATATAAATAGTTATCTTCGTAGGAGTCTTTTTTCCAAATGATATATATGTGTATTTGATTATATTTTCATCTGTGTATCATGATGAAACATGGTGTTCTTGGTTCTATGACATGAGAAGTCATCGGAGTTGTCCCAAACGTAATTTCATTCATCAAAATAAATTTCTTGATCGGGCGACAAATAATATTGGATATGTTCGAAATCACGCAGAAATAACAATGAAGACCAGTATTACGCGATAAAACAAAATTCTCAGGGCCCAGTCGGCTGGGGCTGTAGATTACACAGACTGCATCTCCGCAGAAGGATAAGACACCCCCCCCAATGAGCGTCTGGGATATGTCACGAAACAATCTGATGGTGAGGATTCAGTAATGCTGGAACTTTGGGGAAAACAGAGTATTGCGGTCGCTCCCTGTTCCATTCAGAGTGGTAGCATCTGATAGGGTCATATCTATGGGTCAAATAGAAATAAACTATGTAACTAAGCTAAACTGAATTGTTTGAAATAGAACCGACTGTATGTATAAAAATGGATTTGGCATTATATAACCTACAATAGTTGATATGCCATAAAACCAAACCAGACAAAACCAAACAAAAATCTCATATCATATTAGCTGCTAAAAAGATTCCAAATACCAAAAACTATCCAAATAAAAACGAGACGGTTCATATAAAATAACTTTCGCCCAATGAGCGAAGGTTTTAAAGTGCATTTGATGCATGTTCAATACCTATCAACCAAAGCGAAATCTCATGAAAAACCGAACGATTGCTTTTATAAACTCCTTTATATCATAATCATTATCGGGATTTCACTAGATGCAAGTGTTATATATTAACCCCCGACTGAGCCGTCAATCAAGAGATGCACCTGCGTAAATAAGCCGAACAAGATCGGAAGCAGGTGGACGTAAAGAAAGAATATTGACAGGGTGCCTGCGACCGTCAGTCAGTCGAGACAGGAATGCCGAAGTGAGAACCAGCTTACAGAGAGCTGGGCATTCAGTGACCCACGGTTGAGTAACCCCAGCCAAGATGCGAAAGAAGTGCTGCTATGGGCGCGAGAAGAACTTGTGTCTTGTAACAGTCTGTCCCTTTCTCCACACATCTCTCACACACAACAGAACATCACCCTTTCGAAAATAAAATGTGAGAGATTTATATATTTGTAAAGAAGTGTGTTCGTTCGTTTGTTGAAGTCGTCATTATCAGTTGATTATGTTCCCGTGTATATTTGTATACGCGTAGTATACAATACAACACAAGGATGCGAAATATACACAATGAAGGCGGCATGATGTTTCGGGTAAATAGTACTATAATAAAAATAATTCTAGTGATATGATATATAATGACAAGGTTTCATCTAATTTCATCAGAATTCAATATGAGTATTTAAGAAAATGACAGAGGGATGAATCATAATAGTTTTCTTGCAAACCAAAGAACCAAAAAGTTAGACAGAAATAGACCGGGTTTTTTTCGCTCTTCCCCTATTTTTACCAATAGACTCAGCCAGGTGATACTACTTGTTTATCTATTATGTCACACATCCAAAGGAAACTGCGTCAAATCATGAACTAATCCCAAATTCCGGTGCTCACTTAACGAATTATACGGAGTGTACTACATTTAGTGAGGCTTCTTTATCATCGAATGATAATACTATCTTCATTAACATCACGCCATAAATTACAGCGCTTCATTTAGCCCAGACATCTTCGCCAATGAGCCATAAAAATCTGACGCTGTCATCGGATGCTGGTCATTTTTGCCTATGAAGGAAACAGCATGAAACTTTGGATCCAGCCGATCAGAAGGGTGTTGTGCAAGCTTGTGATGACTATGTAATGGTGTGGTGGATGTTCAGTTTAGGTTGGAAGAATTACTTGTGAAACTGGAAACTGTCTTACACAAATGTTTTTATAAACCATTTTGGTTTAGTTTGATTAGGTTCCTTTATTTTATCAGATATCAACCTTCGTGGGCTATTTACTGCCAAAGCCATCCTTGTTGAAGAACAACAATTATACTATTTAAAGCACAGGTGGAAGAATAATGAAGTTCATGCCTTTCCCAATGGTTTTTGTCCGAAAGTGAGCGTAATTGCGTGACTGGAGTTCGACATAGTTAACTTCAAAGCTACTGGGACTCCTCTGTTAACCACTTCTGCACCTTTCTTCTGGCTATATTTCCCAAGGTAATGGGTTAGTTCCAGGAAGATAACGCAAACTCACACCGCGTATGAATGACACAAAACTTGTTTCGGGAACAGTCGGCTTCTTTTTGAGTGTTCTATTGGTCAATGCGGTTGCCAAATTGAAACCCTATTGAGTATGTAATGGACGCGTTGCAGGGATCACTAAATTCTCTGCAGCCACATCTAACAAAAGCAATTCAACTCTGGTACGTTATTCAGTCAATGGGATGATATATATTTTTTATTAGGTAGACGTCTCCTAAATTTTTGACGCTTTAGTTTTTACTTTTCTTAGATAAGACTATCAAATTTATTTATTATATATGGCATCACACTGTAATAAAATTATTAAAAATTGCTTTTAGTTGCATTTGTGGATGAACTGTTGCTTATTTAACAAACCCTCACTGTATATTGCTACTTGATTTGTATTCTTTTTTGCAATTCAGTACATTTGGGTAATTATAAAATATGATCTGCCAATTATACTAGAAATCATTTAATTAGCTTTATAAAAACCTAAAGTACTTTGTAGTGATTATGGGTTTTACTTTGTTCATTACTTCCCTCACTGATATTATTTCATAGCAGATCATCGATCTTTGTTTCGATCGTTGAAAAATGATTCGACTTTCTATTTTTACATTTTATTCTGAAGGGTATCATTGATTATGATATTGATAGGGATAATAGGTACTAAACACTTGGACTGCGAAAAAAACTCAAAGACAAAAAGAAATCGATATTTCAAAAGAATTACAAAGCGAATAGCACACACTATTTTTTGCTGATATTTACTCTTTCACGCCTTATGACTCACTGTTTATTGACATTTAGTATATGCAATCGGCCAACAAGTAAATGAGACAGATGTTTATTTTTCTATTTGTTACGTTTTGTTTTGATTTGTTTTGTTTTTATAAATGCATATACTTATTCAAAGTATATTTTTCATACATAAAAACACACGAGCTGTGTTCAAAAGTATTTACACAAAATCCTTTCTTTTTTATGTAAAACGTGAGCACATTTGAATTTGAAAAATAAAAAGATACACTCAATAATTTTAGAACGAGTAGTTTTTGATGAAAGATAAGATTGCGCAAGTGCATCGTCTTCTATACTGATCTAACCTGGCCCTGTGCAACCTTTTGCTTATTTCCTATTGTAAAAATTTATCTCAAAGTGAAGATTTAAAGACGTGAAGAAAATTCAAAAAGTCATATGACGAAGCTTCACGCCATATCAAAAGATAACTTTTAAACGTTATAACCGATTTAAAACTCGTGTTGAATGCTAATATCAGTATTTTGACAAAAATTAACGTTTTATTCATTGTTTAAATTTTTGAAGAAACATGGTAGATTATTAGAATCTTCATTGAAACTTTTGAACAAACATGGTAGATTATTAGAAAGAAGATTTTTTAAAGTAAAATAACGATAAACGACTGTTGCATGTAGAAACTTGCTTCACTAGGTAAGACGTCTAAATTTCAATCACAGATTATTATTTTAGAATCTTTGTGACCAAATTTTAAAATTACAACGACGGCTTACATATTGTTACTGCCACTATCAAACTTAAACCTGCATTTCAGAAAAAAAAACTTGAAGAACTGTTTATAAAGACAAATAGTTCGTTAACTCTTTTTCTTTTGAAATTTGGAAGTTTTCATTTTGCAAGAATCTAGGGACAACAAATTGATAATCGTTTATTGTTAAAGATATTACCTCGATAAGAATACATCTCTTCGCATGAGGAACACATTTCTTTACGTTGAAACCTTCCCTGGGAACAATAAGTATGAAACCAGATTTGGGTGCTTTTCATCAGACTTCTCAATTATTGCTACAAATTTGTTAAGTTTGGCTTGCCTTGATCAGAGCGACATTGAGTTAGAACAAAGAATAAGAGAATTTCTCAAATGGAAATTTTCAACACACCATGAAAATTAGTATTCTACATTTATATATGTTTAATATTTCTATGTATTCTGTTTGAACAGAATACATGCAAAATCAGATCAATAAGATTAGAGATTCAGTTGAAGGTAGACAATCTAGGATAGCATGGCAGACAGTAAACGAAATAAGCAGAAGGAAGAGAACAGCTACAGCCAAACTGAAAGCTGACAACCAAGAAGAACGAATACACCAATGGAAACTACATTTAGAGAATTTACTCGGAAGACCTCCAACATTTTCGCATGTACCAATCACCTAAATTATTAAAAATCAACTAGACATCAAACTAGAACAGTTTACGCATGAAGAACTCGACTCTGTACAAAAAAAAATTTAAATAGGAAAGCACCAGGGCTAAATGAAATACCACCAGAAGTATGAAAGGCCAGGAAATTCGATGACATACTGCTCCGACACTGTAATACCGTATATAACCAGAACACAATAGACAGATGGACAAAGGGTTGCATCCTCCCTTTCCTTAAGAAAGGTGACCGCGGAATAGCCAAGAACTATCGAGGTATAACCCTTGCGTCCATGATCTACAATGCTCTACTACGCAAACGCATAGAACTCAAAATTGAGAAAATACTTAGGAAGAACCAAAATGGCTTTCGGAGAAATCGATCTACGACATCACAAATTTTGACTATCCGTCGAATTCTAGGTGTGCGTGCAAAAAACCTTGAGGCAACAATATTATTCGTTGACTTCTCCAAGGCATTTGACCCCATACACAGAGGGCAGATACTTCTCGCTTATGGAATCCCCAAAGAAACCGTCGCAGCCATAATGATCCTATATAAAAACACAAAAGTAAAACTTCGCTCACCGGATGGAGACACAGACTACTTTGACATTGTTACAGGTGTGCTACAAGGATACACATTAGCCCCATACCTGTTTATCATCTGCTTAGACTACGTGCTTAGAACGTCTATAGATTTAATGAGAGAAAACAGTTTCAAGCTGGCAAAGGAAAGAAGCAAAAGATACCCTGCACAAACTATAACGGACGCGGACTATGCCAATGACAGCGCTTAAAGCAAACACACCCGCCCAAGCCGAATCCCTGCTACATAGTCTGGAACGAGCAGCAGGTGGCATAGACCTCCATATTAACGCAGACAAAACAAAATACATATGCTTTAATCAAAGAAGTGACATCTCCACACTAAATGGTTGGCCTTTGAAACTAGTGGACAAGTTCATCTACCTCAGAAGCAGCGTCTCATCAACCGAGAATGACATCAACACGTGACTAACAAAAGCATGGACGGCTAAGTCAGACCTGACCGATAGAATAAAATGCAGTTTTTTCCAAGCCGCAGTCGTGTCGATACAGCTATATGGATGCACCACATGAACGCTAACTAAACGTATGGGAAAAAAGCTTGATGGCAATTACACAAGAATGCTGCGAACTGTATTGAACAAGTCTTGGAGGCAACACCCCACAAAACAGCAGGTGTACGGTCACCTACCATCCATAACGAAAACTATTCAAGTTAGACGAACCAGATATGCGGGAAACTGCTGGAGAAGTTATGGCGAGCTCATAAGCGATGTACTCCTGTGGACCCCTTTACATGGACGAGAAATGGTGGGACGACCAGCTGGAACCTATGTACAACAGCTTTGTGCTGATACAGACCTCCCGGAAGCGATGGACGATAGAGACGGGTGGCGAGAGAGGGTCAGGGAAATCCGTGCCGCGCGACATGATGATGATGATGATGATGATGATGATGATGATGATGATGATGATGATGATGATGAATATTTCTATAGCTTATGCTTCAAACCACAAAAAATATATTTCTTTAAAATTAATTTAAAAACAGGTAAGATCGATTTTTTAAAATGTTCATGCAAATATGAATATACAGACATCTGAAGAGAAAAATAGAGGAACCTAATAAAATTGTCAGAGAGATTATATAGCAAATGTAGAATCATAACTTTTCAAATTTACAGGAATAAGGAAAATGAAATGATTTATCGATATTTTAAAAATCGTTTTGCCATAAGTTGATAATTGCTATTAACGTTACAATTTATTCATGTTCTTCACAAATGTTTTCACAGCACAGACAAATGAGATGTAATAAAAAACGAATAAGTTTACGCTTCACTAATTTACAAAAAAGATTTAAAAAAAACGGATTACTAATCTTAGCATAAAATACTTTGAACAGCAGACATTTAAAATTAACGCGAGTCAGCTAAATTTAGGTGTTACGATCCCCAAAAATGCGCGATTAATTTGAAAACACAATTGTATTGAAGTCTCACATTAAAAAAAAATCCTTCAAGAAAAGAATTGTATCCACCCAAGGTCAAAATCTTTTTCCAGTCTAGATGTGATAATCTTTGGGGATACTTTTTAATGATAATTAAATACATCTTACATTTTAGTTTCTCATAATGACCTCTTTAATGCGGAAAGCAGGAAGAAAATTCTCACTTATTGAAAGGTTCAATATTTTAATGCCGTGAAACATCGATACATAGAAGAATGAGTATAAATTAGCACAGACATTAATTAGTCAAACAAAATTTATGAAGAAGGAAAAGGTAGATGACGAGAATTGTATTCCGGGATTGAACGCTTTGAACACGTCATTTCTCATTGATCAATTTCGGATCGAGTTGAGTTCAGCATTTAGGAATGTATTTCTTTTTTATTTGAGGCTTATTTCTGAAGAAGGAGATTATTTCTCTTAATATTTTTCAAATATATAAGCATTCTGCAATAAGATATGTGATAGTCACATTGGAATTAATGGAAAATGTTTTTACAATTACCATAAACTATTTCTATGTTTTATGTGCCCTTGCAACTCACAATTTTATTTTCCTATATTTTCTACTTTCTTCTTCATTAATTAAGTGTTGTATATATATATATATATATATATATATATATATATATATATATATAAGTGTGGGTGGGGGGAGAGAGACAGGTATGTTCATGCATAGATATTTACGTAATAATTTGATTGGAACACGCATAGCCATGAACATGCATAGCTATACAAGCACAGATACTTATATATATATATATATATATATATATATATATATATATATATATATATATATATATATATATATATATATATATATATAGTGAATGTCATCTCGGGTTCGAGTCCATAATTTGAAATCAATGATCATCTTATGAGTTTACGAGACATACATACGTACATATATGCGTACATACAAACAAACATGTATATATGAATATTTACATCATACGATTCTAAGTGGACGTTACGAATTTCACAAAAAACATCGAAATCAATACACATATAAATCGGCTGCGAGACAAATTAACTAATCAACAAAATACTGTTGGTGTATAGATATATTAGACTTTTAGAAAGGATCGAACTCATTACTATGAAAAAAAATGACCTCAACCCCAAAGTAAAGCGCTCTATTAAGAATTGTGTAATTGTGGGCTAGTATCAGTGGGTGTAGAACTAACTAGTCATGATATACAGTTTCTTTGTGTAATGATTAACCTTGGTTAATCACTGCCAAAGTCTTCCTTGTAGAACCGCAGTAAAACTAAGCCATTCCTAGGAAGATAAATGGTATTAGTCCGAAAGATAAATGGTATTAGCCCGAAAGTGAACATAATAGTGCGACGAGAGTTCGAATTCGCTTTCTTTAAGGTCACAGTTCAGCACTTTAGCCATTATAACATCGTAGCCAATGATATATGGTAAGTAGGGTACATACATTACATGTATGTTTATAATTTTTTTACAAGTTTTGTTAAAAACTACGGAACTTTCCTTTTTATGCTCTTATATTTTTTTCTCAAACATTATTACGTTTTTTGTTGGGTTTTTTTTTTTGTATCAGGGTCTAATTGAGAAAAGAGTTATCCTAGATTCTGCTCCTAATCACTTTCGATCATATCAATTAATCGTCTTCAGGGGATTGTAGCGATTGTATGTACTTACCAGCCCCTCTGCATGGGCAGGATGTGACACAAGGTCAGATTGTAGATATTATGTTTATGTTTAATTTGGGTGGGATATTTATTTTGTTGAAAAAATTTATTATCGGTAGGGAGTCCTTTTAGTGAGTTAGTTGTTGAAGATGTATGTTAGTGCCGGTATTGAATACTATTTTATTTTTGTTAGGTCGTTTGTTGTTGTTTTCGTTTTTTGTTTTTTTGTTTGTTTTTTTTTATGCTAATGACTTCGAGGATTTCTTGGCGTATTTTATCGATATTTTTTATGAATAGTTTAGATTTTATTGATAACGATTTTTCTTATTTCAGCAGATGTGAATTTATCGGTGTTATTACTGTGTTGTAGTTTCATGTTGTTTCATAGTTCTTTCATCAGGGAAAAGAAAGGTATTTGAAGTTCGTAGGGTATTGTTCAGGAGACATTCCAGAAACGAATATGTGAATTTGTTAACTACATTAGTTTGGTTTAGGTAGGCTAATTAATTGTGTTGTTGTTATTATTGTTTTGGTAGATGATTTGAAAACAGCTGGTTGACTAGTTTATTTGGGAAATTATTGTTAACTTGTTTTTGTTTTATATTAATGAGTTCTTTGAAAAATATCTTTTTAGATTAGGAGATAAAAAGGTTCTATGGATTAGGGGTGTGTTTATTAAGGCTATTTCATATTTGAAGGACATTCACTGTGATAATTTTGTAGAGTAAAGCTGTGACAAAATGTTTGTTTATTTCATTTATTTATTATAATCATCATTATTTTTTCCTTTTTTTTTTTTGTATCGGGATGTAATAAATTTTATTATTACAGGAGTCAGTGAATACATCTAGGAAAGATATTTTTGTTGATGTCAATTTTTGTTGTGAAGTTATACCTGAATTTTCTTCTGAAGTTTGCTTAAGGGTTGTTTCTTTCAATGAACATATCATCAACGTATCGGAAATATATTGTGGATTTTGCTATTTTTGTATCTAATATTATATTTTCCGTGCGGGATATGTAGTATTCTGAAATTGTAGGACCAAGGGAAGAATCCATCGCCGTTAAATTTTGCCTTAGGGTGTGCTTGTATGGTGCAAGGAGAAATTGGGAAGATGATCGTAGATATTTTCTATTATTATCTTGATCATTTCATTAACTGGAACATTGTTTAAAAGATTTTAAACGTCAAGTGATGCCGTTATGTAGTTATTGGCGGTGAGAGCTAGAATTAAAAATTTGTTGAAAGTCGCTAGTGGATTTAATGCTATATTTGTTTGCTATGTATGGATGAATTATATTGGTAATTGTTTTAGTTATGTGGTATATAGGGGTGGGAATTTGTGATATTAAAGGTCAAAGGGGTTTCCTAGTTTGTGGAAGTTTTATTTTTCTGTAGATACAGCCGGCTTTGTAGTCACCAATTATTCAAGTTAGTTCATGGAATTCAAAGTCGGTATTATCAACAATGATGATTTTATAAATTTTTTGGTTAAACTGATCTTTAGAAAATTCTCTATTTTTTTATATTTTGTTTAGTCAGTTTTGGTGAGTATAATGTATATATTGGCTTGTCACCAATGCAGATCGTTATTTCAAGGTAAAGTTGGTTTAGCGTTATGGTGAGTAAAGGGTTTTGGTGTTTGGGGTTAAATCGATTTTTAATATCTTCAGCGTTATGTTAGTCATGAAGGTTTGGTTGAGCAGTAATTTTCTACTCGCTTTACATACTATCTCGCTAATACTAATGTCAACAAACAACATCATAAACTCACATCTGCGGAAATGTAAAATATTCTCACCAAAAAAAAAGAAACTATTGATAAAAAATATCGATAAAAACGCCCACAAAATCTCGAAGCCATCAGTATTAAAAATAAACAACCAAACAAAAATAAAATACTATTCAACACCAGCACTAACATTCATCTTCAACGATTGACAGGCAAACCAAAGGAATCCTTTCCAATAATAAATTTTCCAACAAAATAAATAGGGCATTAAACATAAACACACAACAGCTACAATATCCCTGAAGACGATCAATTGATATGATTGAAAGCGCTTGGAAGCAGAACCTTGGGCAACTTCTGTATCAATATATATATATATGTATGTATGCAGGTATTTATATATATATATGTGTGTCTGTGTGTGTCTGTGTGTGTGTGTGTATAAGTATATAATCTTAGAAGTTGAAAAAAATAGATTTACAATTATACTCACTCCAAGTTTATATTGGTCATAGACATACATTCGCAGTGACGCTTCTTTTGAACATGACATGTTAAATGACCCAAATCTGTTTTTTATAGAAATAATTCAATTTACAATAATATACAAATACTTCAGTTTTCTTTGCAACATTCCATTCCAATGTTCCATTCTTTTTTGAAAATTTATTCTTTAACAGAAATTGTCAAGTTCCTTGAGCTTCAGCACTTTTGAAAGGTTTCTTTATTAACTTTTTTAAAATTTTAACAAGACCATTAAAGTTACGCAAAAGAATTGATTACTTTTATTCACATTCAAAAATACTATCAGTGTTAATGTGTATATATATATATATATATGTATCGCATTCACATATATGCATATATGCATATGAACATGTATGTATTTATCCGCATATGAACATAAATGTATATGAATATATACGTATATGTGTGTGTGTATACATATTTTGTTCTTGTGTAAGTATGTGTCGTATAAATGTGTTTCGCTATCAAATTGTATTTAGATACGTAGATACATACAGAATCTATATGCATGAAAAAGAAAGTGTGTATATTTCTCTGTGTGTGTGTGTGTGTGTGTGTGTGTGTGTGTGTGTGTGTGTGTGTGTGTGTGTGTGTGTGTGTGTGTGTGTGTGTGTGTTTTTCAATCTTCTTAAGTCTTTTTATCACTGTGCGCATCTATGTTTTCATCTAATTCACTCATTCTCTCTCTCTCTCTCTCTCTCTCTATATATATATATGTGTGTGTGTGTGTGTGTGTGTGTGTGTGTGTGTGTGTGTGTGTGTGTGTGTGTGTGTGTGTGTGTGTGTGTGTGTGTATGCATCAATATTATGTATCTGTTAATGAATCCGAAAAACTAAATATACGAAACCGTATCTTAATTCATATACACGTATACATCCACACATGCATTCGCATATATATTTATCTGCATCTTTACTTAAATCATATATAATTGTACATTCAAGTAAAACAATTTTCAAATATCAATGTACGTAAAAAATGTCAGTACAACATGCTTTCGAATCGTTTTTGTGCAGAAATGTATGTGTGCTGTCATAGTGACGTAAATACATAACGATAGGCTTTCACTAGGATAGATATATCTACATACGTAGGTATATTCTTAAATATAATTCTACGATTGTGTTTGGAGACTTTGCCACTTTCACAACACTTATAAGAAAGTAACAATTTATTCCGAGTCCCATTCAAGTCAAAGAGAAAGTATTGAACTTCTCGACGTTGATAGTTCATTTTAATTCCTTTCTTACTTTGAACATCCAGATTAGATCAGCCATCCGAACAAGCGTATTCGTTTTGTATATTAATATGTATGTGCCTATAAATATATACTATTTGGACAATGTGTGCTGGGCTTATGTGTTTTTGTCTGATCATACACATGCATCTGCAATTTCAAGCAGAAGCATCTCAAACTGTGTACGTGAATAAAAATTTAATTCATACGTCTCTGCCTTTCTGATGTGAGCGTGTATGTACATTTTCAGTTAATAAAACTGGAATCTCTTCGTCAGTTGATATGTCTCGATTTCTATGTATTAAATGTGATTTAGTGCCACTACCAGCCAGCACTTGCGGGATAGTAAGAGTTAAAAAAAGTAAAAGCAGAGAAATAAAGATAGTGGAAATAAAGCAAAGTAATATATATATATATATATATATATATATATATATATATATATATATATATATATATATATATATATAGTCTGTAATAATTTTAAAAAAAAAGAATTATGTATGTCAATTTTGTGTACATTTCTTTCACTTCTTGTGATAACGTAATAAAAGCAATTAAGAAATTAGCTCTTTGTAGTTATAAAAATTCATTTCTGCTTTGTTCTTAATAAAACTGATTCCTGAAAACGGCTGATCACAGAAAACAACCCAACTGCAAAATATTGTTTTTATCTGTTCTGAATCCATTTAAGTTTACGGTTCAGTAAAGCCTAACGCTTCAGTTGCGTCATATCAAAGATTCACATGAATATTTTTGTTAACTCATGCAAGAGAATGTGTTGAGAATGTTACGTGATCGTTAATATATTCAATATATTTGCGGTGTAGCATTTTATATTATATAAACAAATAAACTTTTTCTTTAAATTTTTCACTTCAACTCTCTGTAAAATCTTCACTTAATAGATAACATTTTCTTTCTTTTCCCGATTTTATTTTATTTATTTATTCCTTTTTATCTTTTACTTAATTGAAAAGTAATAAAACTTCTTAAAAACTTTATAAACCTGTAGACTTTGCCACAATGTAACATTAAGAGTTAAAGCAAATATTTCTAACAAAGATAGATTAAATGAAAAACAAATAACAATTAAATATCCACTCAGCTATTGAGTAAGCGAATTTTAAGGTTCCATAAAGTATTTTTCCAATACTATATAAATTGTAGTCTTACTTTACGCGATTTCAATTTTTACAAAAAATGTTGATCCTATTAACCGCTTATATCGAGAAATGGACATAGTTTTTTTTATGTAATTTAAAAGAAAAAAACCTACCTCTGATAAAATCGACGGCTTGTTCCAGACCATAAATATCTCGATCGCAGTCATCTTTGGCCAAAACCCCGAGGGTTATTCCGGGTAAGAAATTAGGATCATTATTTATTTGGTCCAAGGTATAAAGCATAACTTCCAAGGCTTGAATACCGCCATCTGGCATGATAGCACCACAGATCAGGTCTTCGCTTCTTTCGTGTATCATATGTAGAGCTCCGATTACAATTTCGCCATCAATTTTCGAAGCTAATTCTCGGTTGGGCCAGGTGTAATTCGCGTACTTACCCACAACAGTTCGGGGTTTATGTTTTGAGTGATGATTTTCTGGCTGGGGCAAACCAAGACCTGCGCTAACCCGCAAAGGCATTAACACCAGCAACAGGCCGCAGATTGAAATAAGCATCATCAAGTAGCTACAATCCCGAAC